>CM052140.1:4583856-4773765 GCA_028454255.1 Halictus ligatus | reverse complement strand
TTGGCACAACTGTGCGCCGCTGCCTGCTCGACCGTTCGATGCGTTCCCCCGAATTCTCGTTACCCAAGCTTCAAGCGCCTGAACCGCAATCGATTAACGAATTAACGCAATCGATTTCCACTTCGGCGAGGCGCACATTTTGCTACAACTTTTAAACTAAAAAAGATATCAATGCGACATTTGGACTAGAAATTTTGTTTAAACCGGGTTTAATGGCGTATACTGAAACATGTTCAATATTTTTAAAATAATTTTTTTGTTGATTTTTAAGATACTGCCGGATAAGATGGCCAAAAGTGCCTTCAAATCAAATTAATTTTTAGTCGCACCATGCTTAACAAAAGATTACGAAAAAATTCATGTATGTTCTACCTAATATCATACACGACTGAGATTTTTTCAGAATTTTTGGTTGCAAAATCAATTTTTAAACAAATCCGAAAGCACAAAATTGCCGATTTTATATCGAAGTTTTCAGTTAACCACGTTTATGTTATTATGTTGGTTGTGTCTCATCGTGATTATTAATGTGTATTTTCTACAGATTTTCCAGATTATGCAAACATGTTTAAGAAAATTGGATAATTGGATGTCCAATCATTAGAAGAAAGTGCACATTTCGAATTGAAGTTTCAGAGACACCAGTTTTAGAAAAATTCAGTAATTAGATATTATTGAAAGAATTGTTCTTAATTTCTTCAGAATTTTTTATAAATTGCATCGTTGTTAAAAAAATCAAAATCATATTCGGGAAAACAGTGTAAAAACTTAAAACTGCAATATAAATTATTTTATTTACATTATATTTCAATGTATCATTCAATGTATTGGTTCTCAGAGACCAGATTTTAAATCAGCGTGAAAAAACCTATAGGTAATAATGTGTAGCATGTTAAAAAAAAAATTTCCTCGTGTGGTATTGGAAAAATCACAATTTTCTTGAAATTGTGCAAGTTTAACGAGTTTTCTCGAGGTTAAATGAGGTTCGTACCATAATCTCCCCATTTTCCGATATTCTACAAAGTTTCAGTTTTAATTTAAAATAAATTTCATCGCTCTACCTCATTTCTATCGAAAGTTTTTTGATTTGATATCCGATTTCATCCAAATTGCCCACGTGCGGCGGTGCGGTCTAGTTATAGATGCATATCAGCGTATTCCTCATTTGAAAATACTCTTGGCATTTTCACCACGATTTCTTAATCTAACAGGTGTTGTGGTAAAAGTGACACTGATGTTGAATTACTCCAAGACAGTATACATGATAACTATCGACGAATAAGACACGTTCGACTTTTCATACTCTGCGAAGTAAAGTCGGCCGTTACCAAATTCAATTTCATTTGTTTATAACTATGTAATAAAGTGTTTCTAACCGAACTTGAAATAACATTTTTGTCTTACTTTTACTTGTAGAGTATGCTCCCGGAAATATCCGGAACACCCTGCATATATTCAGATAAATGTTTTACTTATTTAACGTTATATATTATTAAAGAGATTTAAATGAATAATTAAACTATTCTTGCCTATACTTTCAATTATTTTCAATAAAATTTTTATAAACAGAAAACAAAATGTGGTGCATCTCTCCCGAAATTACACTAATTGTAAGTGCATTAGAATTATTTGATGAATTGAAGGTTTTAGGAGACTTTGTAGGTCTTAATACTTATTCAGATACAATTGACATATTAAATTTTATTTGTGCCTACAATTTTAAGTGTGTATTTGAAAATGTCACTATTGTTCTACGAATATTTTTAACTTTGCCTGTAGCAGTAGTTTCTGTCAAAAGATCTTTCTTGAGATTAAAAATAATAAAAAATTACTTAAGGTCATCCATGTCTCAAGATCAGTTAGCAGGTTTATCAATAACTGCAATAGAATATGATGTTGCTACCATGCTAAGTAATAAAGAAATTATTTTTGAATTTGCTAACATAAAAACCAGAAAAGGAAAAATTTTAATATTAATGTTTGCTTATAAATTGAATTTTATTGAGAATTTAAGAATTTATAATAGTTTCGTTTTATGTATATTACTTAGTCCTTATGTAGTGTTTTATGTAATTAATTACATTACATTGTATACTAGGTACTCTATAAAGATTTATATTAAATTAAATGATTAATAAGAATATTATATTTTCATTATTTTATCTTTAAAAAAATGTAGGGGGGTGGCACTATAAAAGAACTTCGCAGCAGGGCGCCGTCTACCCTAGGGCCAGCCCTGACAACACTACAAAATATTTTCCTGTCTCATTAAAATCAGAAAACAATATTTTACAAATTAAAGTTGCACGAAACGGAGGACGATAATAACTAATAACTTCTAAAAAAGTACATGTGTATATTATGCCTCGAATCATGCAGGCTAATACAGAAAAACCAAATGCAGTCAACAACAAATAAAATGATATACAATAAAAATAACGAGAACCATTTATGAAGATGCTACAATTTTTTTAGTCAATTCTTAACTATCATAAATCAGTCCAGTGAACTATAAATTATTATGAATAAAAATTTCTTTTTCTAGAAATCTTACATACATAAAAAAATATTAATCTTCCCCCAGCCCATGTAGAGCCGTTTTTTATCCACCCAGGAGACAAAATACAAATAAAGGCAATTCTTTGCCTTAAATCATTCTTTGACATCTTTGTTTCTATATTTCTTGTAAATCAATCTTTTCTATGAAAAAATTTCAGTCCAAAGTAACTATTATAAAAATGGACTATTTCTGGGCTATTTCTGAACAAATAAAGGATTAACAATCTCAAATCTGAGTGAAAAATTTGCTCACGGAGGTAGTACGGTCCCGTCGCTTCTTCCCTTGATCGTCCTCGTCATCCGTATCATGCGAATAAAATTCATCGGACAGTGTAGCCTCTTCTTCAGTATCTCTGGGTGTTCCTGGCGAATCCCCGACTTCTTCAGCTAATTCTCCTTCAGCAGATAACAGAGATTCTGCAGGGGAACCGTTCTCCGTATCTACAGTTCCTCCTGAGCAGCCATTGTACGCCTGCATCGACTGTAATTTGTATATGATTTGTCGCTGTTTCTTCGCACTGGTATAAATCACACGACTCATTCGTCTCGAGAATTGAAGCTAGAAATTCGATTCAATTTTCGAACGTTACCGCGCTGCCTGACACGATTAAATGGCCGATGACAAAAGCCGCAGGAAATCTGGTCAAATTATCGCGGACGAAATTAGCCTACATAGCGCCAACAGGATGCTCGTATCACACCTCCTCTGCTGTGTTGTCCCTGACATTCAGCAGATATGTATGTTGGGTCAATTATTGTGTGCTCGTGGTGTTTGTGAGGTGAGATCGTGTGCTCGGATGCTGGATGATTCGAACGTTAACGTCACAGAATTTCTTTATGGATGTAAAGACCTCTTTTCCAAGTAGTGAGAGCAATTATAATGATTTTGGCTCAGCAGAATAATTTAGGGACATACACACAGGCTCACAAAAGTATTCGAATGCCCTTTAAAACAGTATAACTTTATTTCAATTGGATCAAACTACGTGATTTTTTTTAGCAATTAGAAAAATTGGTTTATCGAATGGTGTGCAAAAAAGATTTTGAAAAAATTGCAATTGCTAGGAATTATAAGAGCAACTGAAAAAGGCACTTTCCAAAACTTTTTTATTTGAGCCTGTCATGAAAATTTAAATTTAATATACACATGAGCTACGAATAGTTAAAAGTGGTGAAAATCGTAGTTTTTCACGACTCACAGTGGGGTATTTGCCCCGAAATCGATGCGGTCAAAGTTATTATATTTCAAAATTCGTCCAATATTTAAACGACTATAACTTTGCTAATATTTATCCAAATTCGATTTAAAAAAAAACCCTTTTAAAGCTTGAGATTTCCACTTTTTGTGCTATATACCGTTTCTACTACTATTGATGTTTTGACAGCAAAATCTGTCCTTAAATGGTACTGCGGATTATAATCAATATTTTTAAGTTATTTTATATACTCTATAGAAAAGTATAATTATTTACATTTAAAATATCTTTTTAAAATACTTATTACAGAGAATGCTGTTTTTTAAAATATATGTAAGCTTGGCTCTAAGTAACGGTCTAACTTGTATTTTTACACGATAAAATAAATTTAATAAAAGTTGAAATGGCAAACGGCCTCGATCTGAACTCCTCGATCATCAGAAAAGGAGGCGGAAGCAGTCTCAAGCGAAGAACTTTGTGACACATCTTCCGATGAAAATTAATAGAAATACAGAGTTTCCTATTAAAAGTACTAAGATTAAATATCGTCATTAAGTGATATACATATAAATATAATTTTTTCGACTATTCAGTGTAAATACTACACGATGACTGATTCAACTAAATACAATCGAAAAATAGAGCAAATCGATTTAAAGTAGGGTTCCCAACTAGGTCCAGGTGTACCCCTTGGGGGTCGATGGAAGTTTAAAAAGGGTCTATGTCTATAGTATTCCAGATTTCAATTGGGGGTCGATAATAAATGCTACTGTTTTGAAATTTCATTTAATTTTTAATTATATTCGTTTTAATATGTATAAATATAATATAAATTTGCATAGGGCGGTGTGATCCACGCATCTAAAGTTGTATGCCGTATATTATAGAGAAAAATATAAGGGGGCCGATGAAGAAAATCATTCTTTTAAAAGGGGTCGATGTAGGAAAAAGTTTGGGAACCCCTAATCTACGGCATACTATGAGCTTCTCACACGTTTATGATTTAACCTTTAGCACTCGAATGGTGACTGTAAGGCACCACTAAAAATTGCTGTGTCATTATTCAAAATATTTTTTACATTACTAATTTCGTTTGCATTTAATAAACTACTCAATATTTCAGTATTGCACGAGTAAATTGCACCATTTTCGTATGTATAACATGAAAAAAAATATATGTATATAGAAGGGAAATATTTTAAGTTGAAAGAAATGTTCTTTTTGGAGTTAAAAATAGCTTCGAGCGCAAAGGGTTAACAAATTCCTTAAAATAATTCCTTAGTAACTACTTACTTCACGGAAATATAGCGAATGCGAACATGAAGACACTAACAAAATCTTAGAATAATAAATAAAATTACTGAATCGTTGGTTATCTTCAAATATCAATAACTACAAGAATGTAAAACTTCTATAAAACGAAAATTTAATTAATTTATGTAAATAAGTTCAAAATTACCAATAGACGTATTCGTTGAAAAAGGTAAGCGTGTTATCAGAATTTAATCTCCCGACAAATCACAGTGTTTTATGGATACATGAATAATAAAACGAATATTGATAAATTGACAGTCAATAGACAACTAAACTAAAAGTTTTACAATTTATGTACTATTTTTAAAATTGACTTTCGACCGCATTTTCGGGACAAATACCCCACTGTGCGACTTTTGGTTAGTTTCTACTTAAAATCCTCAGATTCTCACAACTTTCGGCACGTGCTTATCTTCCTTAAATCCTTATCTGCGTCAACCGATTTTGATGAAATTTTCAGTATGTGTATAGTTAATCTAGATCTAGAAAAACACATGTTGTAAATTTTCATTACAGACTCAAAGAAAAAAGTTCTGGAAAGTGCCTTTTTTATTTGCTCTTATAATTCCTAGCAATTGCAATTTTTTCAGAATCTTTTTTATACGACATTCGGTAAACCGATTCTCCTAATTGCTCAAAAAAAGTCAGGTCGTTTGATCTAACTAAAAAAAAATCATACTGTTTTTAAGGGTGTTCGAATACTTCCGTGAGCCTGTGTAGGTATCTGGCAAAAATCAAAGACGAACTCAATTGGAAAGGATACTCGCTCAGAATCTAGATTTTCAGATATTCTTTTTAGTAATAAATACAATTAGAACAATTTTGGTACAGTAGGATAATTTTCAGCAGGAATCGACCACAAGTAGAAATAGAAAGAATACTTCAATTACTAAAGGAAACTACTTCTTTTTAGTAATAGAAGCAATTAGAACAATGTTGGCACAGTTGGATAATTTAAGACTGTAGATTTTCAGATATATATTCAAACACGAGCATAATTAAAAAGAATCGTTGGCCAGAATTTAGATTGCTTCATGTTCTGTGACACAACAAAAGCAATCGAATATTTGTTGATGCAGTAGAATTAGATGTAAAGATTTCTAATGAGATTCAAATAGGAACATGATGAAAATTATTGCGCAATAAAAATCTTCAAATCTTCCTTGAAACGATGAAATAATTTCAAGATGACGATTAGCAAAATTCAAACATGAATACACTGAAAACTACGATATTAATCAAAAAGATAATTTCTTGGATCCTCTATGGCACAATAAAATCAATTAAACCTTCTCTGGCAGAATGAGATAATTTAGGAGTAAAAACGTTCACAGTAAAAACAGTAGTATGATAAAATATGATCCCCGCCAAGGATCTTGGTGAGATAGATCTTGCTGGGCGGTTTAAATGACGAGGAATGAAAAGTTCGATGATTAATTCACCCTCGCAACGGACAAGTTATTACATTATCAAAGTTAATGCGTTATACTGGCATTTTATGATGCTGCGATTGCTTACCATTGTTGAGGGGTAAGTTTCGTTCACAATCACGCACCAGTCACGAACAAAAAAAATATTAGAAGTATCGAGTGTCGCGGCCGTTCAGATGACACTTTACTGTCCCGGGTTACGATTGCAGCTGAAGTTAAACCGGCTGACTACTCGGGACGGGTATTTAACTAATAGAAAGTGCGGTACAACCCCCGGGAAAATGAATTTTGCGAAGGCGGAGCGCAGGCCTCATGGGTGGAGCTCCTCTACGGACCATCCCATACTGCTCCACACATATCCAGCATCCCTCTGCTCTGTAAAGACCCTTAGGTCGCTGTTAAACCCCTCCTGCTGGTTGAATACGACCGAACAGTACCAATATTTGCTTACAATCAAACAATTTCTTACAGTCTACCAAAACAAACTAGTATACACAAAAAACACATTTTATAACCTGTCTGAATTTTAATCCATTAATGAAGTAACTGGGTTAAACATGTTCACATAAATTCGGGTCATTGAGAAATGTTTCATCACATTTCTTGACCATTATTGAAATTATAAAACCCTTTTCGCAGGAAATTACTAGTTAGTTAGTTTCCAACGTCACGTATGTTTTTAAAGATTGTTCAAGCTTGTGACTTTTTTTATTACGAGAGAGAGAGTCAACTCTCAGGGTTCCCAAACAATTAGATTCTTATTAGCCCGAAAAAGTCATTAGATAAGGGGATGCATTGAAAAAAGGAAGCCTTGTTTAATATACATTAGGGGTGAGAGTGATCGAGGCCCACCCGTTGTCAAGTGGCCACCAGCCACGGGCGTTTTTATTGTGATACCTTTGAAGGGTGCTACAGATTTTCCGGAGAGATGAACCGGAAGGAGGGTGTCATCGGACGATCCCGATTAAATGATTAAATCTCCGATCGAGTTCATTCGAGCGTAATTACCGGCCAATCTGCGTGGGAGCCGATCTAATTTCATCGCGAGGGTCAATGGAAATTTTGCAAAAATGCTAGACCATCCCTGAAAACGTTATTGCATTAAGTTAAAAGCGTGTTGCTGTATATTTAAATAAATGATTGACTTCGCAGAACGAGCTGTCGAACGAAGCACGGAAAAATTGAGCTTATTTCACGTCACGTGGACGATAACACAGCCGATTAGATAAGGCGAGTGCCGATGTTATTTGTTCTTGAATTGTGTAGGAAGCATCTTTGAGGCAGATGTTAATGGATGGAACAGGAAGGAGGTGGAGACAAATTTAGTCATGAGCCTCCGTACAGATAACGAGAGGAATCACTTCGTTACGAGCCTTTTCTTACTCGTTTTAAGCAAAAACAGTTGCAAGATTAGTTCAAAAATCCCCGAAGGCGAAAACAAGTAAACTTTTTACGTAGACCTTCATGTTTTGTAATCAGAACTTTGCTCCAAAATAAATAATTGTAACAGAAATAAAGATATCTTTGTCGTCAATATTACAACTACCTCCTTATTTACAGGTTTATAAAAATAATTTTAACATATATAAAATTGTTGACATGACAAAACACAGACTGCGGATCTTTATACACGCATGCATGCTTCAAACAGTTTCGTAAATTGTTTTATACAAGTCTAAATACGGGAATGTGGTCTCTTATTAATCAGAATTATAATTTGTTCATTTTTAATTGATAATTTTTTTGTAATATGCACGTCTTCTTGTATTTGAAAGTTTTGCTAATATCAGAAATTAAGAATGAACCACGGTTTTGCCGATATTGCTTCCAAGTCGTGCTTTTCAATGTACATAGGGTTGCGGAAAGTTTTATACAATATATCGGAGTAAAGCCATTTAAATTTAGGCTTTTTTAAATGCCGCTATTACTATCCCACTTTTTAACTTTATCTTCGCCTAAATCTGTGAATAAATGGCGTATAAATGACACGTGCGTCAACCCCGAATGGAGTCGCGTGCCTCAATCGCACCCTTTAAGAGGGTTGGTTTTTTTCAGTCGTCGCTAATCCTTCAATGCGACCGCATATGCTGTGCGACACTTCTGCGGCAAGAGTGTGTGGTGAATTGCAAGTAAACATCGACCTATCAGGTACAGACCATTTTCAATATCAAAACCCATTTTTAACACACGACTCCATTAACAAACCATAAAACCATAGCAAAAAAATTGCTACTGTCAAGAATAAAATTATTCAAATTATAATTATTCAATTATAGATTTTTCTAGACCAAAAAGCCTTTATACAAATTTCTTTTTATAAGAACAAATATTTTGAACTCTGTGGACATTTTTCGACACTCCCTTAAGCGTCCTAGGGCCAATAAAATATTTAAAAATTTATTAAAATCTAGAAAGATTAATCTGAATATTGGGAACTATTAAAATAATTTCAAGGAGAATATTAGACTGTAATTCCTGCATTGATTATATTTACGGCATAATGTTTCAAGAACTAGGGGGGGGGGGCAATTTTATACTTATCATTGCAGCGTTGAAAGCAAATATGAAAAAAATATTATTTATTTTTGTTTTCTTTTTGGAAAATCGAGCGGGGAATCTGAAATTCCCATCGACCGAGGACACCCTAAAAAGTTTCATGGGGTAGGCTGCGTAGCGGTTTCCCACTGCTATGGTAACACAGCTCAATTCGTGCGTGTCAACGAATAGGAATTAGGTATTATAACTGAGCCCCGATAAAATGTACTCACACTATCGTCGAATGGCGATAAAATTCTATTCCGTTGTTGACGATCGAAACGCAAAAAATTGTTGCCGAATCACGTAACTCGTTATCGTCAGCTTAACTGTTTGTTTTTTAAGACCCGACATATCTACCACACTTAGTATGATTCTAATTAAAGCTGTAGGTCTCACTGAATGAAAATATTTGGATCATTCGGACTAATTACTGTTTGTTTGTTTGTTTAGAATCTAATGGCAGGGGAAAGTTCATTAGTTAACAGTATTGGTTAACAGTAGTGTTAGGTTTATGGTTAAATTATTTGGCAATATCGCGCTGATATAAAGAACAAGGTTTTTAAAACAGATTAGGACAGTGTACAGAACTATATAATCAACACTTAGTCAAGCAGTCGTATGTATCTTGTGAGATTATTTGCCTTTGTTTAACTGTTTAGGACTATTTGCCAGTAGGATAAATATATGCATTTTATTACACAATTGTATGCAGTGTCTTCGAAACAGTGATATCTCAAATTTAAGTAAAAATTATTTACACCTTGAAAATTTTTGTGGATGTTAACATGTGATATTATAGTCTGAATAAGCTAATTTATAAAGATCATTTTTGCAAGTCGATGAAGACAAGGGTTGAGGAACAATATTTTTGAAAGAGACTATGACAGTCTACAGTGCTTTAACTAATTTTGATTCTAAATAAATTTCCTTTAACTAATATTGTTTTTAATAAATTAATGGGTACAATTATTCTGTAAGAAACCATAAAGAAATTTTATTTCAACTTCAAGTTATCAGTGTCTTGACTAAATTAATCTTTATAGTTATTCTATTAGTAAGTGAACAATTTTACTAATTCTGACTACTTCAAGGAAGGAAAACCCTTGCATAAGATGTATAATGATTGCTTAACTACACTCTGGGACAAAAAGATAGCACATCACATCTTTTTTCTCGTTTGATACCATAAACTGAAGAAAATTAATATTTGAATATGTCAACATTTTTGGACATGTCAATATCTATACTGTACTGAGTCTTATCCACAACATTTGCGTCAACAGAATTCTACGAATGAAAATGTAAATGTTGTGGTCCACAAACGGGACAAAACGATAGCACAAATAGCAGATTTTCGATTCTCAGTTGTGTATAAGATCCTGAAGTGGATACATGCATCGTACAACCTAATTGATAACGTGTGTGCGTCGTTTATTTGTGCTTCTTCGATAAAAAGAACATAGTATAGTGTTAGAAATGGATCGTGGAAAAAGATTAAATGAATGTGAAATACATACAATATTGAAGTGAATGGAAGAAGTTTCAGAAGATTCAGTTATAAAAATAACAAAAGTTTCACAAAAATGCAAGCATTTAATGCGAAGGAAATTGCAGAAGAAACCTTGGTTATAGAAGGAGCATAAGCGCTCCGCTTTCAATTTGCCGAAAAGCTTATAAATATGGAAACAAAGTGGCGATAAATCATATTTACTGACGAAAAAAGATTTAATTTGGATGGACCAGACTGCCTAGGTTATTACTATCACGATTTGAGAAAGAAACATGTACCGGGGTAAAACAGAAATCAAATTTATAAAAGAACGAATGAATAGCGAACTGTATATTGAAAGGATAAATGAACAATTAAACACATATGCTGTAGGAATGGCTGGAAATAAATACATATTAAAACAAGATAAACACTTAAAGAAACACTTTTCTATGAAGAATATTCGTGTTTTATATTGGCTGGCAAGATCGTCCGACCTCAACATGATCGAAAACTGTATACCAACATGGTAGACAATTTCAAAATATTAACGATTTAAAACAATTTATTCTGGATGAGTGGGAAAATATTAGCCAAAAAAGTATTAAAAAATTGTATAAATCTTTACCAAACTGAATAATTGAAGTCATTAGATGTAAAGGAGGTTCTACAAAATATTGAGATTAGATTTTTATTAATTAATTATTTTATATTTCAAGTTTTTCGTTAAGTGTGCTATCATTTTGTCCCGTTTGCGGACAACAATATTTACGTTTTCATTCCTAGAATTCTGTTGACGTAAATGTGGATGATACTCAGTACATTATGCATATGGTCAGGTCCAAAAATGTTGACATATTAAAATATTAATTTTCTTCAGTTTATGGTATCAAACGAGAATAAATATGTGATGTGCAATCTTTTTGTCCCGAAATGTAAACGTTGGTCATGCACCACCACAATAAATTTAGAAAAATGACTATATCTTCGGATAAGTGACGGAGCAGCACACACTGACGATTTTCGCAAAATGAGGGTACGTTAACGATTATGATATTGCTATGAGGAGAAATTTGCTGTTGGAAGCAGTAAGGTAACACCAGAAAAACCTAACAGGAATGGAATATGGTTGGGCACGTAGAAGAATTATCGTCGGCAGGCTGTGCTAATAGAAAAGAGGCGTGTCGCCGGTTTTGCGCAGTGTCCCATGAAACGTCAACGCGTTTGAAGGGAATCCCCATGCCCGGAGCGAGGACCGAGATCACGGCGGGTATGGGGATATTGAGGAGGGGGATGGGAGCACGAGGGTGAAATCAATTTTCGTTATCGCCGACAACCAGTCGCCTCATATTAATTCCATTATTAGTGTTTGTTTTCCACGTGCGTCTCTTACCGATGCTCCTCGAATCGGTCAAGTTACGGTACGTGTCTTACTTTTACACTTTCAGTATCAATGAGTACATACAATATTTCATTCCAGTTTAAATATTTCCAGGGTCACAGGGAAACAATCATTTTTCATTCATAAAAGCACGATTTGATTGGAAATTATTTTGACAATTGGCAATTTTTTGGAAATTTTTGAACAGTTCAAAAGACCACGAGGCAAAACAATATTTATTTTTTCTTTCAAAAATTTTATTGGATCATAGAGAAAACAATAATTTTTTTACTTATAAATGTACGATATTACTGGAAATTATTTTGACAATTGGCAATGTTTTGGAAATTTTTTGGACAGTTCAAAAAGACACGGAGAAGAACAATAATTTATTAGATCGTAAAGGAAACGGTGATTTTATCAAAATATGAGATTACTAAGAAACAAACTTTGTTTCGGTAGGCTTCACAAAGTTCTACATAAAACAGTGGCTCAGAGAATGCACTCATTGAACTCTCTTTGAAACAAATTATTACTAACCTCTCACAAGAAAAATTGATGTTCATTCCACTGCTCATTTTAATCAATGAAGCTATAACAAAATTGTCCCACATAAATCTCAGTAGACTATCGATTACTAACAAAAAAAAAAATAAAATAAAATTATGGAAGTTCTCATCGGGTTCAGCTCTACAAAAATGATTTTATAGATTTCAGTGAATACTGTGCTGCCTATAGAATCAAAACTACTAGAAGTACCGTGTAAAATCAAATTTACACTGTCAAGTGATGATATTACTACCACCATCTTCATGTACCACAGTCTTCCGGCTGTAAATCTGGTAAAGACATGAGGGAAGCAGTTTTTGGTTTAAGCAGAGGTCTCATTGTCATCTGGAAGACAGATAAGCTGTCCTTTGGCAATATTCCAAGATGAGTATCGAGCAAGGACATTTACGTACAAGAACGGGCCGTGGTGGTGGCTGCGAGCTCACTCCTGAAAAGACTTTGAAGCCACGGAAGCTGCGCGAGTCGCAAGTGTTCGTTGCTGATAAGGGTTGCTCCGCCCTCGAAACCCCCACATACCATTCGCTACCACCCTTCCCAGCCCACGAAATCGCAGGGTCAAGTTGTCGGAAGCCTCTTGCATCGGCATGAAGCATTAATCTCCGGGATTAAACGAACAGATAGGACGGAGATTAATTTTTAAGATGTCCGAAGACGTAAAGGATTAGCCCCAGGGGTCTTTAATTAGCATTGTTTCGTTCACGCTAATTTTTCGCTAGGAAACTGTAATATTATCATCTTCAAAGGGGCATATCGTACTGTCAACACCATTTTTAAAAGATTTCTAAAATTTAGAAACTGAGATTCTATGTTATCTCTTGGATTCATATGTTATGGGGTAAACTACCCTTATGGGAGTTCACTGGCAAATAGTGAATGGAAAATTCTAATATTTTTGTGGTGTGATAATGTAAAGTTTAGTTCAGTGTATGAATTTTTTCAAGTCGGAATGTTGCAAAATGGCGAAGTTATTTTCATTTATCCAAAACCTATGCGTACGATTGCGAACAAGAATACTGATCCGGTTAGTTTTTCGGTATGCTTTTATAACTTAATAGTACGACGAATTTATTTATTTTGTGTGTAGTCTTTCACAGACATAATAGTTGTAATTTTTAGTACCACGAAACAATTAATACCTAGTTTTTAATAGCCAATACTTTTGTTCCATAAATCTGACATTTTACTAAATTTGCTACTAATATTGTGGGAGTATATACTCAAAAATGTAAATTTTAATACAATATAATAATAAAAACTATTTGCTATTTACATACTGCGAATAAAATATCCGAACTGCGATAACTTGTGCGCATATTATCGCATGTTTAAACTTTCTCCTATCTACATTTTTACAATTCTTATAAACAATTACCCTATCGCCCGAGCACCACTGTCTCTGCCTATTCTAATAAAAATCGGGAGATAAACAACCGGCTGCGATTAATGACATTTTTTTATTGAAAATATAAATCAGCTTTGCAGTCTCTGTACACTCATTTAATTCCACAGTGATCGATAAGGTACAATTCACGGCAAAAATCTCAACCGCATGAGTCTACGCGAGATAAAGAGGTAGTACTAAATAAATCAACAAGACGCAACCTGCAATAAATAATATAAACGAAAGCATCACGTGACGATGGCCATATTACATCGATACTCTTCTATGTTAATAATAAACGATCCTGTTAGAATATAAATACGCGTGACTCTGTCATCAACTAATCTTTGTTCAAAACAATGATTTATACAATTGTACCAGTATCAACTAATGCGTGGAGCGTATCTCACTTGGTACTAATTATATACTAAATATACTAAATTATTTATATACTATATATATATACTATATACTAAAATATAAAGTAAAGTCTATAAAACGCTCTGGAAAGTATGTACATGTTTATCAAAGAGCGTCGAGCATTTTTAATAAGCACCGAATGTCACAACTCCTCAATAGGGCCACGCTTATACAATTATTTGAGTCATTTTCAATCTCACTGCCTCTAAAATTATACAATTACTAGACGACAGATTTTATTGGAGTGTTGATTTTCTACAAATCATCACCTATATCAAAGCATCAATCTCCTACTTCGTAGTCAGTATTATAATAATTCACTAACCATGCGAAAATCATTTTACACTAAAAATATTTTCTCATAGCCAACAACCAATGAAAATTAACTTTTCTATTGAACATTCAACAACTTTTAGTGCCTTTCACGTACAAAAAGACAAAAGTAAAATTACCTAGAGCCAAGCAGAAGACTGAAATTTTTAAATGGGCGCCAAAATTCCTCGTTAAAATATTAATTACACTTCTAAGGAGCTGAAGACCCCTTAGATAACTTAAAGTTATCTATCTTCGATTCTACTAATCAACTAACTAGTCAGCGTATCGGTACTATTCGAAAGCGCACGAGGAAAAGAAAAATACTGTTACACTGTATGTAGTCACTGTAGCAATCATTCGTCACTCAGTTGACTTAAGTTTTAAGCCTAATATTTTCAAGTGAGCATTGTCAGCGAGATCGGAAACGCTGCCCCTCGGGCGTGTTGACAAATGTGATGTCAATGGAAGGCAAACACGAGGATGAGTAAGGGAACTAGCATGATGCAGATCAGGTAGATAGCGGTTCTTGGCTCGCAGGTAGAAACTACCACGTATTCTTGGTTCCATTGGGATTCGTTGCCACTCAATGGCAGTTCCAGGACTGTTCTCTCGTTGCTGAAGATATTGAACGGCAGAGAACACTCTTTTGTACTGTTCTTGCACTCGTGGACCGGGTTTGAGATGTTGTACACGGTTTTTAGAAGGTCGAAGTTCACTCGAAGGTAGTTCGATTGGATCTCGTTCTCGGAGTTGAAGACAAAGAAGTAGTATCCGTTTATTGGGACCCTGAAACAAATTGCAATTAATAAATGAACACGTCCACTATTCAATAACTCTCGTTGAATTATAGTAATTTTGTTAGTGAGGCCGAAAATACAGGTATTGATCCTTTTAGATTACACTATCTCTGCTCTTATACCCTATAAAGTAGGGAAGAAAAAACATTTTTTGAGTTCCACGGAAACGTTTAAATCTTGACAAACTTTGAAAGGTTTTTGAGAAAAACAAGATCTTAAAAAAAATCTATTTAAAAATTAAGTTCGACGATATGAAAGTAAAGATTCCACGCTTTAAAATGAGCACAGGTAGAATACTGTAAGATTTTCTTACGAGCAATTACAGGAATTCAAAGAAGATTTCATTTTGTGGAGTAGTATTGAATACATATTTTAATAATCTTCATTCTTCCCTTGTGTAAATTTGACACATTTTTCACTGCCTCTAACAAAGTAGCACGTCCTGTATATCGATTTATTATTTATGAACGATGAGAATAATCTTGTTTTGAATCTTGTCTTATCTTCACGCTTCATTGTCAAAGAAAGAATTTGCAAGTTTAATTCTTGATCTGTCCATCATATTGATTCTTTGTTATTCTGTCGACCTACCGCCGATGGAAAAATTAGAATTTAGATGAAACATTCATAACTCTAGATCAGAGTGGACACAAATCCTTCCATGACAGGGTTAAAAATTAAAAACGTTTGGAAAATAACAGACTTGATAGGTCATTGCATCCTCCACGAGTCTATCCACGTGATTATTTGTCTTTCCAGAAATAAGTGTTTATCTACTACCTGTTATTATCATTATGCGTACCTATAGGTAACCGTGTTTGCAAACGAAGCTTCCGAGTGTTTCTTCTCATGTTTCGGTGTACAATGACGATGAGGTGTTAGAGGTAGGTTTAAAATCAATCCCTTACAATCCAGCAATCGTTCCTCAGAGCTGCTGAACGAACTCCAAAATTCAGAATTGCTTCTATCATTCAGCATTGTCTCGTTCACGGTGCCCCTGTCCTCTGCTATGCCATCTGGATGCAACATATCCTAATGTACGTAAACGAACGTTGGATGATGAGAAAAATAATTTTATTAACAAAATTAACTATTTCTAAAAGTACTGAAAATTTTGGAGGAAAAATCCAAAGCCAAATCCAGTTTTTTTCTGCACCTTTGGTTTTCTTGGTCTTTAACAGTTTGTAATTAAACTGGGTCTTTATGCATTTATCGTACGTGCTTTATAAAAAATAAAGAAACGTCCATATCGTAAGTGCAAATTTATAAAATATAAAGAAACGTCTCTATTTAGCAAAACTAATAGTGTCATTAGTATACAAGAATAAGGGTCCACCCCCAACTTTGAGTGCTATTTTCACCCCCAGGATACGGATCATTGCAGATAAAAAGAAATACGTGTGAAATACTTTTCAACAAATCCTGTATAAATCTATAAATATCCTGTATATCCGGTATAAATTTTATTAGAATTGGCGTGTTAAGCTTGGCTGATGTCCCCAGAGTGTTTTCTGAACCCTGCCGAATTCCACAAGCCACAGCCGCGCCTCTCAATGTCAGGCTCAGCTGAACTGTTTTCGCGTTCTCGATATCTCTCAATCGCCTCAATATCTCGATACAGAGCCTCGTCCTATCAATATTTTCCGGATTCGCGATACATGTCTATTATTCCGAAAGTGTCAGCAAATATTAAACGTCGTATCGAAAGCGTCTCTCGATAACGGGGTCCTCGATGTCATTACCACACACGCGAGAAGAAAATTAAAGATAGCAGCCGCGCCACAATTACACGACTTGGTAATCTCTAGTTAGGACAATATTAGTAATGCCCGGATATCTATCTGTCGGCGATAAAGAAATTGATTATAATCCACTAAATTGGCCCGTGTTATCGTCCCGAAAACGATGTTGACAAGGAATGGAATACGGGCTCTTGGAATAGTTTGACAATAACCGGTATCGTTGAGATCGACAACAGAAGTCTCACAATCTAACAAGCTCTCTTCATTAGTCTCTCGCAAGCATAATCTCACTCCCACGTTTTATCACCTAATAACATCTCAGGTGGCACATTATCAGACGTTTATGCCAGAGGAAATCTGCTGTTCTGCTGTGAACTTCAAAATTTTCCACCGGTGGATTAATTTCGAAAGCGAATTAATGACTTTACTTGTGCAGACTGTCGCAACCGGGTGATTAAAGGCGATCAATACTGATAATGCCGCCCGTGTAAACAGTAAAATGTCCTAATTTCACGTTTATGCAACTTCGATGCAGGCTATTTTTAATTTTTTTGCATCGTCGACACGTGTGCTGAGTACACGATTTTTCTCCTATATCTATACTGATCTATACTGAGTTTTACGAGCAAGATTAGAAACTGTTCGTTCGCGGAATGTTATCGTGCTAACGTTGAATTACGATCCTCTATTGCGATGCGGGACCGGAATGCATTTATGCCGTGCAAACACTTTCAAGAACGTAGTAAGTGCTGGATTAACGCGTTGAGTTCATGGATGATACTAGTGGAATTTATCTAGGGAAATCTGAAATTGTATCGTTTGGCGCATCTCGTGAATAAAATGTTTACTCGCTAGACAAAGAGAATTCAATAGTCTAGTGACACAAAGAGAATGTAATAGTCTAGTCAGACAAAGAGAATTCAATAATCACGAAAATATGTATCTGTAATACATGCAAGACGGTGGAAAGATTAAAAGAATATACATTCATCAACTTGTTATGATTATTAAAAGAAGAATAAATTTTTATTCAGTAGCTTGCAATTGATGAAGAAAATTTTTATTTTGCACAAAGACCCGCAGTCTACTGATCAGTGTCTGCGAATGAATTATGCTGTAAGGAGGTTTGAATTCTTTTAAAACCACAATGCTAACATATTCAGACAAGCAAATCTGTTCCACTCCAAGCTAACAACCTATTCAACGTTCAAGAATGAACAAAATCTTCGTTTTTCTCTTTTTAAATCAATAAAATTCGGCGCCCGCACGTAGATTTTCAAGGCTGTGCAGGTTGTGCAGGCTGTGCTCTGAGACTCTAAAGTAGTAGAACGCTATTAATTTTCTCTCGACTCAAGCGGAAACGAGTGTAAAAATTGTCCCGTGGTACCTACAATTAGATAAGATTAAGATTGACTAGATAGCGATGGTTCATAATGTACCTCTTCAACGGCAGCGTCAGCGTCTTCATCTTCTTCAGTCAGCTCTGCATGAAGAGACGAGGACAGAACCAAATCCCTTCCTCTCCTTCGTTTCTCGGCTTTGGAGATCTTCTGGTCCTTCATCGTTTCATCGACGACCTTCCTGAGGGTCTCCATCTCGCCGCCATTTTTCTCCATTTCGTCCATCAACTTTCTGAGGATCTTCTTTCCTCGATATCCTAATGAATTGATTTTATCCAGCACATCTTTGACCACTTCTGCCGACGTTGGTTCTCCTTGTCGCTCGCCTGCTTGCTCCTCTTCTTGTTTCTGGCCGCCATCGTGCTTTTTCTTCTGTCCTTCATTCGATTTTTCTCGATCTATTGCTACAGTGATTGCAGAGTTTGCTTCGGGTTCGACTCGTTTGCCAGAGAGTTTGTTTAAAAGCTCTGCTGCCTTTCGTTCTACATTCATGTCCACTTCAGAAGGATGATGAACAGGTGGCTTATCAATGTTTGCCACCTCTACGAAAGTCCCCTCGTAATGATGATGAGGATTCTCTTTTTGTTTCTTCTTTGTGTCCAGCGTTTTTACGAAGAGCTCGGTTAGGATTGCTCTCATAGCTTTCGCGTCTAATTCGTGGCTGCTGTAATGATGCGAGTTTGTTAGGTGATTTGAGCTGTTCAGGAGAAGGGCTTGGTCCTTGTGGTGGAATTGAATTCCTTGCTCTACTCTCTTCATCTTGTTTGGCTCGTTACTGGGACTCTTGTCCTGCACAGAAAATTCTTTTCACGTATTTCAAAGCTATATTGAATCGCTGCGCGTGGAATGTTCGATTTTGATTACAATCTACAGATTTACTGTATATTAATTTAAGGTACAAAGGTACATGTTATATGCAACAACCTAACACGTCTAATTAACACGAGAGATGAATGAAGTTTAAAGTATATTTTATACCTCGTCTGTTCCATTGACAGAAATGAGTTCAGTCTCTTTAGCAACCTCCAAAAGCTCCTCCAGCTCCTCGCTGCTATCATCGCCGATAAAAGCGCATTCGTGAAGGTGCTTGTGCCCTCGAATGATCGTCAGGGATGCTCCCGGCCACCTGTAATTCGTGAAACAAGATTGGTGCAATCTTCGACACCCTAAGTCAGGGCTCGGAATTAGTGGCTCGCGACGACCGTTTTTCGAAGCCTACGCCCCCTCGACCCGGCCGTGCGTTTCCCTCGCCGTGGTGGTCATAGTTCTCGAGGCAGCTCAGGCGCGTACCATAGGCGCTTAAATATTTATACATAATATGTGCCACATTAGGGCGACATCCGTATCAATAGGTTTCCACATTATCGTCGAGGTACTATTGTCAATGCGTTTCCCTTTGTCATTGGTATTCCCTGTATTCCACTATGTCGCACAATAATATTACTTTAAGGAGCTACCTACATTTACATTTATACATATTTAACACATTTATAGTAATAAAGAAAAATGTGAAATTCATATGTATAAAAAATATTTAATAACAATTATTTATGTTGAATAAACGAAAGTTTTTGTTCACTGGATCACTGTTGCAAAAATTCGACTAATTTATGTAACAAAAAGAATTGTTAATAATTAATATTTCATATCTTATTAATATGAATAAGTCATGTGCATTTTACATTTTGTTTATTATTTAGATGTATTCCTAAAAAAATTTAGCTAAAACATCAAATACATCGTAACCTCGGTTCCATTCATTTTAGGAAGTTCTGAAAATTGAAAGTTTAAACTGAAATTGCAGCGAAGATTGGCCAAGGTTGACCGAGATTTTTTAAACACAGTTGATTTAATATTACACATTGCCAAAACGATCAGTGCTAGATCAAAATCTATTAAAGAAATTTAATACAATTGGACGGTACAATGAAAAATTATTTTTAAAATTTATCTTACGAATTTATTTTCTAGAGTTGTTGTCCGAAATTATCGCGCCACGAATAACTAACGCGCCACGAATAGCGCCTATGGTACACGCCTGAGCTGGCTCGAGAACCAGGACCTCTACCTGGAGAAAGTCGCGCGGTCGGGTCAAGGGGGTGTAGCCTTCGAAAATCAGTCATTGCAAGTCAATAATTGCGAGCTCTGCCCTAAGTCGATCAAACTGTGACTCGAACCTCACGCAGGTGGAAACGGTAACGCTGCTACCTTTGAGGAGATAAAATCCCCAATACTCTTTCATGTCGTCCTCTAAGATCAAGTGTCTTGTCATCGAAACAGGTTGCACTTTGTTTTCAACCTGTGGCTCCTCGCTCATCAAATAAGCGTTGAAGGTCGCATTTACTTTGATCACCTGACTCTGAAAAATTCAAGATGGTTTGCAATGATGGTAATTCTTTATGGGGATGATTGCTTGAACTATTGATTAAGCAGAACTTGGAATTATTGACTCGCAACGAACGATTTTCGGAGGCTACGCCCCCTCGCCGCTGCCGAATGTCTCGCTCCCCGTGTCAGTCCTACTTCTCGAACCAGCTCAGGCGCGTACCATAGACGCTATTCGTGGCGGGTTAGGGTGATACACGTATCAGGAGACTTCCACATTACCGTCGACGTACTATTGTCAATGCGTTTTTTTTTTTCTTGCCAGTGGTACCCCCTGTTGGCCTATTCCATTATGTTGCACGACAATTTCGGACAATAGCTGTAGAAAATAAATTTGGAAAATAAATTCAAAAGATAAATTTAAGAATCATTTTTAATTGTATTGTCCAAATATGATTAACATTCGGGATAACTTGATTTTCACGCACTGTTAGACATGCTTGGGAAATTGGTAAGATCCAAACTTCCCGTATTTTGCCAATTTGCCAAGCACATCTAAACTTACGCGAAGATCAAGTTATCCCGGATGTTAACCAAATTGGGACAATACAATTAAAAATGATTTTTCAAATTTATCTTCCGAATTGATTTTTCAAATTTATAAATAGGCTTACAGGAGATACCACTGACAAAAAAAAACGCATTGACAATAGTACATTGACGGTATTGCAGAAACCTATTGATAAAGGTGTCACCCTTAGGCGCTACGAATAGCGCCAATGGTACGCGTCTGAGCTGGCGTAGCCTTCGAAAATCGGCTGACACGAGTGAATAATTTCGATCCCTTTAAGGGATTACTACTTAGACCATAATTTCCCAATCCTATTTGGCTCTGAACCTTTGAATCCTGGGAAGTTACAGATTATCAAAGTTTTCAAAAGTAATTATGTTTATAGTTTGTGAATCTTCAAAAGCGATTAAGCAATTATCAAAGTATCCAAACGTAGTACACAATCTTTTAATCCTGGAAAATGATCAAGTTATTATAAAAAATTTCCGAATGTGCTTGCGTCAAGAATAATTGAATTTTTTTAAGATTAGCGAGAGATTATCGAAATTTCTGAGAGTACTTGTGTGCATGTAATTTTGAAATCTCGAAAAATGATCGTGTGATTAGCGACGTATCCTAACGTTGTTGCGTATGTGTAAAATTTTCGAACTCTGGAAAATTATGAAGTTTTATAACATTCCAAGCATAATTCTATATAAATTATTTGAACCCTGAAGAATTAGATTGAAGACAAGGAAAATAAATTTCAACGTCCTCTACATCTCTTCAGGGTCCAAGTGGGAAACTATGGCTTAACAAATAAGATTAGAAAGAGAATAAGGCTGCTAAATAAAATTGAATTGAAGATTCACTTACCTGACACCATGTCGTCGATACTCTCGCGTCGATAAGCCTCTGATCGGAGATGGTTAAAGGGTACAATTGCTCGGAATAAACGCGATATCGCAAGTACATTGGCCCCGCTACCAACACAGCTGGGAGAATCATTCCAAGCAAACATAATCGCAATAGCCTCAGCGGCACCTTGTACTCGGATCTACGAGGCTGCCAATCTCTTGGACGAGCACCCTCCTCTACGAATTGCAAAATTATTTCTCATGAGAAACACTACTAAGAAACGGTTGGTGAACCTACAGATCTTTCGAGAGCCATACAAATATAAATTTAAACTTGTACAACATGATACCGAACATTGGGTCCAGCAACAGGCTTCTGAATCACTCTGTATCGAAGACATAAACAATTTAAAGTAATTTCATTCAACAATTTTTATTTGAACGCTTCGTTGTTTTCGATCTGACCAGGAGTTTTGAAGTTAAAGTGAATTTCATAAGATCTATAAATTTTTTGGCCAATAAACAATTGATAGCAAACTATTCATCCCTTTATTTTCTCACATTACATTACAATATTTTACAACGATTATGCCACACCGCAATGCGACATGTCACTACATATGGTTAATATGCAATTTCGATCGCGCAACGACCAGATACATTTCCATCAATGTTTATTCATGTTTCAATGATTACATTTCCGTCAATGTTTATTCATAACGATCAATTTCAAAAGGTTTAGTCATACCACGTTCACGCATGTGATCAAAATAGTATGTGCATATTTCATAGAAATTATTATTCAGTGAAAATGGTAAATGATTCTGGAATTTTTTCGTGTGTAAATATCAACATTTGCAGAAACACAATCCCAAAATGTTATACAGGCATATCTGGAGCTTCCGGTTGTGATATAGTAACGAAAAATGATAATAATTAATCATAGCTAGGTTTCAGATACTTTTATCGAAGTTCAACGCGCACAATCTACGTTTACGAACAGAAATAGTTGAAATACTCTTAGGAACAAGAAGAAAGAGGGCATTTCTACACAGAATACTAAAAATTTTTCATCAGCATAAGTTACTGTGTCAAAATAGCGAAGTTCTTCGTGCAAGTAAAAATCCGGCAATTAAGAATATGTTACGCACCATTGGCTAGCGTTACATCATCCGATCGAGTTATTGAACTTACAACGTCCTCGCAAACGAAAAGCTTCGATGAACAAAAAGGGTATCGGCTTTGACGTTCACCTTTGTACCAAAATCAAGCGATAACCCGCATGTAACGGAATTACTATGCCGCATACTGCTATCGATGCTACGAACCCGTAAACATAGCATATCCTAGGCCAGCGAGTTTAAAAAAATAGCGGCCCTAATACTTAATCCATAGTCAAACATGGTTGGCACGACAGTCGACGTGTTAAGGTCATAATGTCATGATTCATAGAATTTGTCTCGATGTTGATTAAAACGTCGCGCCAAAAAAAAAACAGGACAAGTCAGTATGCAAAAAAAGTGTCGATGGCCTCAGAATGACCTTCAAGGCGACCAAAGATGACGTTCTTTTGTTATCGTCAAATGTCGTCGAATCTAAACTTGCCCGATTCTCAGATATTTTCTTCTGCTTGGAAAATGAACAGAAATTATTTTCTGTAGACAAAGTTACTCGAAACGTTCCTTCGCGCGATCGCCACTTTATATAAAGAAAGTCAAATTAGTTTTGTGTACACTATGTTATAAAAATTGTTGGGCATGATGTCCAGGAAATTAATGACTTTCTACTGGTAACATTTCTGTTTATATTTCGCAAGAAGCTGTGTTGCTTTAAGATAAGAGATCGTCTCAAAAAAGTGAAAATAAATTTCGCGCAAGAAATTATTTAAAATTATGAAGAATAGTGTAATGCCGAGAAAAATTTATAACTTTTTTCTGATAACATTTGTGTCCACATTTCATGTTGAAACCACTGTTTGTTGCCAAAACAGACGTCGATATCGAGCGTGCCAGTGTATCAAAAGAAGGGAAAAAAAGGAAAAGTCGATGTTGACACCGAAATTTGGGTGTACTAAAGCTTTTTGTCCAATTTACAAGCGATAAAGCTGATGCGGTAGCATAATTCGCATTGTCACATTATCGTAATCGTCTCTCAGTAGCCGCGACGCATATACGGGGTGCTCGGAGACTCGAGGCACGAACTTTGCACGGTGATACAAACCGTGCAAAACGTGTAAAACAAACGACGCTAATGTTTGCAAACAACGTCTCACTGTAGTGTTTACGATCGTTCTTTCTTCTCCGGATGGTTCGTAATTTTTCGGACACACTGTGTAGACGGAGACGACCCTTATGTAGGTAAACGGAGACGGAAATTTAAAAATAAAGTTCGCCCTGCCTCGTGGAGGCAGATTACACATTGCCGGGCGCTATTACGATTAAATGAGGCTACATCGAAGAAGAATATGCAGACAATTAACATGATGAATGCGTTACATTCTAATTCAAAGCACGGTTTCCCCGACCCAGCTATACTAAATACTGTCATCGCATAATTAGTCAATTCACCTATCAATACTAATACGATTTTGATTGGTGTATATAACGCACGCGATTGTGTTACAACTACATATATGTATGCGTATCCTATACACGCCCACGTAGCGTCTCACCACGTGGCAGAGCAACTGGAAGGATCCTTTGTTACATGCAGATTGAGTGAATCTCTATGCAAACTAATCGCTTTCAGTGTCAATTTCGAAAAACACATCACATCTTTTCTTCTGCAATTCTGACGAATAGTCAAATTTCAGAATTTTTTCCGCCTAAATCGCAAAAGCTATACGATTGATTTTTACTTACAACGATTCTTCATACTCTCCCGAATAAAACGGTATATTTTTAAGAATATTATAAACATTCAAACATGTTTTTAAAAATTTCTTAACGAAGACGACGCGATTCAATATTTATAATGCAATGAAAAATGATATTCTTATGTATATATACAGGAAAGTCTACAGAATCATTCTAGGTAAAAATCATTCCTGTAGCTTTTGTGATTCAAGCAAAAAAATTCTCGAAGTTAATCTTGACTGTTTCTTTAAGGTTAACTTTTCAAAAAAATGTGGGTGCTGCAAAACGACGATTTTCCCAATTTCCCATTTTTTTCTACTGCTTTAAATTTCACCTACTGTTATACGAAAAAGCCTTTATGCCACGAGTTTTTGTTACATCGATGTACGAAAATTCTTTGTGTCAAGGAAGTACAATGGTACTTACATCGTGAATACCGTACTCTTTTTGAAAGAAGAGTCTTCAGGAACACTGATAGTCATTATAAATATACGAGCAGACGGAAGCATAGTCGATTACGCCACCGACGATTCGAATTAAAAAATAAGTGCTTCCTTGTTTATGTTATGTTCGGCACCGTCTTGAATATATTAAAAAAGGAGAGAGGATTGCCGAAAAATAATGATTCAAAATAAAAGCATGTGAATCGCATGACTCGAAACGAGACTGTTTTTCAACGAAGCAGATAACTATACCACCGCATCGCGTACATACACACTGCCAGCGATTAATAATATATGGACGAAACAAAGCATACCGAGTATATCTATTTTTAATGGTGTCGATGGCATTCTTCTTGTAGGATCGTAGCATCACCTTTGGGTTCACTTTTCCCACACAGGAATAATCTTAGTAAAGTATCACGCACAGCCACGAATTCAACGTTCCTGCTCTGGGTATAAAAATATACTGTCTCGAATCGATTTCGGTACCGGATACTTTACAATACTCGTTAACAACTTTTTTCAAAAAATAAAACCTTGACCAAATACTTTCGATAACGAACTCAATAATGTCTTAATACATGTATGTCGGAGGTGACTCGGCGAACGTACGATTTGAATTAATTAATTGATTTCATTAACTGGAAGTTACGTAAATGCACGATGTGTATCGTTCGCTGCCAACAGATCGACTGATTCCGTGAACGAATATGTCATGCTTTGTATCAGTGCCTTATCAACCTTTTACTGTGCCAGGGATAAGCTCCCGTCCATAGAAGTCTATTTGCACGAAATCGTGTCCCTAATAGCTAACCGATCGGCTGTATTTCAGTTATCTCACCCGAGCATAGTAAACAAAAGTTTACGACACAGATGACACGCAGTCGAACGATTTTTCTCAGTGATGTCGCCGAATTACAACGTCCGTATCATTTCTTTCTATCACTTTGACATCACACGCATGCAAAAGAGAAATAGAAGTTCCGCGCGTCAGAATCGCGATGCGATTTCCATCGCGTGCGATTGTTGTTTAAGAAGAAAGCATATATATTATGCAATACACGGTCTATACAACGTTCTGTACAATTGAGAGGGCCTTCCTGCGTCTAATACGAGAATTATTTATGCGATTTCTCACCCCTCCGTCTTTTGTTCAGCGGATTACGGGGGTCATAAATTTCGAACCAATCGTCGTCCTTCGTGCTAGCATCTTTCGCAAGAACCGGAACTTTCTCCTCGCATTGCAATGTATGAACCATCCAGGACTCATCAGCAGGATCGAAGTCCTCTTCTTTGCTATTATCTTTCTGTGGTGGCGTCGGCGATCTCTCGCTTCTGGTCTCTTTCGCACTCTGAAGCTTCGATTTGAATTTCTTCAAGAGATCCATCGTGAAATCTTCACGACTTTTACCTTTTTTAGGCAGTTTCGACTTTGCTTCTTTGTACTTCTCCTGAGTCTGGATGTACTCCTTCATAATCTCCGTTTTCTGACCCTTCTTCTCTTCTTGCTCCTCTTTCAATTTCTTGTCCGCCTCCTTCGCCTTCTTCGCGTTTCGAACGTCTATCTTCAAGTCACGAATCTCTTTTTTAATTTCTTCCCTGAAAAAAATTCGTTAGAAATATTTTAATATTTTTACTTGAAACATAGTGTGGTATACATACGCTTTCTTCCTGCGTTCTTCTTCTCTATCTTTTCCAAGATAGTACTCTTCTTTTTTTTCATCTTGATTATCAACTTCGTCATCATCCACTTTGTAAGAGTTTGTCCTCTTGGGTTCCTTCTTCGTTTCCTTCAGCTTACTTTTTATTCTTTCTTTCATTGCTCTGGGAAGACAATAGTATTCATATTTACAATAATTTCATTGCATTAGCATGCTTCATAGGAAGCCAATAGAAAGCTTTTGTCAGTATAAAAGTTTGTACCCGATTTCGTACAAGAATACAGCAAGCAATTAAATGATAATATTAGATTGACGTAGGTAGAATTAACTAATTCATTTTAAGATGAAGAATTAGCTTACTCTTTCTCTTTTCTTATAGCTTCCAATTCTTCAGTAGTTTTCATTTCCTCGTCGCTTTCCCAATCGCTACTGCGATCTTCTTTCCTCTTCTTACTCGGAGGTCCAGCTGGTTTGACAGCTGATTGAGTACTTAATTTCGGATCGGATAAATGATCGTGCGCCGATTTCCCTTTGCCAGTGAATTGCTTATTTAATATCACAGACTCTTCCTCATCTTCTTCTGCCTCCTCTCCAAAAGACAATAGATTAAAATTTCTGAAAAGAAGCAGTCCTCATTGAAAAATATTTTTAATAAGGACAAAGATTACAAATATTTATTTCTTACTTCACTCCTGCTTTTTTATTTTTTGTACTATCCTTCACTTCTTCGCTTTTTCTCGTTGTTACCCTAGGTACAATATCAGAAAAAGGATTATTCAGTATTTCAGTTTTTAATACTTTTGGAGGATAAAGCGGTCTGTCGGTCTACGAACAGAAAAAAGTGCTATAATACATTTCTCGTGTAAGAAATTTTTCAGCAATTTAGTCCATGTAATTAGTATAGTCTCTTACTTCATCTACCAGTGCTTCTTCGAGTTTAAGCATATTGTACACAGTTTCTCCAGTAACTTTACCAAATATAGTATGCTTGTTCTGTAATTCTGGAGCAGAAGCAAGCGTAAAGAAAAATTGAGAACCATTGTCATCTTTCCCTGCATTTGCCATAGCCAGCAAACCCCGCCTGCAGAATCGTAATCTTGTATGGAATTCATCCTGAAATGAGTCAGTGTGTTAGCTATGCACCAATTGTAAGAAAGTGAATTTTCATTAAACATATAAACATATGGCTTATTGGACATTTAAAATTAAACATACTTTAAATGGTTGTCCATATATACTTTCTCCGCCTTCTCCTGTGCCGGTTGGGTCACCGCCTTGAGCTATGAAGCCCTTAACAATTCTGTGAAATATGGTATTATCATAATAGCTTTCCATACATAATTGTATAAAATTTCTGCAAGCCTTCGGAGCCTCCTTCGTCCATAATTCTAAGTCGATATCACCCACCGTTGTTTTCATTACCACCTATTTAAAACAAATTGTTCTGATTAAAATGAAATGCAATAAAAAAAATATTCATCTTGCAGTAATTCAATTTTTCTAAACAACAACAAGTACGACAAAAAATATTCATTTTGCAGTAATTCCATTTTTCTACGTAAAATAAGAATAAAGTACATTAACAAAAAAATCCATTATGTAATTACCAAATTTTTCTGGAAGAAACGAAATAGGTCAAGAAGACTATTATGTGTTTATTCATTGCAGTAAGATAAAAATTGATATTACAAATATTTGTTATTACAGGTTATGTAACGGGAAACAGATAAATATGCAATAAAATATCGTAAAGTTGTACTTACTTTACCTGTTGTGGGTGGTTCTTGTATATAGATGTTGCTCATGATTGCAGATGTTTTTTAAATAAACACAAAAAGCATTTTATTTAATGTTAAAATTGCATTCTCCTAAATACGACATATATGTACTTAATCAATATTCCTCACATACACACATGTAGAAATAATACATGTAATGGAATTAACTTCACGAATTGGTCTATATAACAAAAAATATTTATTTATATATTGTTTATTTTGCGATATTTACTAATTAATTTTTGTAAAAACAATAAAAAACATTTTATTCAGAGATGAATGCTAGCATTAAAATATTTTGTATATTTACCCACGCTGTCTTTTAAATATATTTAATTTCATAAATTCATAAAAATCTAAACACTTATAACAAAATTTAATACAAATATATATGCACTGGAGAGGTTCAGCAATAGCATAGTAGTGGATATTGATAAAACATTTTACACCAATACAAGTCAGCTGTGTTGATATAGTGTTCATTATATTGAGTTTTTTTATAATTTATTTGCAAAAGCCATGGATGCGACTAAAGTAAATATAAACAGTCCCAGTAGTTTAAACATTAGTTTAACATCTGACCACAATATAATTTATAATGAAATAATGAAATGTTTAAAGTATAATAATGAGTTTCCTAAAGAATGGGAGAAGAATATTTTTAATTTATTGCCAAGTAGGTACAGAAGAAAATATTCTTCATTAGTACAATCAATGCTAATGGAAATAAAAGATATGCTGATCGAAGATATTCAAAGCTTTTCCATGAAAGTTATATTATTGTTGTCAGGAAAAGAAGAAACATCTTTTTCTTCTTTGTATTCTCTAAAGGAATGCAAAGGCTACAGCTATAATAAATTTTCTGAACGTCGTAAATTAATAACAAAAAGATATTTTCTTCATCTGGAACCAATAAGATTCATTATGGAGATGGGACAAGTTATGCTTCCAACGTACATCTGTAACTTTCAAGATCTCTGTCTTGATCTTATGTCATTGAATGATTTTCAAAACATAATTAATAATGATGTTAAAAAAGCATCTCTGATGATTTCTTATCAATTTTATAAAGAAACCTGTAGGGTTATATCAAAGACTGCAACAAGAACACTGAGAAATGTTAGTATAAATGAACTGCTAAATATTATGCGGTGTATAACACATATTTTCGCACAGCAAATTATAAATGTTATGATACAATCAATAGATCATATGCTAACAATTATGTGTAATGAATATTATTGTCCAAAACTTAAACTTCAACTCGATCTACAAGATGGTCAACTTCTTATCAATCCTAACATTGAAGAAATATATTCAACGTATCATGGAATAATCGATCAAATTGGCTCAATAGCTCAATATTTAACTTCGTTTGAAGAATTGTTAAATTTGAAAGTATCTTCTAAATATATTCAAATAAAATTACCAAATTGGTACATTGAAGAGTCGCATAATAAATTGCGAACTATATTGCAAAACTTATTTGAGCCTATAAACAAACATGTAATAAATATTACTGAAGAATTTTATCCTGTAATTGTACCGAGTACGAAGAAGAAAATATTATCGTTAAGTTTAGGCAAAATAAACTTTGATTCATACGTCAAGTATATTAAAAAGTATAATATATATCTGGTAAGAACAAATACGATAGTAGCAAACATGTATTGTACCATAGGCAGATTAGAACAGACTAAAGTTAAAGAAGCTTTGAAAGAAGAGTCATGGGATATAGTAAATGTTTTCTTGCTTAAGGTAATTAAGTATCATAAAAATTTCAATATGAAAATCTGCGAAGAGTTCGAAAGCTTAAAATTCAAAGCACTGAATATACCAAATGAAGCTACATTGTTGAATGAGTTAACTGAATACATCTTACACGCATCGAAAGAATTAATAAAACAATTGGAACGCAAAATTCAGCTGTCTATACACATGCTATGCACATTATTTGAAGTTACATTTCTATCAGACGACCATATCAATTTAAATAAGAAAACCATAAACTGGTTGCATGAGATTGTGCCTGTATTTAGACAGAACAACACATTGTGTGAAGCAATGAAGAATGAATTGGAAGACGACATGCAAAAGAGAATAAACAAATTGAATTCTGAAGTAGATTACATTATTCCTCAACTCAGTGTTTTAGATAATATGGACGACATTGAGAAAGTTGAAGAGTATGTTGAATATTACAGAGGGCTGTTTAAAGAAGTGAATAAAATTAACATTGAGATGGAAAAGATCAACGAAGAAGAAAAATTGTTTAAATTTCCCGAAACTGAGTTTCCAAAAGTAATTGAATTGCAGGAAGTAATAATCCCATTTCATGATCTTATTTACGTTGTTCATCAATGGAGAAAAGACAATAGTGTATGGTTGGATGGGCCATTCGAGTGGTTGGATGCTGCTGTTATAAAAAAGAAAACATTAAACTACTTCGAAATGATCACTGAAATGTGTAGAATGTTCAAAACAAAAATTAAAATCGATCTGACTGCGAACAAGTGCTTCAAATTCTCTGGTATCGCAGATGATCCGGATCCCATGCAACAACCAGCTCCGTTGAAAATGTGCTGGCAAGCTCTAAATGATATAAACGATTTCAAGAATTATTTATCGTTGATAGTATGCATGTGTAATCCAGCTCTTCAAAAATGTCACTGGATGGAAATGTCTGCGATATGTAATTTTGATCTTACACCCAATGCTGGCACAAGTCTAAGGGAAATGATCTCCTTCAATTTAATGGATGACATCGAGAAGTATGAAGCTATTAGCCTAGGTGCCAACAGAGAGCTAGAATTACAAGAAAAATTGTTGCAAATGATTAAAGAATGGAAAACAATTTCGTTCGTGATAAGCTTTGATGAAAAGTCGAAGATGCACGTCTTCTCGAATTTATGTGACATAGAATTGCTTTTTGAAGATCATTTTATAGTAATCGAAGAAATGAAAACCTCTCATTTTGTGAAACCAATCATTCGGACTGTAAACGAATTCTTCTCGTCTCTCGATAGAATTAGGAACATCATGGTGCAATGGTGTGATGTTCAAGTATTAATGCTTCCTTTATACTCGACTTTTTGTTATCATAATATAGAGAAATACTTGCCTAAAGAGTCAGCCTTGTATAGGGAAGCGAAAAAACTTTTGGCAAACATTCGAAATAAAATATGCATGAATCCTACATTCTCAGGAATTGATGATCTAATAATTTTAGAGTCTTTATACAATACCAATGAAAATCTTGAAAATGTACATCGTGGGGTAACAGAGTATATAGAAAATAAACGACTATGTTTTCCAAGATTCTTCTTCCTTTCAGACAAAGAAGTTCAAAGAGTATTATTCGAATCGAACAATGTTGAAGAATTAAACATCTCTCTAAAACCTTGTTTCGATGGCGTAAAGAAAGTTCGAATCAATAAAGAAAAACAAATTTGTTCTATTATTGGTGATCATAATGAAGAAATGAATTTAGAAAAGTCTATTCAGATTCATTCCAATCATGAAGAGACATGGTTGATAAAACTAGAGAATGAGATAACTAGTACTTTGCAGAAAAGTATTTTAAAATGTTGGGATAAATTTAATTTTACCTATTACGATATTCTCAATTTTCCAAGTATGATAATTATATCTGTTCTTCTGCTTTATTGGACTCGCGACTTACATGATTGTTTCTCTTCATTTAGCTCCGAAGCATTAAACTCTTTATACTTAAAGTATATTAATCATCTATCTAGTTTAGCCACTGAATTGAGAAATTGTAAAACACGAAGATACAGAAACATATTAACATCTTTAATTATTGTAGTCAGTAATCAAAAGGATATCATGCAATTATTGTTGGACAAAAGAATTACTCGATACAGAGACTTTACATGGGTTGCACAATTAAGATATTATTTAGAGGAAGATTACATTACTGTTTCGATGTTCGATGCAAGTATAAAGTATGGATACGAGTACAGCTATTACAAACAGTGTATAGTTAATACTACTCTCACAGAGAGATGTTTCTACACATTTATGCAAGCATATAAGTACCATTTATACGGGGCTGTTACAGGATTATCTTCCACAGGGAAAACGGAGACTATTAAAAGCCTGGCAAAAGCAATCGCAGTACAATTTCGTATTTTCAATTGCGCTAATATATCTTCCTATAATTTTGTCTGTCAAATGTTCAAAGGATTAGTTTCCTGCGGAGCATGGCTGTGTTTCGAAAATTTCAATAGTCTGGAGCTCGAAATGCTGTCCATGATTACCCAAAATCTCGTTTGTGTTGCTCAAGCACTAAGTGCGAATTTAAAAGTCATAACAATCAAAGGTTCACTGTTAAATCTGAATCCACATGGACATATTTGCACTACGACTAATCTCGGCTCATTCAAATACCATAAATTGCCTGACAATTTAAAAATATTGTTCAGAAGAGTACACATGATGGTACCAGATATCAATAAAATTGTAGAGATCGAACTGTTTGCTGCTGGCATAATTAATTCAAAACTTTTAGCTTTAAAACTATCTACGTTTTACAAACTGCTCTCGGAACAGCTGCAGTGTGAATCGTGTAACACTTTCAATATAAACTCTGCCAAAATAGTTGTTCAGACCTTGAACTATTTAAAAAGAAATTTCCCAGATGAGAACGAAACCGTGTTACTTTTACGATCTTTAGTCGACGTTAATCTCCCTAAACTCTGCAGCTCAGATTCACTCATCTTTAAAAGTATTGTTGATAATACATTTCCTGATGTTACATTATTGCATCCCGATTACAAAATGTTCTTAGAAACTCTTGGAACCGTATGTGAATCTAGATGTCTGCACATTCACGACGATTTAAAATTAAAAATTATACAAGCATTCGAGCTACTGTATATTCATCGAGCAGTTATACTTGTTGGCGGCCCGTTGGTAGGGAAAACAGAAATTGTACATGTTCTGAAGGATATTTTAGTATCCTTGCACAAAAAAGGTGTAGGATCTGGTATCAACGTCAAATTAGAAACTATAATACCAGGAATATCGAGCATGGACCAACTTTATGGTCATTTTGACAAAAAATCAAAAATCTGGAAGGATGGAATATGCTCTCAAATATTTCGTTCCTTATCGAACGATTTCTTTGACAAGAAATGGATAGTATTCGATGCACCATTAAAAGATGTATGGATTGAGAGTTTATATACAGTTCTGGATACGAACAAGACATTGCATTTAACTTCGGGTGAAAAAATTGATATAGGAGATTCAGTATCTATTATCTTCGAAACTATGAACATCGTAGAAGCTTCTCCTGCTGTGTTATTGAGATGCGGAGTGATTTATATTGAATCACAGTCTCTTGATTGGAGACCATACGTTAAAACACATATCTACAAAAACGATATTTATAATGGATATGAAGAAACTTTATATTCAATATTTGATTGGATAATGGATCCTGTTCTAGAGTTTATACAGAGACATTGTTCTCTAACTTTAATTGTGAATCAATTACACGGTATAATATCGACATTAAATTTGCTTGAGATGTATTTGAGGGATGCTCAAACGGAAAGCACTGAAGAAAAGGGGAAAAATCATTTTATAATTTGGATGCAAGCTGCACTTATATTGTCTATTATATGGGGATTAGGAGGGAACTTGAACATGGATTCTCACGTTCAATTTAATTCCCTCTGCATATCTCTTTGGAGTGGAAAAATTGAGAAGCACCCAAAACCTAAAACAATAAAGAACTTTGATGTAACGTTACCTCACGAAGGATTAATACAAGATTATTATTACATTTTCAAAGGTTCTGGAAATTGGAAGTATTGGAGTGATTTATTAAAAACTGAAAAGATAATAGAAATAAATAATGAAATCTTTGTACCAACAATTAATACATTAAAATATAATAATCTACTATTGAAACATATTAAATTCAGGAAACCCTTCCTCATTTGTGGGAATGTATCTACTGGCAAAACTTCTTTAATAAAGAATTTGTTAAAGAATAAACTGCCTGGAGACGAATATTTGATCAACTTTTTTAGCTTTGCTTTCATGAATTCTATGTTAAGAACGCAAAACATGCTGCTTGCTAAACTGAATAAAATTAAAACGGGACACTATGGTCCTCCAAAAAATCAATTTTGTGTTAGTTTCATTGATGATCTTTGTGTAGAAACGCAAGAGAGTCAATCTGAAATAAATAGTATTTTAGAATTTCTGCGGCAATACCACAGTTACGGGTATTTCTATAATACTAACGAGCCCGAAAAAATTTTTATTCGCGACACCATGTTCTCCCTTGCTATTATAGGAAATAATTTAATCAAGATATGCCCCAGATTTTTAAGGCATTTTAATCTGTACAGCATGTATGCACCGTCTACAGATACTATATTTCGAATCTTTTCAAATGTGCTTTTCACGAATTTCAAGAAGAATCTGTTTGCAGCGGATGTTCTAACTAGTGTAACTAGTATAGCAAATGCTACGATTGATATCTATAGTTCTGTAATAAAAAATCTCTTGCCAGTACCTGCAAAATGTCAATATCAATTTAGCATGAGAGACGTGAGCAAAGTAATCAATGGCTGTAGTCTCCTCCAAAAGGAATCAGTGGAAACAAAAGTTACTTTTATCCGCCTCTGGGCTCACGAAGTGTGGCGTATTTTTGGTGATAGAATATTGGATGACGATGACAAAGAATATCTCTTCTTACAGATCAGAGAAACCACCAAACGTCATTTCAAAGATTCATTCGAAACAGCTTTTGACTATTTATCGAAATCTAAGAACAATCAAATTACAAAGGAGTCCTTTAACAATTTAGTATTTAGCAATTTTATGGGCACGAAAAAAAATAAAAAATATGAAGAGATAACTTCTATGGATAAACTAAGGAATAAACTTCTCTTCTATTTAAACGAGTATAACACAAATACTAAGAAACAAATCGATATAGTCATAACACAATATGTATTGGAAAGTCTCATTAAAATTGCAAGAATTTTAGCAATACCAGGAGGTAATTTATTGATGATCTCCAATATAGGATCCGGTAGAAAATCTATAACAAGCCTTGCAGCTTATATAAATCAACAAGAATTGTTTGAGCCATTTTCTTGCAATTTCGATTTATGGAGAAAAGATCTAAAAACAGTTTTACAAAAGTGTGGTAGTTCGAGGGAGAGTCTTACGTTTTTTATAAAGGAAAAACAAATATCAGATACCTTTCTCTGTGATATCAAGAGTCTTTTAGCTACTGGTGAAATACCTGATTTGTTTTCTACCAAAGAGAGGTACAATATTATTGAGATGGTACGTTTGCATGCTCAAGGGGGAAACAAAAATGCAGAAATAAGTACTCATGCTGTAATGAATTATTTTCTGGAACAATGTAAAGATAACTTGCACATCGTCATATGCTTTAACTCAACAAGCAAGATAATTAGATCATATCTACACAAATATCCAGAACTAGTGAAGTATTGTACAATGAGTTGGCACAATACCTGGCCAATGAGTGCATTCAAGCAAGTAGGTTTAAAATACATTCAAGACACTGATGTCCAAGAAAACATAAAAGAAGATATAATAACAGCATGCATACAGTTGTACGACAGTGCACAAGAAATGAGTAACGAATATTTCAATGAAACATCCAAAAAAATTTATGTGACATTACTGGCTTTCTTACACATGTTGAGATTGTACTCCTATCAGGTATCAGAAAAGCAGAAGAATATTATCGCCATGAGGAACAGATATTTAGCAGGTCTAGAAAAATTGAAGTTGGCAGCGCAACAAGTAGAGAAGATGAAAGCTACGTTGATAATGTTAAAACCGCAGTTGGAAATCTCTGCTCAGCAGACTATAATTACCATGAAGGAAGTGGAGAATGAGAATATCAGTGTAGAAGGAGCTACGATTCTCGTGCAGCAGGAAGAAGAGATAGCGAATAAAAAGGCAGGAGTAGCTGGTAAGCTGAAAATGGAATGCGAAGCTGATTTAGCTGTAGCAATCCCAATTCTGGAAGATGCTGTTGCTGCATTGAACACACTGAAGCCCACAGACATCACGCTTGTAAAAGCCATGAAAAATCCTCCTGATACTGTCAAGCTAGTAATGGCTGCAGTCTGCGTTATGCTTGATGTACCTCCAGATAAACCTATCGACCCAGTCACTGGTAAAAAATACACAGACTATTGGGGTCCAAGCAAGCGTATCTTAGGCGACATGAATTTTTTACAGAATTTAAAGGACTATGATAAAGATAATATTCCATCCAATATCATGCAAATTATTAAGAAGACGTATATATCCGATAATAGCTTTAAACCACATATTGTTGCCAAAGCATCGAGCGCTGCGGAAGGCCTTTGCAAATGGGTCAGAGCGATGGTGTCGTACGATGAAGTTGCTAAGGCAGTTGCGCCTAAGAAGGAGAAGCTTCTGGCTGCCCAAAGGGAATGTGATGAAGCTGAAGCCTTTTTAAATGAGAAGCGTAAAACGCTTTCCGCGTTGAACGCGAAACTTGCAGTACTGAATAACAGTCTCCAGGAAACATTGCAGCAGAAAGTGAAGCTTGAGAAGGAAGTGGAAGACTGCACCAGCAAACTTAATAAGGCAGAAAAATTAATTGCAAGTTTAGGGGGTGAGAAAGACCGCTGGATGGAATGCGTCGAGAATCTGCAAGAGAATTATAATAATCTCGTCGGAGATATGATACTATCGAGCGGAATAATAAGTTACACAGCATCGTACACCACAATTTTTCGTGACAAAATTGTAGGGTACTGGAAACAATATATTATAAATTTAAAAATACCATTTACTACTAATTACAATCTAATAAACATTCATGGAGATGAGAATCAGATAAATCAGTGGTATCTTTGTGGTTTGCCTAAACACAGATTCTCGGTTGAGAATGCAATTATTATGAGTAATTCTAAGCTGTGGTGTTTGTTCATCGATTCACAGAATCAAGCAAATCAATGGATTAAAATAATCGAGAAGAAGAATAACATTAAAATTATCAAATTCACTAATTCCAATTATGCATCGATTGTTCGATCTAGTATTGTAAATGGAAACCCTGTGTTGATTGAAAATGTAGGAGAACAATTAGAAACCGTGTTAGATCCATTTCTTAAGGACAGAATTTACAACGATGAAAATATTTCGTATTTGACCATAAATCGCGATATTATAAAATACTCGCACGATTTTCGGTTGTACATTACAACACGATTGTTGAATCCACAATATACACCCGAGGTATTCAGTAAATTCACTGTGATTGATTTCTTCATTCCAAACGAAGCTCTTCAAGTAAGACTCCTCGATCTAGTCGTTTCGAAGGAAAAGCCAGAGCTTCAGGAAAAATTCGAGATATTGCAGATGGAAGACGTGAACAACAAAAAAGTATTGAAACAACAAGAGGATAATATTTTATGTACCTTATCTTCGACAACCACGAATATTCTTGAAGATGAGAACGCAATAAAAACTTTGGACTCCTCGAAAAATCTTTCTTTAAATATAATTAAAAAACAAGAGATAGCGAAATTGATGTCTCTGGAGATCAGCAAGTTTCGAGATGCTTACACGCAGTTCGTTAAATACTGTGTCGATTTGTTCAACACACTTATTTCTCTGTCATATTTGAATAGCATGTACTGTTTCTCTTTCACGTGGTTTGTGCAATTGTATACCAGATCTATCGAGACTTCGAATAGAAGTGCTGTTCTCGAGAAGAGATTAGCATATTTAAAATTTTCATTTACTCAAAGCCTTTATGCGAGCATCTGTAGATCCTTATCAGAGAAGCACAAGATACTATGCTCTTTTTTATTATGTTCTAAAGTACTATTAGATGACAAACAAGCCACAGAGGAAGAAATTAAATATTTTATGTCCACAAACTGCAGAGGTACTGAAACAATTTCCAATAATAAGCCTAGCTGGCTACCGCAAAATACTTGGACGAATATTTGTGATGTTCAGAACGTATTATCAACGTTTAATGGTCTTGCAGAAGATTTCCATTGCAACTATAAGGCGTGGAAACAATATTACTCCTCCGAAACTCTTCAAAATCAGCTGTTGCCATGGCCTTGGAGAGATAAATCCTCTTTTCAGAAACTTATACTTGCTAAAACGTTAAAGCCTGACAAAATTATAATACAGATCATAGAAATAATAAAAGATACATTGGGAAACATACAGGCCCACTCTCCACAAATTAAAGTGGCTCAATCGTATGCAGAATCCAATTGTTTGACTCCTATTCTATTCATTCTACCAAGCTGTTCATCACCTTTATCCCTTATTTCTGCTTACGCGAAAACAAAGGGCTATTTGTCGAAGTTTACCTCTCTGTCAATGGGCAGAGGTCAAGAACAGAGAGCTGAATTTCTTTTAAAAAGAGCACAGGCCATAGGCAATTGGGTGTTTCTAGAAAATTGTCATCTGGTGCCTCACTGGATGCTGGATCTTGAAAGACTCTGTGAAAGTTGCGATATCTCCAATACATCTCTGGGCTTTCGATTATGGTTGTCCAGTTACCCTATTAAAGGATTCCCAATTAGTATCTTGCAAAATAGCATAAAAATATCGCACGATTATCCATTGAATATTAAGGAAATATTGCAGAATATTTATCAGTCTGACCCTATAGTAAATAAAGAGTTTTACGAAGGGTGTCCAGGAAGGGATAAAATCTTTTCGAAGTTGCTATTCGGCTTATCTCTATTTCACACGATCGTGACAGAGAAAAATAACTTCGGTGCCCAAGGCTGGAATATACCGTACGATTTTGATCATTCTGATTTTCATTTATCCGCTATGCAACTGCAAAGTTTTATAAACGATGCTGACTATATACCTTTCGATATTATTCTATATTTCATTGGAGAATGCAATTATGGAGGAAAAGTGATGGATAATATTGATAACAGAAGTCTATTGCATCTCTTAACGGATTACTGCAACTCAGACATGGTTAAAGATAAGCAAGCAAAGTTGATACCGCAAAGATGTGAGTATTTGCATGTGATTAAGCACATCGAAAAGATGCCTTTGGATTTATCATCGGAAGTTTTTGGGTTCAGTAAAAATGGAGCTGTTACTCGAGATACAATGATGGCCTTTGAATTCTTGTCATCCATCTCATCTATGAATCCTATTTATCATTTATTAGATGATCATCTGCCTCAAGATCAAGTACTACTTTTAATCAATGATATTGCTGATAAATTGCAGGATACATTTGAAATCAATTGTTTAGAGGAAAATAAGTCTTCTCTGCTTGGAGAACCTTTGAATAGAGTTCTTCTGTGCGAAGCAAAGCTGTTTAAACATACATTAACAACTATAACTCAAACATTGAGTAATTTAAAATCAGCATTCGAAGGATCTCTTCCATTTACAGATTCTCTCCAGGAAGTATCGAAAATGATATACAAAAATAAAGTTCCTCGTACTTGGAAAGGAATAAAAAATAATAACATAACAGATAACTTAGGTTATTACATTGATAATTTAGTAAAACGTATAGATTTTCTTAAACAGTGGATGAATGAAGGCTGTCCTAGAACTGTTTGGCTCGATGCAATATTTTTTGGTAAAATGTTCTTCTCCGCGATTTCATTAACGTTTTCGGAAAAGTACAATGTACCTGTTGGAGAAGTTGGGCTTGAATTTAAAGTTATAATTGAAGGAACTAGTGCAGAAAATGTTGATGCATATTTTATCCGTGGTTTGCATTTATCTGGCGCTCGATGGGACATTAAAAATAATATATTAGCTGAAAATTTGAAATACATATATTGGCAGGATATGCCGCCAATAGGCATTTCATTTTTACAGAATAAAAAAGACACGGATAACGTTTACCAATGTCCTGTCTATGTAACTGCTGTACAATGTGCTGATAAAAATATTAAATCTATATCGAATAATTATATAATTAATATACCATTAATAACAGATCGACATAGAGCACACTGGATAAAATGCGGTACAGCTTTGTATTGTCATAATTCGTAATAGAGTACTGCATTAATCAAATAAAATTTTTTAATTTATTAATTGATTAATGCTTTCGGTATTTAAAATCTGATTTAATCACAAATTCAATTGCAATTAAATATCTATTTTTAAAAAAATATTTATGCGAAATATTGATCATAAATGTAAAAACATTTTTTTATAAAAGTTGGATAATATATTCATATTCGTATAGATCTTAAATAGTATAATAGGATCATGAACGAAGCGATTAACATTATATAATTTCGTGCAATTTATTCTACGGAGTTGTGTGCAAAATATTAATGGAAAGTGCAAAGAGTATTGAAAAGTCACAACGGATGCGAAACGTATATTCAAATATTTCGCGGATTCGCTGACTACATGTATCCGGTTCGGTTCCATATAAATGGAAGGAATGACAGGTAAATTGAAGAAATTGACGTAAAGTTGAATTACCGAACAAAGAAAATTATTACCGGAGAGATTGTTTTGGCAGCTGTTTAGAATCAGGTACAATATCTAATTCACCGTAAGTGGTATAATATTTGCGATCAATGGCGAACCACGAAGAGCTGGTTTCGCAATTTACAGATGTAACTGGTGTAGAGTCTGAACGAGCACGGTTTTACCTTGAGTCATCTGCTTGGCAGCTTGAGGTGAGGCAGCGTATTTATTAAATGTTTTATATAAGTTAATATAAATAGTTTTGATTAACGAGCGACTCATTTCTAAGCAACACTCTGCAGTTTAGTAAAACTGTCAGCATCACTTTTATAACCTTAAAGTCCACAAATCGAAATGCTATTGTTATACAAAGTGGTGTCTTATTAATATTTATATTTTGAAATAGTTTATAATTTTTCTCATTCCACTGAAGGTATATTTACAATAGTTATTAATCAACAACGTAAAAATACGCAACTACAACGTTATAATAAAAATGCCTAAAAATAAACAGACATTTTGTATTAAAGCCAATTCTTTCCATTGAGTGACTTCTTCTTAATTTGATATTTGTAGTGCACAGATTCCCAGTCTGTATTTACTGTTAGTGCTTGTGGATTGTAAAAGTTATTGTTCTTTTCATTTATAAAAATTCGGGAAGCCCTGTTCTAGTTATTTAACTAATCGGATCTCTTTTGCAAATGTTTCAGGTTGCTCTTGCCAGCTTTTATGAGAATGACGATTTAAGGCCTTCTGCATTGATCCCAGAAAGCACAGAAGATTCAACAACAGAGGAAGACTATACGCAGGCCTCAGACACTGAGATGGAGGGGCAATCGTCAAAAGAAATACCAAAATCAAAACCAAAATCCAGACTCGCAACACTTGGCGATATCATAAACAAAGAAAGCAGCCCTGAAGATGCACAGACATTTTATGCTGGTGGTTTTGAAAACAGTGGGCAAGAAGTGATAGGACCACCAAAAAAGAAGGATATTATTAGTGATATGTTTAAGTTGTGTCAAGCACAATCGGTTGATATAAAACCAAAATCAAGTGGGCAGCAAAGACCAAACACATTCAGTGGAACAGGATATAAACTAGGTCAAACAAATTCTGATACGGAAGGTATAATATAATTACTAATAGCATAGAAAAGTTGGTTCATGACTTCTACTATAAACTGTTTCTTTTTGTCTAGTTGTTTCTGCTTCTTCCTCCAATCAAGGTTCCAATTCTGGACCGATCACTTTGAAGTTGTGGAAGAATGGATTCACTGTAAACGATTCTGAACTTCGGTCTTATAATGATCCAGAAAATAGAAAATTCCTAGATACTATTAAGAGAGGCGAAATACCACCAGAAATTCGTCAAGAAATTGTGAAGAGCACAGAGGCATGGATAGACATGGAGGATCATCGTCATGAGACTTATCTTCCTCAGAAAAATAAAGTCAAAGCTTTCACTGGAAAAGGTCGCATGTTAGGAAGGTATATCTTGTACACAAAAATTTTCATTTATCTATATTCCATGTATTTTTGATAATCTCTTTGTTCAGTCCTTCTCCAGCAACTGTTGGTATGACAATACCAACTGATCTAGCAGATCAAGCAGCAAACGAATCAGAAGCTAAGAAGCAATTAAATTTAGATGAATCAAAACCTGTCACAACGCTGCAAATCCGTCTTGCCGATGGTACGAACGTGAAGGCTCAATTTAATTTAACACACACTGTTAGCGATTTGAGACAGTATATAATAACGTATCCTTTTATAATTAAGATACATATTGCTATTATATAGAGGTGTGTGAGAACCAAAAAATATTGGGTTGGAACAGGTCGAAAACTTTATTCAGGATTGGAAAGGATTCTTAAAAATTTTCAGTATTATTCTCTAAGAAAAAACTCTAAATTCTCTAAAAAAAACTCAACTCGTACTACGCAATATCGCAGCGTTGTATTATAGGATTAATTTTAATATTATTCAATCGACAGATTATTCCTTAATTAATTATAACTTAGTATGAGACCGCAATACGCTATGAGGGAATTCAGTTTATTAACAACATATCCTACTAAGGAACTGCCAGAAGAAAAAACAATTGAGGAAGCTGGTTTGCAAAATACAGCAATCATCCAACGACTGAAATAAACGTTCTTTCTAGATCCTTAGTTACAGAAGTTTAAGTGATGTATCAATTAGATCATTCTTGAATATAATACATTGATATACTTGAAAGTACCGGTTCAACACTTTTCATTTAGTAACAAATTCAATTTGCTCTATACTTTATTTTATCTTTGGTTCTGATCATTTAACATTAATTTTGCTGATATAATACGGAGAATACATTATCAAAACGAAATCGATATTAAACGTAATTAGGAAACATGTAATAAAATTACGAAAATTTTGTAAAATCTATAATAAAATTAATTGATGCAATGTGTCGTTTCATAAAATAATAAATAAATTTTGTGTAATTATTGTTGAGTAATATAATACAAGAATACTGTTTATAAGTATATCAATTTGTCCAATCACCAAAGCAACTGGGAGAAGGAAGTTACAAAAATGAAATCTATTATTAGGTTTTATAAAATATTTTTATAAAACATTTTAACAATGTTTTTTTTTACAGAATTTGAGAATGTACATTTGGACACTTATACAATACTTATAAATAGATCAGACTTTCATATCAAAATTCCACATTGCTGTTGCATTGAATCTATACAGGCAATATTTCATGCAATTAACGATTTCAATGAAAAATATTTATCATGAATTTCCTAGGAATCTTTTATCTGTTATAAACCTTCTATACATTGGTGAATTTTGTATATCTTCTTTAAATCTCAGAATTGTGTTCTCTTCCTTGCCTGTACCTGGGTTGAATTTTTCGAAACAATACTTATATCGATTTACTGCGACCAAATCCGTGCTAATTGTTCGAATATGAATATTATCTCTTTTAAATAATTCACGTGTATTATATATATAAATAGGTCGATTGTCAGTAATGCTTGAATCATACTGCGTCTTTTTAAATATTACAAACGATGCATTTTTATTAAATGCATTATCGATTTGCTGAGTGCAAAACGTGAAAGGCTTCATCGAGTAATGATCGGTCTTCGTGTTATATTGCTTAAAATTTACCATTAAATCAACGAGAGAATGATGATATTTTAAAACTACATACTCATCCCATGACAATGTAATTGTGTACATAACTTTATTGTATGTACGATATAAACAATCCGCCTGTATTAAATCTTTTATCATATCTGGGTGAATTCCAAAGAAAGGAAAGTTCCATGGAACAACTGTGTACGTAAATTTCCAGTATGGATTTTGAGATTTGGATAACTCCTTGAGCAGACCATTGAAATCGCTCGTGATACCAAAATCATATACTATAAAATTATCTATGCCAATTATATCATGGAAATTTATGAAAGCAATCATCTCTGATAAATGCATTGGCTTTGTTAATGGTGGAGCTACGCATACTCCAATATTAGTGTAATTTAAATTATGTAATGGAGGTTTAATAGCTAACATGGGTGTATCATTCAAATTTAGATTAGATTTGGTAAGAAAACTTATTCCTACTGGTTTCTTATTTTCAGCGTATGTACAATAAAAATAATATCCGTTATAATCTGAATTTTTATGAGCCCTTGTAATGTTTAAATCATTATGAATTGGAATGTATCTGAAGCTTCCTAAGAATGGTTTAATTTCATTATGAAAAAATATTATACATTGCATATCCTGGATACTGTCCAATGATCCAAAACCTAATACTTGAACCTCTTTCTTGTGAACATTATATGCAGAATAGATGTATAAATTATTTTCTAGTCTCTGCCACGAGGGAAGAGGCTCGTCAAATTTCATATTTGGCGTATTAAATATTGGCACATTATTTGTACAGTTGGCCTCAACATTTTTCTGATTTGGCTTTCCGAAGAAATTGAAAACTTCTAATACATATCTTAACTTATTATACTCATGTCTATAAAATAACAAAGACACAAGACTCACTACTGTAATGACTGCGAGTGCTGCTTGGTAATATTTTCGCATGGTTTAATAATTACTCTAATTCAGCACACATCAATTCTTACGTTAACTTGTTCTTGGTCTACCTATTACATATGGATGTAATTCTGAAACAAAAATGTTGTTTACAAAATTAAATGATGCTTCTATGCAAACAGATTCCCCATTGTAGATTATTTATAAGTACCTGCAAAATGATGTAAGCAATAATTATTATTCTTAAAGCTGCATCTTGTGACAATTAAAATAATCCACACACGATTTCACGTAACTCTTGTTGATAAATTACTGTATTTTATAACTCATCGAATTGCCACTTATTACGTTACATTAGATTTTCGATGTATTTTCAGTAATTACCGTTCGCATATTGTAATTCTTTATTTAAAAAATGGGTTTACGGTTTCATAACCAAAGAGAACGTGTTAGGTTAATTCCCTTACGCGCCACTTTTCAAAGCGGCAAGATTATTGTCAAGATTTACTACTCTGAATATGTGCGCCAAAAGTGACATGCGTGCGAGACGGAAACTATGAATAAGAAAACGGTGGAGGACACATGTAGTACAAAAACTATAATTATTAATTTATACAATTGCATATTGTTCGTACAATAATTCGCGCACTTTGTAATAATCTTCGGATAGACAGCCTTCTAAAATTACCTTGCCAGCCTCATGCTGAAAAAAGAACTAAATTATACCCTTTCCAATGTATTGGTATTTTTAAAATTATATACAAACCCTTCTGACGGCGATAGAATTATTGCAACACCATAAAACACCACCACTGAATTCAGAAGGAATATTACTCTTATTTAAGATTTGTTTGAAATCCGATAATTTTAACTCGTTGATGAATGTTGTTTGATGTCCGGGTACCTATACAATGAAGTATAGTATATTATTTCATTATAGTCTGCTCTTCGGAAGAAGACATGTGTCGGTGATTATGAAAGTGATCCAAGTCAAAATCCCGTCAAATCGATCTTTCTGCTTATTATATATTACGTCGATTGATTTTACTAACAGTTATATAAACGAGTGAAAAATTATATATTATATATTACATATTACGTATTATACAAGGTGTTCCAAAAATGTTATACTTCCTTGAGAGGGATGATTCCTGAGGTTGTTTGAAGTAACTTTTCCCCTTGCGAAAATCTTCGCTATTAACGAAAAACACGGACCAATCTGAGCGTGGCGTTGACGATGGCCGAGCCGAACGTCGCTACGCTCTGATTGGTCTGACTTTTTCTGTTAATCCTTTTAATCCTTTTTTTCAAAGAAGTACAACATTTATCATGGTAAAATATGCTTTAACCAAATCAGACGCGGAAGTCTAAACATCTCGAGAAAAGGAGACATGACTTACTTCACTTTTATAATCACCGGCACACATAATAATAGCTGTCTATTCCAAACTTATAACATAGGAATAGAGCAGATTGCTATTAAGACTATAAACGTACAGTTACACCACTACGTGCCTCGTTTAGCGGTAACGGTTCTAAAGTCAGTATTTTGTCATTTTGATCTATCGTATCGTCCTGCTGTGTATCAGCAACCGCATCCCGGCATACTTGATCTCGAGCTGTTATCACTGCATCGATCCATGCTACTTCGGAATCGCCTTTTCCTTTCGAAAAGTTCAAGCCGCTAACAAGAGCATCCGTCAAGCGAACCTGAAATGCATTTAAATTAATACATGTGCTATATCAATTGAAGGATCCTCAGTAAATGCATTAAGTTGCATTACTTGATAAATGTGCGTTTCTGTTGTAGCATCTAACGTTTCTCCCCTGCCTGGAACAAATACTCGTGCACCCGCACTTTGTGCTTGCTGGGCTAGGATTTCTGTATCCTTTGGGGCCCCTCGAACTAACACAACCCTCCGAGGTCTCAACTGTGCTAGGATTTTCTGCAGTGATTCACCGTCTGATCTTCCTTCGAAGTCTATGTAGGTGACAGATGCATTAACTGTCATTGTACGAGTAACTTGAATGCATTTGGTGGGAATGTCAGTAGCTACCTCTGGATGGTGGGTAGCGTCTTCCTGTTTTGTTTCGAGGTTTTCTTTATTATCATCGATTTCTGGCATTGTTTCTGCAATTTTATAATCTTCGGGTCTGCGAGAAATAATACCAATTATTTGGAAAAGAATCAGCATATTTGTAATTTAACACTTTGCACTCAAATGGCTTTTCTGAAGCGCCATTAGAAATGATTATGTTACGATTCAAAGTAATTTTCACACTACTAGATTTGTTTGTACTCAACAAATTTCTAAAAATTTAATTGCAATAGAAACAAATACACTCCATCTTACTTTCTCTCAATTATAAAATGTTTTTTGGGATAAAATATTTAGGCGCAATGAAACTTCTGAAAGTAATTTCTGAGGTAAAATAGCCTCGAGTGCAAAGGTTTAATCAAAAATTACCTTATAATCTCCCCATATTCATCTGTCTTGATTTTTTCTTCCACAAACGGAAACATGGGATGTTGTTTTTTACTCTGCTTGAAGAAACCTGGTTTACTCTCTTGTTTCACCAATAAATCGTGCTTCCCTCTTCCACCACCCACTTCTATTTCATCTTCTGATTCGGAACTGACGTCGGCGGTTTCCCTAATGAGAAAATGTTTAAAGCTACAGTAGAAGAAATTTTAGTAATGTACATTTCAGTAGTGCCGATCGAATATTTCAAAATATATTAATACAGCATTACATACATTTGCTCCTGCTTTAGTTGCTCCTGTTTCAATTTTTCTTTTCTCTGATATTCTTCCAATTCAATGCCTTCTAGTCTGATTCTTCTTCTCACCTCCAACGTGATGTTTCTGTTGCCCCCTTTCTCAACTAAATCTCTCGCCAATGTTCCCGGGGAAGTTCTACTAGTTAGTATAATACTGTTCTGAGGATTTCCACACCATTGCAGAAACAACTCTCTCGAAAATCCGCATTCCATGTCTGGAGTGCTTGCAAGAACAACCTAAGGGATTTATGCACATGGAAACTTTCCTGAGATAATATTCATGAATTGTTAATATCGTTAATCATCTTATTTCTAACCTTCGGACTAGGAACTTGATTCAACTCTGCCATGCTGTGACACAGTTGTAAATGCTTGAATTGGAATGGATTATTTCTAGCTCCTTCAAAGCTTCTCATCAGTTTATCGCTCATCCATTCAATCTGTGACTTTGCAAATTCCACTACATTGTAGCTAACATTATTTAAGAGAGCAAGTGAATATGCAAGCAGACCAGATTCTTTGTTACGCCAAAGTTGATCCAACATGTGTGCTAGTTCTAATACACGGCCAGCTGTATCTACACTGACTAGAACATTCCCACCACCTCGTAGAGTTTGTAAAATATTTGCTGTAACGTATAAGAAAAAATACTTTACAATATCGTTTATTACCAAACAAGAGGAATTCAATTTTTGTTTACATACTCATCAGCTTTTCATCTCTAGTTCTACGCCTAGCTTGCTGATACGTAGCATTAAAAGCATCTGTGATCAATAAAGATGGCCTCTGTAATCTCTCTAATTCACAGCCATTCAAGTGTCTCTCCTTTTTGTGGTTGAAATCCACAGCATATATTATATCTTCCTCTCCAACCTTTACAATCTTCCAAATAGTCCCTCCAATCATGTGACCAGCTGGCAATGGTGTTAAGGTGACCCCATACCCTTTCCCTTTCATTGATATACTCTGATTATATTTCAACTGAACGATTTTATCGAATGCTGCATCTACATCATCCAATGTGAAAAGATCGAAGTCCTCCATATTGTGACGAGACTGCAATCAGATTAACATTAGATTTTATGGTATAAGTACAGTAAGATTAGACTGCGGATCTTTAAGCAAAATAAAAATTTTTGGTATCATTTACAAGATACTGGAACCAAATAAAAATCTGTTTTTTCCTTTAATAATTTTAATCAGTCGATTATAATGTACCCATACTCCCATTTGTCTTTTTCTTATCGACGATACCTGATACATGTCGTACATAAACATTTGTCCCATCTTATACACAGGAATTGTAGCATAGATAGGGCAATTTAGGCCACATTTTCCAACCAAATATGGTAAAGCACCTAAATGTAATGGATCTGGATACGACAGCAGTACGGCATCTATCTGATGTACGTGTCTGTGAAATTATGAAACAATGTGTTGCCGTAACAAGCATGCAATTTGAAAACAACAGTATTAGAGTAATTGATCTACCGTTTTAATTCCTTTATAAATTCTTGATCAAAATTCTCGTTCCATCCGCAATCAAGTAGGATTCTTAATTCATCGACTTGTAATATATAACAAGGAGGAGACTCATCCATAGCCCCAGAGACGGCATGAAGTTTTATAATCGACGTCATTGTCTTGAATTTTTCCTACTTATTATAACATACAAAATTAACAGACCGGCATCTGCGAAAAGATATGTCTAAAATGTATTTCGTTTTTTAATAATGATGGAATCTTTATCGAAAACTGTTTCATTATAATGCATCCATGGTCTAACCTAGAAAGGTAACGTTAGAAATTACGAACAAGTTCGTAATTTTACTTAAAGAGATCTCTGACTTTCAGAAGAATGATATTTCTAGAACTGTTTAAAATACAGTCACTCTGACATGTTTCTCAAATGTTTGACATATTCGACTGTGTTCGACGACAAATCATCTTAGAATTATCCTCCAATTTACCAAATCAACGGTAAACGAACGGTACGATAAAATACTAAATAGCTATTCTCACGGTATTTCGCGGTAAAAGAGAGCGCGTATCCACGGTTTCGTATAAAACATACACAGATTGTTTCATAACAACGTGTGTATCTACGGGAGGATAAATCATAAAAGTACGCAGCGAAGTAACTAAAATAAAACAAATCAGGCACGGACGTACGAAGTTGCGAGCAAATTGAAAGATTGTAACGAGAGTTTGTCGTGCTTAATAAATCTTCTGTATTTTTAATAGTGGAAAATGCTGAAAATATATACATGTGTCATTGTTTGAACCTTTTATCGTCTCACCTACATCTACAAACGTTTTTCCCTGATTTATATACGCTATCTTTGTTTATCCTCTTATCTCGTCGCGTAACGGGATTTTTCCGAGAGAATTGCTGCCACGGTGCAGCTATGAAATACGTAAGCCGAGATTTAATTTTGTTTTTTCCATAATTCAACAATTACTCGTCGAATTAGAAGGAAAAATTGTGTAAACGAGATCGCCTGTATGCGGCGCTCAATAAATATGAAAGTGAAGATACGTGATAAAGACGGTATCGCGAACAAAGTGGCGGGAGAATACAAGTAAATATCAGATCAGCTGATGAGTGACAACAGACAGGCGAAGACCCATTGTTCTCGTTCTTGGTTATGGCGACAAGCAGTTCTGATGGGTCTTGTACAGCACCTGCAGATTTTGAGCTTTCATCAGAGTTGGAAGACGTCTCGAGCCGTTTAAGCGTGAACCTATTAAAGTGTCCACTGTGCCATAATAGCCGTCGAATTTTTTATTGTCGACAGTGTATTCAAAATGGTGATTTTATCCATTCAACTTCTGTTTATTCCGAACGGTAAATATATATATTTGCGATTGCCCGATTCAATGCCAGTTTGTTTTCGTGTACTGCGATATTTTCTACCGTTCAATATTGTTCGAACATTTCCCTTGAATACAAAGTGCCTATCAATTCTCGTATTTTCACTAGAACGCAAACGATTGTCTCACACAAAGATTCACTGTCCCTTAAGAGTCAGTTTCCTAGAAAAATGCATTTTATAAAATATCAGATGAGTTAATTATGGAATTGACTCGAGAATCGTGCTTTATTTTGATCAATTCTCGCGCAGATTTGCAGATAAACAATTGCGACTTCTACGGTTGAAAGCAGCTAGGGCTCAGTTGGAAGAGAAATGCATGAAAGCTCTCGAGAAATACAAGCAACGGGATAAATTGGTATTTCAAAAATTATTGTTGTAGACTATGTACATGTTAAATGTTTATACATTATTGTAATAACTATTCTGGTATTTGTAGATATGTGATATAAATACTTGTAAAGAAAGAGTAAGGCTCCTCCAATCACTAGTGAATGAAACAAAGCAGAGTATAAACAGAGGTACCATTTACCTTACGTAATATTTTTTGAGAAATCACTGTATTAAATAAACCCTAATGATGTATAGGTAATCAACGTTTGAACGTACTCAAAGATGTAAACTCCCAGGTAGCACTTAGGTTACCGAAACACGAAGAACGGGTGGAAAGATTGCACCGGCATGTGACTGGTCTAAGGGTGCAACAAGAGAAACAGAAAGAGGCGGTAGATAGAAAAAGGCAACAGTTAAAAAAAGTGATAAGAACCGCTACAAAACAATTAATTCAATATATTTTTCCATTATCAAAAGTTCAACCTAACAGAAGGTAATGAATCCCATAATTCATGATTAGCATTAATTAAATGCATAGTTGATAATTTGATATTTTTCCCCTTGTTTTTATTAAGACCATATTTCCATTCTAAGGAATAATGAAAATAGAATATTGATTGTTTCTAGTTTATCTAGCAGTGAGGAAGATACTAGCGTAGATGTTGTAACTTGTGCATTGGCAGATGCATCTGGTACATCTTATGTCAGAGGTAGATGGATCAATGACACAGACAATTCCTCAGAAGTTCAACACTGCATAGTTGCACCTACTTTGCCAGGATCTGGCAACTACAGTGCTTATTCTCTATGGGGTATATTATTTTCAATTGTTCAAATGAAATCGTATTGTATCATAAATACTTAAAGATTAATATGTCGTTTCAGTGGCAGCAAACAAAGATGGAGTGCCAGGTGCACACAAGGAAACTGCAATGCACAATCCAGCTTACAATATCAGTGCTGCTTTAACTTATGCTACACAATTGGTTAATATTATTGCTTACTACGTTAATATAAGACTACCATATAAACTTGCCTATGGGTATGTGTAAAATATCTTGTTTTTAACTCAAAATTTTTCTAACAAATTCATTGTACACCTCTATGTATGAAAATTTTTCAGTGAATTCTGCGAGAACGAGATGTCAGATCAAAAATTTGTGCGGAAAGTAGCGAGGCTTAACAGCAATGTTCTACATTTGTGTTTTACACAAAATACCAACATTACTGTCTTGCATCCGATGCATACTCTACAAAATTTGATGCACTTGCTTAACACCGAAATCAGTGATCTTGGAAGGTAAATATCGTTATGATTTTCGCAAAACGAATATATAATAATTATTCATGTGACGATTTTTTATTTGTAGAATTGGTCCAATGGAAGTAGATTCGAACATTGTAGCACAACTGCACAGTCAATTAGTTCCAGATTTAGAGAATAATGACGATTCTGCTTCTGATGAAGAGGAAGATTCTATTAATTGGGAGTGGGAAGCTGTGAGCCTCCTTTCGACTTGCTAACAAAATAATATAGAATGCGATTGTGTAAAAAAACGTGAATTACATGGGTTGTGTGTTACAGGTTCCGAATGTCGCATGCCCTGAAATGACTGTTCCGTTCCCTGGTGCAATGATCAACAACAGTCAACAGACATCTACCATGCAAGTAAATCAGAGTGTCGCCGGCGGTTTAGTTACGAGTGCCGCGGCTGGCATAGCCTCATTTTGGCGTGGTTGGATGACTAATAGATAAACTGTTATTATTAAATTAAAGAAACTTCTTTTTTATACAAAACGCAACTATGTATACAGGAAGACACACACACATACACACCTAACTACATATATAACTATATGTAAAGGATGACACGAAACAATCGACAATGTTGTAGAATACGCGAAACATATACTGTACATATACATATATCTGTGGATTGATTGGATCACATAAGAGCGCGAAATTAATTTGATTTTAATAGATTTCGCAAGATCTGACCGGTTAGTTTATGTTTTCAACCATGTCTGTAATATATTCATTTTTGTGTTGTTGTTTACTTGTAACATAATTCCGATATATTTTGTATTACGCTCGTGATAAAGGTCATAACACTTTGGTACAAATTTTTTAGTGTACGAGTAATTGTACGCTACACTTTCATTTGTTTACTTATAAATATGATTCATTAAATAAGAAACGTGTACGTGAGTTGAAAACGACTGCCTTTTTTACGCTCACTGCACTTTGTGTGATTACGTATTCATTTAATATATATATATATATATATAAATATATACGTAAATTGTTTGTTCATATCAACGACGTCATCGCTGTCATTGCAATCGTATTGTCTGTATACTTGTTTAAGCTACCTGAAATTTTTAATAGAACAGGTGAAGCATCGTAGAACTTTTCTGTTTTTAACGAGTCAAGTAAGAGAGTTGCTACTTAAAGACGACGTGTGTGGTGGTATAAGAAACGATGTTTTAAAAATGTTATTATTTTCGCGTAGATATGACCATACCATGTTTCATGTATATTTTTGATTACATATTATAGAAAATAAGACCTGTTAAAAAACACTTCATACCTGACAATATACAACATGAATGTAAAGGGAGGTTGTATTGTGTTAATCACTTGCGATCATATTCAATTAACACTTAAGGATAATCTGTACGACATCAAAATGAATTTTGTATTTGAAACGTTGTTAAAATCATGTTACATAGATTCGATAAGAGATAAAAGGAATATTGTATATGTTACTATTAGAGCACGAATGCATTGATATAATGTACTCGCACCATAAAAATTAGTTATTAAAAAAAAAGAGTGATACGCAATTTCTATAGAAAATAAAATTTTTCTAATCTCATAGTTTATTTAATTAATTTTACGATAACTTATGTATATTCGATACGCGTTAAATGAAGAGTACATTACTTACCGTAATTCACATATTATTACTAAAAGAAAAAATCAATTAATTTTTTCATTTAACGAACATGAATCTTCGATTCCATAGAATCATCATGACATTTTACTAACAAATATGATAGTATGTTTTCATTGTGTAATAATATTTAAATACGAAGTACAGCAAGAAAAATTATCAAGTCAAACTATAATAATTTCTGATAGTTGTTAAGCATAGAATACAATGAATCGTAAAACTGTAGCGTCTATGAATAAGTGAAATTATATGTAATTATATTTCGTTAGGTAACTTTACACATGTCCGGTTTTCGAAAAAGTATACTGTTTTATAAATTCTATTGAGCGGACAAAACAATTTTATGGAAAGATAATTAAATTATAAAACATGATGTTACATATATAAATTAAAATTTCTATATGGAAAACCAGCACAAATTTGTAAATATTATTTAATAGGTATATTTTGATGCTATTGCCGTTAATTATAACATTTAAGAAGAAATTCAATAGCACATTAGGTTCGATGTGCTTTAGTTTAACAAGAAACAACAAATCTAGTTCTTAAAATATTATTTGAAGAACCTTTACGAAAGTGTATACAAAATATTTTTAGTTAGACCAATAAGTAATTGTACATATAAATTATAATGCTACACCGTTTATATATCGGGTAAAATGGTTATGTTTTATCTAAACAAAGTTTTATTGTGATATCTTGAATAAATTAGCATCTGTTTTTTACCAGCTTCGAACATCTTTTAATTCAACGATTTAAACAATTACTTTATTTGTATGTGTTATATTTTTTGTTTGTACGTTAAACTCGTGCAAATGGTGAGAAAACAACAAAATATAGTTGATAAATATTTATTGCTTAGAAGGGTAATAATATACAACATTATAGCTATATATTCAAAGTAAAAACCTATAATATATTGCTATAGAGAACTTGATCAGATCTTTTTACCCTCGCTTAAAAATAAAATGCTTTGTACAATAAATTTTGTCCTTATTTTTTTCTCTCTCTCTTTTTAAATCTAATATTCATGATGAAGTATGATTTTTCGGATTGTTCAACGAGAAATGAAATATGCCTGCAACATCATTCAATTACCATTCCCCATAGTCTCTGTTCATGAAGCACTCCTTTGTAGTTTCTTGTAGGTCGGTATCTCACTTTCATGACTTTTGGATTGGCCAGTTTAATTGTGTACCACATGTATCAAATTGTATACATGTTTTGTACACTAACTGGCTTGCGATGTCTGTAAGCATATCATCATATAGTATTTTAATTTTCGTGCTCATATATTTCTACGTATAGAGTTTACAATAAAATACTTATTATTAAAACACAGTGTTCCTTTTTTAGTATTTCTACAAAAGGACAGAATATTATTTTGTACTACATTATCATCACAAGGATAGAAAAGAAATGTTGACAATCCCAAAATAAAAGTAACAAGTTTAATTGCTATTCTCTTAAGCTATACCATTGCACCCTAATCTATATAAATAACGTATTTTTTTTTAACATTAAGATATGTAGCAAATATATTTAATTACTAGACATGTACAGCGCAGTGAGTATTTTGTTCCACTGACCGAAAATATAAAATGCATTACATACTTACACTATTTGCATACGATATATCAATAAAGTTGATTATCTTGAAGTATTCAAAAATATGTCAAAAACCATGAACATGACACAAATATTGTTGTGCAGTGGGTTTAACATGTATCTCATCTTTTTCTATTCAATTTAATATCATATATGTTAGAAGAATTAAGTCCAGCTTATAATCTAGCCGAAAAAGCACATTTCTACAAGTTCATGTTTCGGCTACTAGATTTTTAAAAATTTTTATTAATATTAATTGTCTGAACAATATTAAATACTGCTTATCTAATATTTATTTAGTATTATAGGAATATTGTACATTATTTAAAATAGTACATTTGCTTTAGAAATTATAAATAAAATAACAAAGGGAACCTAGAAAATCGCAAATCGTTCTAATGCAAAAATTATTGTATATATAACAATATTGTTTGAAGCAGCAAAGTATCCAATACTAATTTTAAAAATGTCTGAAATGTAAAGACTATTTAAATCGACAAAATCTCCAAACAATATTCTTGTATAATAAAAAATTAGGAAGTATTCGCGGTATTGAATAAAATTAAAAATAATTGTACTGAAATTTAGATTATAATCGTAAAAGAATATAAAACACGACAAAAGCAAAAATGTGGTACTTCTTTAATAATTAGTAATAAGAGTACTTGATAACAAAAAGTAAAAAGTTTGCAAATACACAAGCTTGTTTATCAAAATGGCAAATTACACCAATGAAATTTGTATTAAATCACGTATTTTATGTACAATAACATAAATATATATCGTATAAATAAATCTGTGATTACTATTTATATGCAGTTTAGCAACTTGTTTTTTAAACTACATTTTCTCTTATACTGGATTCAAGGCATGAAAATTTTCGGTATACAATATGTACTCATTCTAAAACTTTAACAGTTTCTTCAACTCATGTCTATAATTAATGAAAGCATACATTATTATTAATAAATTCTCTTAATGTTCTAACTGTAAATAAAACAGTGATAACATTATCATACTATTACATACTAAATTAATAAATCGAAAAAAGGGAACGTAATTAATGTCTTATAAAATATTATTAGTTAAAAAGGATAACAAAATAATATGACACCGACCATGCTATAATACAAACTTATTTTGTGATGTATTGTACACAATATTATAGAATTTTGTTTATTTACACATACAGATATGTATAGATGTTGTAAAAAGATTATGTTCCTTGAAAAAAGGAGAAATTTTTTATCAGATTAAAGACTTTTCTATACCCAACAATAAAATGTATAGTTACAGAAGTGATCATTTATTTGTACAAACGATTTATGTAGGTATTAAAATTAAAATATGTAAAACAAGTGGATCTTTTAGATGTAGATAGAGATACACTGAAATGTACATACCAAAATAGTAGACAAACTATTTCGAATTCATATATATCTTTTTTGGTAAAATCAATAAAGTATATTTTATTTAGTATATATAAATATATTGGGATACTAACAATCATTAGTCAGATGAGCAATTCCAGTATTCAGCTTTGATTGCAGGATAGGATTTAAGTATGACCGATATGACATCTACGGGAACGAAACAGGAAATAAAAGGATTATATTATGAAATCAAAGAAATCAGTTTGATAATATCATTAAAAGATTACTTTAAAATTTGGAGTATCTACGTGTGCTCCAAAAAAATTAAGTATTTCATTTTGACTATCCTTATCGTGCGTTAAATGTAATTCACAATTTTCTAAAGAATTACATAAATCAGGTACATGTATTAAAAAACAAGAGAGATTGGGTTTGTGTATATATTGTTTACAAAATACTGATTTCTTAAATAAATATTTGAAGTACGTTTGTATCGTTCTGAGGTTATTATGCAGGCACATTTTATGAGAAATCTTTGAGAGATAACACAAAAGAAAAATAAAACACACAAAACTATGTACAAAAAAAAAAGAAAACACTACTACCTTTTCAATTTTATAGAAGCATGTATTTCGTAATCAACCGATAGTCCTATTCTGTATAATATATGGTTATTTGACTTATGTTAAGTACATCGTACAAAATAAGATCGTTTGCTCGACACAAGTCGAGAAATGTATGGATTGTTACTATCTTATGGTTCTCGTGATCTTGTATGCTTTGTAAAAATGATATTGAGCGCAGAACAGGACTATAAGTATAAAATATTGTATACTACTAGATAGTAGTAGAAGTCCATATTAAAAATGCACTTTGGATTTATTATCGTGGCCGCAGTCATAACTACTATTATCTTCTTAATGTTATCATTATCATACTGTTGTTTCTATATATACATATATGTATATGCAAATTATAGATCGACAGCGAAACTTCGTGAATTTATCAGACGAACATAAAAACATTCACCTTTCGATTTGAAAGTACACAGGTATTTCGTTTATGATAAACTTGTAGCATAGAAATTTTGTAACTTTAACAAATTACAGTACTATAAATGATTCAAAGACATGACATGACACAGCTACTCTTAGAGGGGAGAGAACTATCTCTGGTACTTTTGTCACATGATTTTTATGATAAATGAACGTAGAAAAAAAAATTGTGTGATCAATACCTAAACAAGCAAACGATTTAGAGTACCCGATAAAATATAATACTACTTTTTATACACTCCATAGATTGTTAGTAAAAATAGAGGCGGTAACCCTATATACGGGATTTATTATTTATTTTAATATATTACTTTTAAAACGATAATAGATTGTTAACTTCAGTTAATTTTCAGGACTTTTGTTTTAACCAGGAACGGTAATATATACTTTGGTATACATATGATAGACTTTTATGTTTTGAGGATGGCCTTGACGCATAGTTTCTGTGTTACACAAATAGGAGATTTTGGACGGTTACAAAATCAATTACATGAAGGAAGTAGAGTTAGTATGTAATTACCTGACAATCTCGTTTCATTAATTGATCAAACCCGTATTTGTAGAAATCGATAACATTCAACTTTGGTATCATACTCGTCAAAATTAACACAATACTTACATGTTCTTAATTATAAATAAGGTTGCGTTGATTAATAATAACTTTACGATCCGGTAATTTTCATCGGTCATCCTTTTTTTTACATGTAACATAATTTATTGAAGACTATGTTAATAGTTTTTCTGGTATGTCCTTTTAATTTAATTACAAGTTTTCAAACTTTGTAACATTTATTAATTAAATAATCGTACTTCAAGTTCCTCTGGTAATTGAAATACAAATAGTTCAATGCAAAGATACAATTTCTCTATGAAATTAAAATCAAGGCCTCCCTACTATATTCCTACTGCTTGATTTTAAAAACGATTTAAATAAAATATTGATACACTGTTTTCTCGACACAACGTTATATATATATATATATATATATATATATATATATATATATATATATATATACACATACACAGTATTGGTATTCCTAAAACTAAGCGATCAGTTTTTCCACTCTTCTCATATATATGAAAAAATTTCAAACCGTTTCAAAATATAGAATAAACAGTTGTTTGACTGTTTCCAAAACGTATAACAAAGGAAGAGCGGCGAAAAACTGATCGACGAAGTAAATATTCTGAGCGCAAGTTCTCTAGAACTACAAAAATATATAATTATATATTGTAATATTATGCATTTTTTTTATCAACATTGCAAGAGGATACAATATAAATATTCTACTAAGTATTGATGAAAATCTAGATCTGTGAAATAACTTGGTCTTATAAAAAAGTAGTATTACTTTGTAAGTAAATCATTCGAATATTAAAAACTGTATATGTTGTATTTTTTCAGTTTAAACATTTTGTACAAATCATGAGAAGTATAAAAACCTTAAGTAATTCAACCGTTTCGAACTTAACAGATTGAAACCTCTTCGAAACATGTAATTCATTGCAGTGAATAAACATAGCTTGAATCGATCTCTCACATTATCTAGTTTTCCATAGAGTATAAGTATACCTGCACTTATTCTCAGTAGAATACCTCTAAATCCTCTGCTTATAATAACTGTAATATAAACATTTTTCACTCCTTGGATGAAGAATTTATAAAATCCAACAATAGATTATAATAATTATGAAAATGACCAATGCCAATAGTAATTGGAACCAGCTGCAGGATGTACTTATATGTTCATTTTTTCGACTCTTTAAAATTATGCAGTAAAGTATACTGAGAGATGCTTCTCGATACTTTTTTTTTAGTGTTCTAAAATATCAATATTTTTTCACTTATGTGCTTCATAATACCCTTATTAAGACAAAACGACGAAATAGAAAACGAACTTCCTTTACCTATACATACTCCTAATTATTCTGTATGTTACTTGTACTGTAAACTAAATGTCTTAATTGATAATAATAAACGAATGCTTCATAATAATAATTATTATTAAGTATTATAAAAGTGTTCACTATAATATTTATTTTTTTTTAACTCTTTCACTGTATCTTGATTTCATCAAGCAACCCTGCAATTCAAGACGTTTTTCCTGCATGCTATAAATTTCCTTTTTCGTAATAAATAATCGTAAACAAAAAAATCAATATTTTGTGTTCTTCATTTTTTCTTTTTATCAAATATACGAAATAACTTAGAAACTTTGAAAGTCAATCATGTACATGTTTTTTCTCTCTCTTTTCTGACTGGGTAAATGTATAATATTTTACGATCTTTAGATGTGTTGTTAAACTCTAATTTATTTTCGCCAACAATAACGTACTGCAAGAATTTACCATCTGCACATATTCAGCGGCAGATTTATTTTAGATAAGACTTAGCTCGTAATATACCAGTGTACTTTTCTTACAATTTTAAAACGAATTTCTTTACATCAGAAGGAATCGTTAAAATAAAGATATTTCTGTCAGCATCTGCATCGTTATGATTATGGAACATGTCTAATGATTATAATTGTACACTTGATGCAGTATGGAAAAGAACAAGGGTTAGTTATAGCAAAGGGAATTCGAATCCAAGACTTACACTATGCGCTCGACTGGGACATACTTCTCGAAACACTTGTTCTATGAAAGGTAGCCTGAAAAAAAAACAAATACAAAAATGATTATTATTATTAAAATCGAAACAAGCCTGAAAAATCTGAAACTATTTCAAACGATGCACTCAGTTGAGACCGATTTTTGGAAAAAAAATTACATTTTCGAGAGAAAATTTCATTTTTGGAAGCACGCCAAATATGACAATAGACTCGAATATCTTTAAGATTAAAGGTACCAACCTTCATATAATTTTAGTAACTACAACAAATAAACTTATACGCTATCCCCGATTGAAAACATAACATTTTATAAGTACACTCACATTGCTGAGAGACCACCACCAGGAGGCAGATTGGGAAACTCTACATCCACAAGAAGTTGTAGTAATTTCAAAAAATCAAATTCATTTTCATCCTCCTGTGCAGCAACTATTTCTAAAAATGTAAGAAAATGCATTATTAAATATGAGATTGACAGAACGCGTTTACATTTGAAAATATTCATATGATAAATGTGTATAGTTAAATTATTTATACAAACATACTATCATGATTAAGTGCACTGTGCATCTATTATCACATTTGTGCTGTACATATAAAGTATTCTAATAAATGCTGTTCATTAAATTTGGCCAGTATCACAAAAAAAATCAAAGAGATTTTATGATACTTGTTACGATCAATAATTCTTACAAATGAGGAATACAAGATACTGCTTTCGTTTGTTAACAGAAAAAAAAAAATGAACATACAAACGGAATAAATACAAAATGCATGCATCTACTTAGGACTGGAATAGTTAGTGCTTTGAATACATTTCTTATGGAAAACCTGAAAGATGAAATCCGGTCTTAAGTAGATACATTTTTTTGTTTATATGTATTCATAGTTACAGTTCTGTAATTTCTTTTAAAACTTATCCACCTCTGGAATTGTACTGTACTAATACGAAATATGTGCATACAGAGAACAGTATTGGTTTCGTTAGAATGTTCCTCCATAAGAAATGTGTTTATTAATGGTAAAGATACTGATGCAGTAGGTAAGAACATTTTATGTACCTTTGTAAGGAAACGTTAACCTACCTGTAACATCACTTACGTGTTTAGGAAGAGGAACAAACAACTTTTTAATGAAAACTTTACTTACAATAAAGCTTTTTCAAAAATATCAACTCCAAGGGTGGAATGCATTTTTAAGTAATAATAGTTCTAGGCATTAAAACCGTTTAATAAAGGAAGAAAACAATTAGTACAATTCGATAACAAGGAAAACTAATACTAAATATAAATAACCATTAATATATTTATATATGTAATGTCTATATATTGATAGCATATTTTCGGAATTAATACTCAAAAAATGTACATAACAGATGCTTTCGTAATATTTTAATCAACATTGAAAACATATTAAATACCTTTTATGGTTTTACAAATATTTCAAATACATTGAACATTCCACTAAAATATACTATACAATTTATATAATATTCTTTTAAAGAACTTTGATTTTGTACTTCTGTATGTAGTATCATTATTTTAAAAATAGTTAGAATACAATGAAATACAGTTGTACAAGTAAACGATTGAATACTGTGGAAATTAGAGTATCTATTATGTGGAAAGTATTTGTGAAAGACGATATGTATGAAATAATACACAATACATAAGTGACAAGAGTGAGGAAAGACGAATAATTGGAAGTTTTACCGAATAAAACTTACTATGATAATGAATTGTAATTTTCGTAATAGTTTGTTACTTACTAATTGTATATAATTGGAAGATATGATGTACTGTTTGTAAGCGTAATTTTATATTGCACAAGTACGATTAATCACAAGATAAAATACCGAAAAATGGAATTTACCTATTATTTAGATAGTGTTACATACAGCTTTTATAATTACTTATATGTATACCACTTTCATTTAATATTTGACCCCGAGAAATGTACAATCAGCGATCATCATTAATCAAAAATTAATACAACGCAATATTATACATTATATCGCTAAATGTACACGATATAATTTATTCTTGTTCGATGAATGTATTTTCACACACACACACACGCCGCCGCGTGCGAAAATACATTCATCGAACAAGAATAAATTTTTTAACGTTTCTTAATAGAAACACATATAAATACCTTCTATGAGGTGTATATAAGGTACGAAAATTATGTGGCACTTACAACAGATGTTTAAAATCTGAGAAATATTTTGTCTACTAAAAATATACTATATATATATAATATATATTTAATATATATTTTTTAAATTGATTCATATATATAATAATGACTAGTAAAATATCTTTTGAAACAATAAATATTTGAATCATATGAAACAGTCTATTTTAAAGTATAAACAGGACAAACTTCAATACTGTGTGTCGATTGTATATTAGCATTTGTTCTACTCAGCTATGTTAAAGTCTACTGTTTACATTTAGATTTGTACATTCTGTATATGGATTAAAGAACTTAAATAGCTCTGAAAAAAATGAGTGTAAATAATTTGTTCACTAATTCATGAGGAACACAGATCTACTTCTGTTGTACTCTAGTTATGCCACTATAAAGATTGTATTTGATTGTACTAAAATTCCATTACTGAACTGATGTGCGGTTACTTGTTTAAGGGTTGTCAGAATGTCAAGTTTGTGTATGATACTGTGATCTTGTATTAATGCAACAGCAGAAAGAATATAATTGTTGTGAATATGGAAATGATAATGAACCTTTAATGCTCCTTTCAATGGCTGTTTCCAACTCGGTTTCCTTTAACTGTGCTTCTGGGCTTGGCTTTGGAGCCGCAGGAAACGTTACCAAAACTATGCTCATGTTATCTCTGCTACCCTGAACAAATAACAAACAAAATTATTTGTAATAAACATATATAATGTACTCTTTTAACATTCTTTCAGAAATCGAACCATCGAAAAATGTACAGAACATACTAATGAAAACGAATTGATAAGTACATAAATGCATTGTAAATAAGATTAGTAATATAAAAATGTTATCTAAAGGTTAGAATAATACATATTTCATTATGATGTGATGATAATAATTTAATTTAAAATGTAATGTAAAAGTTGCGAGAAATATATAAAATAAATTTATCACTGTGTTACATGTAACTGTTTCTTCAATAATCTCTGTGGGGAAATCATTTTTTTTTTTTGAAAAGTTACATTGAGTGTTATAGGTAGAGAGGTGTGCAAGAACTCGAAAATGTCGGGTAGGGACGGGTTCTCGAAAGTTTCAGGACTCCCAACATTTTTGAGAAACTGAATCGTCTCGACTTATCCCTACCATTGGGTACCCAACATTTTCGGTTTCTTGTACACGTTTCGTTACAAGTATGTAAATGCTTTAACATCTGTTCTGGCAGTGTAAATATTTAAAGCAACACACCTTGACAACTGATAACAACAAAACTTATAAGATGTATTGTAAAACTTTAGATATCATTACCTTATAAAGACAAGTGTCTATAACCTGGTTCGTAACTGCTTCTAAGTCATCTGTAAGCAGCAGCCTCGAATGTATAAAATTACATAGATCTTCATTGTGCATTACATCCCAAATACCATCACACGCTAAAACTAGAAATTCATCGTGTTCATCGTCTCTATCTAGCACGAATATTTCTGGTTCTGGGGACACTAATTGTTCACAGGGGCCTCGATCTTTTAAATTTTTGTACTCATAATCTCCCAAAGCTCGAGAAACAGCTAAAGCTCCGTTTACTCTCTGTATCATTACACTACCGCCAGCATTCTGAATTCTTTCTCTTTCAGCTGGCAAAACAGGTTTATGGTCCCGTGTTGAGAAAACAGGACACCCTGCTCTACAGAGCACAGCTCTAGAATCGCCGCAATTCGCGATATATATATTTCTGGGAGATATAAATGCGCATACTGCTGTGGATCCAGATTTGTCAGTACCAGAGCTCATCTCTGGTAAGTCTCTCATCTCATTGTCAAATCTGAGAAAGCCCGAGTGAATTCCTTTAATAACATCTTCCGCTTTAAACTCTTCCGTTTGTATTATACATTCTAATAAATGTTCCGCGCTATGAGCAGATACCAATGCCCCAGCATGGCCATCGAATACCGCGAAATAACTCCAATCCGATAGACCGCCGTTTAAGCCAGTTATTGCTCTATGAGCATCCTCCATTTCTGTTCTCCAACCCTGCATGCTCGATACACCATAGCGTAGTCCGTTGCTCTCGCCATGCTCATTGTATTTCTCTGTTTTCGGAGTGTCCAAAAGTGCCCCCATAGTATTAACTAAATATTTGCTGCGTCAGCTCGATCAATTTGATTCCTTGGATATTATTTGACCAGCATCTTTTAACCGATCATTTGAGTAACGCTTTCTTAAGTTTTACCTGAAATTACAAGGAAAAAATCAAAATCAGAAAAAATACTTTCATTCTCTACTGTAATCTCCATTGATGTACAGGTTGTTCCATAGTTTGATAACGAAACTCTATCAATGTATTCTACAAGTCTAAATAAATACCAGTTGTATAAATACACTTAATGTAAATATTACTGGTCTATTCCTACATCTTGTCACTGGTATAACTGTTTTTCTTGTGTTGGCATTTTTTTAACAAAGATTCACACGACTTATGTTTATATAATATTTTTTTCTTACTCAGGTCCACAGAATACACTGACAATGTTTGGCCGCTAAAACCTGGGACACCCTGTATGCACACACAAATCCGCGACAGAATGATATCACGTACGATGTATATGCTACGACATAACTTATAATTTGCTTCTCAATCATTGTGCGGAGGAGATCCGATCGAGAAATCGTTATGGTTACGATTTCGGGTCGAACGTAGGAAAAAAGTTGATAGGAACATAACATCGCTCTAATGCCGAATGTAACGTACAAGATAATCTGGGACTGCGAACATTTTGAACGGTACACACAGATAACGTTCGCGTAAATAGAAATACTCGAACGACGTGCGGTCACGTTTATTGTCGGGTTCTCACTGAAACTCTGTCGACGTTGCGAATCAGTGAGTTTCGGGGGAAAAAAATCAGCTGTATCAAATTCTAATGGGAAACTCTATTTGGCAGTGCCAAATTTCACGACTAAAATAGTTTATACCTCGGACTGCATGTTCGCGAAACTTACGTTGGGAGATCGTGACCAAATATCATCGTTACTTCGGCAAAGTATATATGTGTAGAGCGTGGTATTGCTAATAGACTTGTTTCATATCACTATCACCATGTTCCCTTGCTAGGTTCAACACACAGAACCAACGAAATCGACTTGCATGAATGGCGGATATACACTAGGCGATTTTCTGCGCATGCGGCGGTTATTAATAGCATTGCCTCGTGGCGTCACGATCCGCCAATCAGATGGCTGCGATTTCCGTCCAAGACTGGACAATCATATAGGGTGTCCTAGAACACACGTCCATTCTTTCTAAATCGAAAGGAGTGGTTTTATGGGAAATTAAAAAAAAATATAATGCATATACCTTTTTCTCTTCTTTCTCTTGTTTCAACGTTCGAAATTCTTTTCTATTGTCTCATCAAGTTTGAATTAACCGAGTTAATTAGGTTAACTTCAACATGCGTCTCAATATCAGAAGCGCGATACACGGTAAAAGACCTTTGAAAATTCAAAAAAGGGAGGGAAGTCTCTTTGGCCATTTCAAAACCAATAGATTCATTTTCGAAAACAATATTTCTGGCGAAAATGTTTTGTTGTCTAATCTAAAATCTGAATCTGTAATGAAAAATGTTAATGTTCTATTTGAGAAACACGATTTTTCTAGTCTAGGTAGAGTGTTTTGAGTCAATACCGGAAGTTAAAAAATCACCATTCACACACACACGTATATGTGTGTGTGTGTGTGTCATATGTATATATATCGCGATTTTTCTCCCCTCATAGGATGGATGAGTGTTCTCAGACACCCTGTATAGGATGCTGATGTAAAATTAACTCACGCGCGATACTGGAATTAACTCTTGCAAAGAACTATATAAACAAAAACACGGCGTTTTTGTCGATGATAATTCGCACCACCACTGATTATTGCGTTTATCAGTATTGTTACAGTCAGCAAAATCAGGGAATTTGAATTTACCACTTGATGCGTTCAAAGTCGAGTCGAACGAGTTCTCGATTTGATTTGAACGTAGCACCGTGTCATAATACAGGGAGTTATATTCGAATATTTTTTAAATATTTGAACGTATCACAGGTCTATAATGTTTAAATATGTATAGTGAATAATTAATGCTTAATATAATCGATCGATGAAATCAATCGGAATTTTCGACATTTAATTCTTTTTCAATTAATCAATTGAATGAACTGTTTCAATCGATTGATGATCAACTCTGAAATATATGTAATGTAATAATTGATAACAGTCCATATATAAAACTTATCGTTCTTTCACAAATGATTAAATTTCGATAAGTATTATGTTCTTTATGTAATCATAATTGGCACGAAATTAATCGAATAGAAATTACTCGAGGTTATATATGTATTACTTAACTACTTGTAAGAAGTATACTTCTATTATATTTTTAATAAAATGTTTATTGAATAACTTTGTATGGGTATAAATTTGTTGGTAATAAACGGGATATATAATAATCGTAGTTTATATTTCACAACGCGGGAAAGTTGATATAATCGAAAAATAAAATAACAAGTACTTTATTTTTGCTCTTATATATTGTAATACTTTGAAACAACTTCGTTGTATGATTCAATACAATTCCTGCAACTTTTGTTTTAAAATGAAGTATACTGTACAATAGGAACATTAAATAACAAGCAATATATTCTGAATAAAAGTTACCTGACATAGGCAGTCACTATTTCCATACGTTTATAGAAAAATAGAGAATATCTTTCTACGAACAACTAACAAATAATATTTTGTAATGAGATTAAATAGGATAGTATTTATACTTAAATAAAAAAGGGTATAGATATAAATATCACATACGTGGTTTAGAAAAGCAGTTTAATCTATCACCATGAAGTATTAAAAAATAAATTTTTGATCAAAACAATTATTTGTATACTTTTTTTAAATAAATAAACTTAAATAAATTCATGAAAAAGGAGTTTCTGGAGGAGTGTGCTTTATGTACAGAAGAAATCTTTGTGCAATTATTTCGAATTTGTTACAAAACCAAGATCTCTGGGAATCATGAATTCTTTGACAGTATCATCTGTTAGTTTACTTCTAGCTGCTTGATGTTCAGCTACTAGAGATTGCAAGACATTGATTAGCTCCTTCTTAAGTTCTCCAGTTAGAATTTCTCCACTAGTGTAACCCTGAAAATTGAAAACATAGTATAAACACTTCGATTGATTAAAATTATACTCAAGCTCATCAAACTTACTTTTCTAAGTTGTTCTAATTTGTCATCATCTTCGAGGAAAAATCTTAGCCATTGATAAGATATATCAACATCACAGTTGCCTCCTAATTGTCTATGTTCCTCGACGGTAGCCTGTCCGCCCGAGAACGCGTGTTTATTAACTTTATTCTTTATTTGTTTCGCAGTGTCTGTTAAGAATATTGCACTGTTATCGCTACTGGCAGACATTTTTGTTTTCGAGCCCTGTAAAGCCGGGAAAAACACAGAATGCAGTAGAGCAGGTTTCGGATAGCCAAGTTTCGGCGCAGTGTCTCTCGTCATTCGGAAATAAGGATCCTGATCAATAGCGCACGGAATTAAACAATGGACTTTTGCGTTTTTGAAAATAAATGGGAACGTGCTGGAAATCGCTGGGGCAGCTTGGGTAGGTGGAAACGCGATTTTTGCGATAGGATCGCTGTCTCCGAATCCAAAGATTCCTTTGACTTGGTTAAATGTAACGCTCTTTTGAATTCTGATCATATTTTGGTAAAATGCAGAATTAGTTCCAATGTGCTCTAAATTAGAAAAAATGAAAGTCTTGTCTGGCTTAAACCCAAGAGCGATAATGTCTTTTGCATTGGAATAAGACAGTTTAATCGCATCCTCTATCTTCAGGTTTTTCCATATGGCTTTCTCATCATCGCTCAATTGTATGACTAATGGTATATTAAATGCATCTTGCAACCATTTACAAAACATGAATGGTACCAGATGCCCTAAATGCATAGAGTCCGAACTAGGTCCTCTGCCAGTGTAAAGATAAAAAGGCTTTTCCTGTTCATACAAATTTAAGATCGTGTGCATGTCTCTGTGAGAAAAGAATATTCCTCTTCTGAGAAAATGATGCGCTTTTCGACCAGTGATCTTTTCGAACCTAGTTAATAGTTCTTCGTCGATTTTCGAGCTTCCAAACTTTTCTAGAAGAACAAGAGAACCGTGATAAAGCGGATTTATAAGTAAGGACGTGCGTAATGTTAAATTTAAGCATAAAGGAAAATCATCGAAATTAAGATAATAAATGGAAGTGATTTTTGTTAGAATATGAAGGACGACGATTATTATGAACTACTCGTGATAAAATATTATCCTTGTGGAACTCACTAATTAGTTTTTCATAATCAATTCCGCCCTCGTTTTTAGATTCGACATCCCAGGGCGTCACAACATCTTCGTCGTCGGTAGTCCCGTTTATGGTTAATCTGTCAATAACTACATTTTCCGCTGTCATATTTTCTGCCTTTTAATTTCCCTCGGACTGGTAAACAAAGTTAAATAATTACATCCACGAAAAACATACGTCATATGCTATAGTAGGTTTGACCATAAGGTTAGCTAGGTTAGGTCGCTTTGGAATTTCGGCACGATTGATTCCTGCGCGCGCATTTGCACCTTCTTCACGGCACTTTTATTTGAACGACATTCCCTGCGGACACATCAGCGCGAAAAAGCATTTTTCATTCGCTAATCGTCATTGTCTATCCGATACTGCCATGTGGAACTGTCAGTACTAATGGCAGTGTCACGAGTCTATTTAATAATCTGTCAAATTGTCTAGTGAAATTAGTAATCTCGTGGCGGTTCATTTGAAATTCGTTTCAACCGCAGGAAAAGGAAGCGTTTCGTTCTGAGTTTGCAATTGAACACATCAGTAAAGTTACGTGGCAGATTTGAACTTATGTTAGACAATGGACTCTCGTATTGTCGATTCCCCTTTATATGTACACGAATCGTTGACTTCACGAGAAATTGTGTAAAACTGCAATTCATTCATTTTAATTACAGACGAGGTATAAGAGGAGACCCAATTTATTTTCCTGTCTCACATCCACGGAGCTCTAGAGTGGCGAGCACTCTCATATCCTCTCTGATATCTCGTCGGTGTCGGTGCTTCTGGGACTTTGTGTCTTAGGAACAGAGAGGAAATGAGAGTGCTCATGCTCGGGGTTTTAGCACAGACGAGATATAAAGATAGACCTAACATCAGAGAGGAATGAGAGTGCTCACGCCCAGGGTTTCGGCGTTCCCACTTTCGTGACATCGCCGCTTTAGCATGGCACAGAACCGGTCCGTCTTTTAGCATAACACAGAACCGTGTCGTCTTTCCTGGAACAGAATCGGTCCGTCTTTTAGCATGACACAGAACCGTGTCGTCTTTCCTGGAACAGAACCGGGCCGTCTTTTAGCATAAAACCGAACGCACATTATTTTTTTAACCAGAATTAGAAAGTACAACTTAATTGTTTTATATGAAATATGTAACTAAAATGTAAATCTTATGTACAAAATCTCTAATTAATATAAATTAAGAATAATATTAATTGTAATGATACGTATTTTATTTTTTTCCAATTTTGTAGTTGCAAACTCTAGTTGTAAAAAATGGAAAATCCGGAAAAATTCGAACAAATACAGATTTCATATCGAAGTTTACAACCCTATCTTAAATTTTTTCATATATTTAGCTACTGCTATTACTAATTTAAAAAAATTTTCTTTCATGAATAAATATTTTTTCCGCCTCAACACCATAAGATTTTTACTACATGACTGTAAAAACACATTAGAATTATTTTTAAATAATTTTACTCGAAAACATTCTAGTTTACTCTTTATTTCCCCATTCTACTAATTTTTTATGGACTGCATTGCAGTTCTGTTTAACACTCTTTTACAACTTAATACCATGGTACCATCCATATTTAAAGAAGAACAATTTTCTGCGACGATCATTGAAAAAACAAAAGAATTTCCTTCATTTCAGTCCTTTAGTGCGTTGGTGACGTAGCGCCCAGCACATCTACCTGTGTTCTGTGTCACATCTGGAGTTTTATGGTACGCTAACAATTGCTATTGAGTCATTCGCAATTTCTAGAGGCCTAACTCCAAGATTAAAATAAGTAAAGGAACACAAAAAATGCCGTGTGCGCCAAACTCCTCAAAAACACTGGATTTCAGTCGCTCGTACCGTAAATTCCGTTATTCGTTAACAGGGATTTGAACCGTCGCTTAACCACAACCAAGGGGTTAAATTGGGTTAACCAAGGAAGCTTAATGTAATCCATTTTAACTGTATGGGAACGGTTCTTAAATTCTAGAAACAGCGGGCAAAAGTTACTTAAACTTTATTTTTTAAATTTCAGGAATTATTTATTCCAAGAAACCTTCATAACAATCCTTTTTTACTGTCATTAGAACAACGAAATAATAAGTCTACTTATAAGTCTACTTATTTAAATGAACTAATAAACATAATACAGATAATAAACAATAAAATGAATATAATAAAATAAGACACGTTATCTAATTTAAGGAGAAAATAAATATAACACAAAAGTTGAATATAGATATACACAAATTAGCATAGAGCAGATTATAGAATATAAATATGGAACCCTTTACACTTTACATATATAAAACAACAGAGCAAGTGAATATTTTAATTACTTGGATATGTAACTGAGGAAGTATCTTCTCTCAATTATCGAACACAATTAACTCTCTGTTCGCTCATTGTTCCGTCATAGAACAAGAAAGGCTCCAAATTAAAACAAACTAAATTATTTTACAGTCACTAAAACAACTGGTCACGACCATGTACTGGGGTTCGGGTCAACCTTCCCGCACTTCTTCGGCAGCGCGTACCCGACTGGAGAAAACCCGGAAAATTTTGCCGTCTTATCAAGCTACTCTATGTACAAACTTGGATCGCTGAATTTAGTGTTAATTTTAAAAATAGTCATTTTTTACTATACAACAATAAATATTTTTTTAATTTTTTGAACAATAATTTTTAATTAATTTTCATTGATCTTTTTTATTAAAACGTAATTGTTTTAATATACACTTCCGTACTATTTTTTACTTTCTAAATATGTATTTTATATGTATTTGTTAGCGTCAACGCATTTTTAACGAGAGATTTTGGTGGGAATGGCCGAAGGGATGTTTATTCCTTGACAGATTTATGGCAGAGCTTTATAATGTCTATGGCCCGTTAAGCTAAACAGTCCTGGCAGCAGGCGACGCGATAGCTGATGACTCGGGATTGCAATCCAGCGGTATTTTCAATCCCGCGGGATTGATGCGGGAACAGCTTCAATCCCGCGGGATCCCGTGGGATCCCGCGATAATCAGGAGTTTGGTTGTTAGATCAATTAATTGTATACAAAAGCTTTAATCTTTGTTTACTGTTCTTGTATTTATATATAATATAAGCATATTAATAAATATAAGTTCGAAATAGTTTTCCCAATTTTCTATAACTCATATAATAAAAAGAGAATTATATTAAAGTAATTATACATGGTATAAACGAAAGTAATCCTATTTAAAAACGTTTGAGGAAAGACTAAAGCTTTCACATACACCTAATATATGTATATACGTAATAAAAAAACAAACTCTATTTATGACATAATTTTAATTAATTATAAACCTCTAAATTAACTTAACAAAAACAAAGTCTGAATATAAATTCAACATAAAATGAAACAAAATCGCAAGAGGAAATTTTGAGTTTATAGAATTTTAAAAATACGATCTTAAACAAAGACTATTAATTGTATCGTCTCCCAACCTACTTCTCAAGTCATTACAAATGTATCCTGCGGCTGAAAAGGCTCGTTCAGCTTCTACACTTGTTGGGGTGATGGTTAATAAATATTCATAAGCCATGCATAAATATTTCCTTTTGGTGCCATCATTTTCGAAAACACTCATTTCTTTTTTTAAAGTTTTGTCAATATCTTCTGAATCACCCTTTGATTCAATTACTTTGGAATAGTCCTTTAGCAATTTGTATTCTAATTCTTCTTGCAAGGACCAATTAGACTGTTGTTTATTTTCTTGAATATGTTCGTCTTCCTCGAAGCAGTTGGTTGCAGCATCGAATTTATTTGAATTGGTATCACCGTTTGTATTACTGAGAACCCTTTCTAATAGACTTTTTATATCTTTCCGTATTATAGTTTTTTTTTAGGCATTGTAAATGTCGTATGTTTTACATTGTTCAAATCATCTTCAAATTTTTTGGGATTTTGTAAATAAAGCAATGTTCCAGTTACATTAGTGCGACGTTGTCCTATTCTTTCGCGTAATGCTGTGGCTAAATTAGTGCTGAGAACAGTAGATTGCTTATCCAATTTTTCCAGTATAAAGCGGAAAGTTGTTTCTGCAGTGATTAGAGTTGATTCTCTTCTACATATTACTTCGAGACCCAACTTAACTGGTTCTAGACACATTTTTAGGTCATATATTTTGGACCATTCTTCATCAGAGAAATGTATTTCTGATTTGATATCAATTAACGCTTTGCTTACGCACAATTTTAAGTTGTAAATGCGTTCCAACATATTGAATAAACTACTCCAACGAGTCTTACAATCTAATATTAATTCTAATCTTTTGCCCTATTCTTCCTCTATATATTTTTGCAAATAAATGTCATTTTTTTCGGCGACTTTTTAAAAATCTTGACAGTTTTTTGTACTTTTGCAATTAGAACAGAATAGTCTGAAACTACTTCTACAGAAGAAAGCCTCGAAGTTATTAACAATCCACTTTCTTCGTCCTCTATGTCTTCAATGACGTCATGTTCATCGTCAGTCATATTGAAATGTATATCTTCTGATAAATCTTTCTCTAATATTTTCTTATATAAAATATCAATAATGGCAAGTTGTATGCCGTGTGCATAACAAAGTTGTTGATAGCAAGGTACAAGCTTACCATCTTTCACCATTGTACTCGCTTCATCAGTCGTTATGCCAATAATGTCATTTTTAATGTCGAGATTGAAGCTTCTTAGACGTTTATCAATCAAGTCGGTGCAATACTCTGCTGTACATGAACCGTGGATTCGAACTAAGCCGAGATTAATGTGCTTTCCTGTATAATGCACATTAATATTTAAATATCTGCTATTTTTCCAAGATGTCCATTCATCTAATGTTAATGAAAACTTTTGGTCTTGTTCTTGAAGTTTCTTAAATTGGTTTACTACATCGGTTTTCAAAGAATTACAAAATGTACTAACTATTGCTCTTATTGTGTTAGGAGAAGTCGGAAGTGTAAAACCACTTTTCAGAAACAAATTTCTCAAATCGTTAGATTTACAAAAGACATTAAAACTAAAACCATCTTTAGCAACCATTCGAGATATCATTTTCTCCATCGAATTTTTTTTAATAAAGAAGTTGTCTATGGTTTTGGCCTTTTTATGTGGTATTACGTGTTCTGAATTATCGACAACCTGCAGCTGTATTGTTACAGCGGTTTTTGATGTAGATGCCTGAGACTGTGAATTTAAATCTATACAATGTTTGCTTTTCAAGTGTACCACCAATCCTTTTCTTGATCGTTGACTTAGTTTTAAAATAGCAGAACACTTTAAGCATTCAGCACTTTCGCCAGTATCATTTTTCACGAAAAAGTCCCACAGAGTTTTGGTAGTGCTTCCTTTTTCACTATCACACATTGCTACCTTACTGGATAATATACTTCTTACGCTAATAATACTTATTAAATTGAAATAATGCGTAATATAATAAAATAAATCAGTATTTCAACAGGATGAAACAGGCACGCGTAAAGACGCCAACGGAAAAAGTGACGAGCACAAAATCGTGAAACAAAATAATGTTGCGCTTGCCATTCGCTGTCGCCTTCGGACAGAATCCTACGGATCGCGATCACGCGTCGTGCTTCGAAGACAACGGAAAAGGCTTATATCGTGTCCACTACGCACCATGATTCAAGCTTCTGCCGTTGTTCCCAAAATGCGGCATGTGATATCATACTCCATTGGATTTCGGCCTTAGATTGTTGCAGATATTCGTTGTGCGTAGTGTCATTTGCATAGTTTTACACTCAATCCCGCACACCTTGTGGGATCTCGCAATTTTTATTTAAGATATATGCGGGAGGAAAAGATTATGCGGATCCTGCGGGATTGCGGGATCCCACGTTGCGGGATTGCAATCCCTATCAGAGACGGATATTCTCTCCGTTTGAATGCCAGTCATTTTGGTGTGCCCAGAGTTGGACATTATTTAGATAAAAAATTATTTAAATAACGATTCGAATAAAAGATACTTTATCTTTATTCGTTATTCGAAGCGAATTTACTCGAACTTCAAATAACTTTTCATCTTTCATCTGTATCTTTTATTCGAAGGCTTCGAATAAATGTTCGAATAAGTTTTGCCGAGCGCCGAGCTTCAAAGACCCAGCGACGGCAAACGACATACAATGTAGGCAGATGGAGAATCACACACGTATGAAAGTTTAAACTTTTCAATATATCCTCATAAAATTGTGACGAGCAAATGGAGGGGATTTTCCTGAGTGAAAATGAGGTCAAATTCGAGCATAATCGAACAAGTTTCACTGATACGTGATGCTACGATAGAAATTACAATTTCATTAATGATAGTCCAAATGATGTCGTGTTTGGACTCATTTTGATCGGGATAAGCTCTACAATTCATTCGTCTTAACAATATTGTTGTGATTAAAAACATAAAAGCATAAATTGTCAATAATGCTAGATTCTCCATCTGCTTACATTGTAGGCTGTTGGTCGGTCTTTAGAAAAAAATCTTTATTCGTCGAATAAATTCATTACGCGTGGAATAGAGATAACATAATTATTTTTATTTGACGCGTAACAAATCATTTTTTTAATCTTTTATTCGCTATTTAAAATGTCTATTTCAATAAAAATTTGCCCATCTTTGCTCCTGCAATTATATTATTTTATATTATATTAATTCATCCACGTGATTCTCTCTCTCAAACTCTATACTATTCGGAATAGTACGTTAAATAAACGCTACTCTGGTTTTCAACATATTTCTGTTTTCAGAGATCGATTCTTGGAACAGTTATCTATAAAAAAGTGTAAGGAAATAATGCTTATTCATGAAATATTTTAAAATTACAAAATAAGGTATCTCATATGAAATTAGAAGTTGAAATTGGTTTTCCTAAAATTATGCTTTGACACTTTCTTACGAAAAATATTTCTACGAATTTTTTGTCCTTGATGTTACTTTTAATATTTTAAATCTTAAAAAGCAACACTAAAAAAATATCTGTTTAATTCGAATACGTTCGTCGGAGAATGTAATATTTGACAATCGATATGGTTCTGTGATGACTTACCTTTTTTTTTTTTTTATTAAGCTATAAAACCCCACATGGGATTATTAGCAGCATGCACATGGCTGTGCATGTATATGTAGGTGGCTCTCACCGTCGAGTATTTCCTTCGTGGTCTTCTGCACCGACGAGATACCGTCGTTGGCCTTCTGTTTCTTACTCCAGACAAAATCTATCTTAGAGGGCGGTAGACAACACCGTATTTTTCGAGCGACACATTCTCCCGTAAGGCTGGCAGTCTCTCGTCGGGGGCCCGGTTCTGTTCCAGGAAAGACGACACGGTTCTGTGCCATGCTAAAAGACGAACCGGTTCTGTGCCATGCTAAAAGACTCAGCACTCTCCTATCCTCTCTGGTATATATATATCAGTGACGAAGTCCCATACGATGTTAGGTCTATCCTTATAACTCGTATGTGCTTTTATATACAACTTCAGAACTTAATCTGATCATCAGAATGGCCAATGCAATTTAAATATTTATATTGATATATCTATTGTTGTTAATTGTTTAATATACTTCGTTATGTCACTACTTCGTAAAGGCCAGGTTAGAATTTTTAACTATCATTTATTGTATATTATTATTCATGTTATTGGATCTTTTACGTAAACCGACTAAACTCGACTAATGTTATTGAAAATTTAAATTTCAGCAATGGGGTACTTTTACGCGCATTTGGCACATGTACGATGCAGCTTGGCAAGATCCATTTCAAAGCGCCAATCTAATTGCAAAGTATCTTAAGGGGGTGTACAAACCTATATATCATCCTATGAGTGAGTATTATTAACTATATTATAACTTAAATTTAATCATACTGCTTTTAAAAATATAATTCGATGTCTAGTATTACACTGTTATTTATTCATTTCTATATAGATAACTGTGGTGACCATGTAATAGTAATCAACAGTAAACAGATTGCTCTGCGTGGAGATGAATGGCAGAAGCGTGTATACTTTCACCATACAGGATACCATGGAGGAGCAACCTGGACACTTGCGTGGGAATTGCATACCAAAGATCCAACAATGGTAATTAACAATTCAATTCTTCTATACATTGATTAATATATTTAAGATGAAGTAATAATGTTCTTCTTCGATCTACAGATCATGAAGAAAGCACTTTACAGTTCCATGAAGGGAAATTTACAAAGAAGACACATTATGCAAAAATTACACATTTTCCCAGATTCGAATGTACCTGAAGACATGCTGGAAAATGTCAGCAATCAAATCGAACAATTGAGACCTGTTCCATTAAGATTGGACCATATACCACCAGAACAGATAGAAAATTTCCCAAGACTCATAAAATTTCCAATGGACTATCAGCTTAAATAAAAAAATAAGTGTACATAGGCTAAACATCTTTTTATTCAATGCTGTTGCATTTGCATATTCCAGCAGCAAATGAACTGACATAGAAATATATTATAAACTATCATTATGTAGCAAATTTATTTACTTATATATACAATTGGATAGAGATATATTAATTGTCTGTTATTAACAACTGCCCTTTTGGTTTTAACTTGTTAGCCAATATCTGCTGTTTCTGTTCTTCCTTCTCCTGTAACAATCTTGCATGTTTCGCAACTGCATTATCAATTTCAGCAACACACTTTTCAACCCTTTTCTGTAAATATAATATTTTGATCATGTTGCTGATATCCTTGATTCAAACATAAAATTTAATTGAAATGTGTGTACCATGTATTCTTGATGTTTCCTTATGCGCTTCAATTGATTAGCTCCATAAGGAGTAGGTCTATTGTCTCTATAAGAAAAATCTGGCAGAGTAATCAGAGGACCACAGACGTTTGGATTTTCGGGTAAACCTTTCCTGCAATTAGTATTATAATCAACTTTTTAGTTATAACCAAAATTTGGTTAAATCTATAGATTTTATAGAATCGCGTACTTCTTTCTCCAGTTCTGATGCAAACATTTTGCCGAAGATGTATGAAAATCATTAACAATGCACACCAAATCTGTAAAATCGAGAAATGTAACTATTTGAAAAATAAATGAGTTATGACTATTTTAATAAAACGTTAACCGGAAAATGATGCTTATACAAGAAAAATTTATTTACTGACTTGTATTGTTGTATTGACCAATGCGCAGCAATGCCATCATTTTCGTTATTGTTGTCATTTTATTTACAACTAATGGTTCGGATAACCAAAATCTTCATTTACAACATCAAATCATAGAATAGATCACCAAAACAATAGTTATCTATGTATCTATCTACTAAAGAAACATCAGCCACCTTCTGGTTTCTGATTGGCAAAGATTGCTACCAATAGGAAAGGCTGACAGCTTTGACAAAAAATATAAAAAACAAGAACAAATGAAATTATTGTTTAATGTGGGACCGAATGGCTGATTGTTACGCAAATCACTGAAATCCAAAGTGTATATATCGGTCTAAAAAAAATTAATATCTTTTGTTGCACTCTATATATGTATTGACACGTGTCTGACTAACAATATTTTCTTGAAGTATTCTACTTCGATCTCGTAGCACAATTTTTATAATAAATTATAATGCATTGAGATTGAAATAATCAAATTGTTTAAATTATAAATTTATTGAAGATACAGAGCAAAACTGCCACGATTTTTATTTTTGTCCAATAATTTATTGAACCCATTTTTCTGGGAACGTAATTTTATGAATTAATTCCGATGTTTTATAAAATTCTTTCGCAAGTTCCTGTTTGTACTGAAATATTTTATTATATTAAATTTCAGAACATAAATAAACTATCTTTATAGATGGCATTGTTGGCATACTCTGTATGCCAACAGAGACTTGATGGTCTGATATTTACAATCAAAGCAACCCCTTATTATCTAATAACTAATGTATTAAACAATATTTTAAGAGATGTTTGTAAATAATCATTCGTGTAAATATGCACATAATGAACAGTCACAGTGAAGTAATAGTGTGCAATTTATGTTGTTTCTCTTAACAATTGATTGAATTCGAAAGAATTACAAATAATAGCAGAGTTATTGGTACTTTCAAAGTATCCAAATAAAAATGTAGGTACCCTTTTACAAACTTTGAACGAGTTTCTCGTAATTTTGCTTCTATAAATGGATTAATTACAATTTATTTGTACCATATATAATTCTATAAAATAACTTATATTTCTAGATGTTCAATCCTGTACAAATAAAACACGAATGTATAAGCATAGAAGATGTCAATATTAACGAGAGAATTAATGCATCATTGGATAACTCCTCTTATCCACTGTTCAATGGTGCTAGCGTTGAGTACAAATACAATCAATTACCACAATTTTGGAGTCATGTACAGATGTCCAACGAGATACAACCGAAGGCTGAGATTCATGGTCAACAAAGTTTATTTCAGGTGAAAGTGGGTTTTATAATTTCTCAGTATCAAAAAATGCTGATTATTAAAACTACAACTTTTACTATTGTTTAGATGTACAAATTTCCAAACTAGAATACCCGGATATCCACTGAAGTATGATCCAAATATCTAAATATATCTTCATATTTAAATATTCAATTTATATTAAAGTATCCAAATGCATCCCAGTATTTCAATGCTCATTCAATTTATATCCAAATACTCTGCTCTTTCTATTCAGATATCCGAATACTCATTATTATACTTGACCTCGAAAACTAAGTATTAGGACTTGTGTTTCCTTTTGTTCATTATTTAAATACTAAATATGGGAGCCAATTTCAGGAATGAATTAGGATTGAGGAATCCAGAAAGTAATATGTTTGTAATATATTTGAAAATACCTTGTCTGCACTTGCTAAAGATTTTAGAGTAAAATATTCATATTTACTCGGATACTTGAGTGTTCGTATTCGTAACAATTAGACTGCAGATTAATAAAAATGCACAGATGCAATTTGAAACAGTAAAAGAATTAAAACAATTTAAGCATGCCCATGTATTATTTTTATCATCTTGTTGAAATTATTAAGGGGAAAATGTCAATTCTATTCAGCTTATCTTTCCTACAATTAATATAAACAAGTTTTATTTTGCAGAAAGATCTGTAGTCTAATAATAATATTCGGGTAGCAACAGCTCTAATTGGAAGCTTGCTTACATAATTCATGAACTTCCACACTAATTAAAACGTTTACGAATTATAACGTGTAAACGTTTCAGGAAAACGATCCTACAGCATACATGAAAGATTATATGCAGAACGCTATGATATTCCAAACTACTCAGGAAGACAATACGAATCCGAATCAAACGAGTCAACGGTATCACGTAAACGCTACTCGAAAACCCGAACAATCAGCAATTCCCCATGAAACGCCGAAGCTGGTAAATCAAGTAATAACCGATTCAGAACCGGTGTCTTCGATTAAATCGAACCGTCCCGGAAGACCGCCGAGAACGTCGTCCGAGTTAAACGTAGGGAAGAAATTTAAGTGTCAGTGCGAGATATGTTTCAAAGAATTCGGGCACAAAAGCAACTTGTTCATACACATGAGGACTCACAACGGAGAACGACCGTATAAATGCAGTCAATGCGAGAAGTGTTTTACTCATAGCGGAAACTTAGCAATTCATATGAGAACGCATTCCGGTGAACGACCGTACGGTTGCCAAATATGTGGGAAAATGTTTAGTCACAGTGGGAATTTGTCAACGCATTTAAGGACTCATTCGGGAGTCAAGCCATACAAATGTAGTATATGTAGTAAAGAGTTCAGGCACAGTGGAAACTTGTCCATACATGAGAGGATACATTCCGGAATTAAACCGTTTCAATGTAAAGTTTGCGGAAAGGATTTTTATCACAGTGGAAATTTAACAACTCACATGAAGAAACATACCATAGGTATTAACGCTAGTGTTAATCAGTGCGAGACTAATGAAGATCCGGGAATGCCTGTTGCAATAAACTTCAGCGATACCGCATCTTTGAACACGTGTGCGAATAATCCACCATTGAATTCGTCTAATGATAGAAAAGTGAAAAGGAACATTGTTCCTATAAAACACGAAAGTAATGACGAAGGATTAATGAACGGTGTTGAATTATTAACATCAACTTAAGCGTATATTTAATACACGGAATTAATGAACGACTAAGTCGTGAGAACGGCTACAAATGTATAAACGTATATTTTTGGAATTATGTATAATTTCATTCGCCAATACCGACATGTAAAATACAGTAGATGTGCAATTTCAAGTAACATGTCAAACAATGATGAATTTATTATTACACCACGAGACTATACAGCTAAATACCGAACATGGTTTTCTATTCGATTCTATTTTATTAATTTGCTGAAATGTTCAGCTATAATTTTTAATTTTATTATGAATTATTTATTAATAAATAATTGCGTAACTAAACAATCGAATATACATATATATTTTAAATAAATTTTTATATATCAGCGATTCGTTAACATATTTATTCTGCCATAAAATACATAACAATGTTTTCATATGCATCAAGTTACAAATAATATTTCTTGTTGTAATTGCACTTTTTTAATTTCGAATAGAGACATTTTGAATATTTTGTATGTTATTTTAATAATGTATATCGATGATGCAACATAAATATATATATTGTAATGTATTTGTGTTATGAATTATTCGTGTATATGTGTATATAAATATTTGTGCTCAATGAAGTTCAAGGTACATTGCATGTACTTGTTTTATATATAATCTATTTGGAATGTAAATAATAACAATAATCTCTGTTTATATTTCATTATATATAAAAATAAATTTCTATTCGACACGTGGTGTAATTCGTAGAACTTCGCTAAAAACAGTTTCTGAAAGTTTTATGCTCCTCGAGAAACCACTATAATGTAACTTTTACGAACGAAGCAGAGATATAGAAATTTTTGGTAACAACTCGAAGGTCTTGCAGCTTCTTCGCTAATATAAAAATCTATATAAACGGCTCGAATTAATATTAATTTGCTTACATTATATACTTCCGATCACTATATGCGATATATACTTACGTTTGTTATAAAAATCATTGGTATAGACTAGGATAAACGTAAATTGATGATTATAAATATCTTGTTTGCTCAGTTAATCATTGTTAAATGCTGTTACTAGTTAATACATTAATTGCTTTAAGGTATAATCGTAATTTCACAAAATTGAATCGCTCTCAAAATTCGATTTTAAAAGGCATTCTAAATATATCGTGTTTAAACTTATGGTTTATTAATCGTGTTAAAGATCGATCAATTTTATATGTAAAAGCCACAAGTTAATACCGAGTACCTTACTTACAAAATCTCAAAATTATGCGATGTATAATTAAATATACATACGCTAATTTATCGTATAACATTTAAAGGCACGGTCTTGTTTCGTGGCAAACGATGAGATATATTTGTAGCTAGATTTTCAGGCAATTCGTGCCAAATATACTTTCCCATGGTAGGTATATCCTCCACGGGCAGTTTGAACGATACCAGTAACGTTAAACAAAGTCCATCTCCTTCTTGCTCTCCGCTAAATTCTACAGTCAATACACCATGTGGCTTGTGCTGTGCAACTCCAGTGCCAAACAGTTCCTGCAACCATTATTTTATGAAATGTCTGTACTATTTCTATTCACGTAGTTCAATTTTATTAGTAACTTACCTCCATAAAATTGTGCAAAGTTGAGAGAAGACTGCAATTTGGATTAATCTCACAAATTGGCAAATAAGCCTGTACCGCGTTCGATGTAAGAACATGTAATTTGTTCCTGTTGATAAAGTATACCTTCAGATTTTCGATGTATAAAGTAACATTGTTATGGCAAATGGTCAAATGTTATAGTTCTTGTTATCGAGAAATTCATTAAAAAATTTAGTGATTTTGCAATCCATTAGAGACAGAAATTTTGAGAAACATGTTATTCACGATGTTATTTAAAGTTATATTTAAATATTAACTGTATGAGACAATGGAGTTAAAGAATAAATAAATCAGAAAAGATTTAGAATGGTTAGTATCAGAAAATGAAATTATTGTTAGAACTGTATATGTACAAGTGCATGTGCGTGTACGTGTACCTAGTATACTCCAATTTAAGCCTTCATCCACAATCATAGTCATAGTCAGATTGTTGTTTTTCTGTTATGAAAACTACCACCACAGTGACCTTATACTGAAAGCGCAAATACTAAAGAGATGTCAAGCATAGGCAATAATATGTACAGGGCGAACAAAATAATTTAAATATTTCTCTTATCATTAAAAGTAAAAAAAGTGTTAAAGAAAAACACTATTTTCAAGACCAGTCCAAAGACCTTCGTCTAGAGACAATTGATCATATTATTTACCCAGATGATGTACTTCTTTAACATATTTTCTTACATTCAAAAACAATCGATATTCACACTGTCTATACAAAAATAAATATGAAAAATAATCATAATATAAATTCTCAGAGAAATACAGTTTCTATTGTACATGCAACTTACGTTGCTCTCTTCTTCGAAGTGATTATAAGTCTCAACAATAATTTGTTCAACGATTTGTTGGCTGGAATTAAATTTGGGTAATGCAAAGTATCTTTGTTCATGATATAAGATTTTGCTTTTTCTATCAGAGGAATAATATCATTCGCTCTGAGAGTCAGATCATTGATATTCTGAATCCAGCCAGCTTGCAACGATTCCTCATTTGCTTCCTCTAAGGTTTTTAGTTTGCCACCAGTTATTTTGCCAGTGAAAACAAATCGGAACCATGAGCCGCTCGCGCACTCTATTAGTATCAGCGTTTCTGGTGCAAAGTCTAAACCTGTTTCTTCCAGAACTTCCCTCTTGACAGCATCCACTAAATTCTCGTTGGGTTGGATGCGACCAGCTGGTAAATACCACTTTTCGAAGCAACTGGGTTTTGCTTCCTGCATCATTAACACATCCCCATGTTCGTTTATAACAACAGCTGCAACAATATATGTCACAGTTTTCTGACAAATCGGGACGTAATTATTGGACGTTCTCGTTTCTGAAACATGCATCGCTTTCTCAGAAACTGAAATACGCTATAAAGATATATTTATAGACCGTAAATTCGTAAATAATACGACATAATTTACAAGTCATTGCGTAACATATTTACAACATTTGTTAACAAAGATTAAACTATCGTTATATCGAAGCTTTCGGATTCGTGAAATGTGACTGTAACAAACTATATCTTAAAGCTATCAGCCTCAAAATTCATGTAAAACATATTTTTACCTAATACATCGGTTTGTGCGGCATGGCTAGCTTCGTGCGTGTCATCAATCTCTAAGGAATTCCCGGATAATAATAGTTCGATTTGTTTTTCAATGGTCAAAGACATGTTGTTCGGGAACGTAACACCACTTTGAATTTCTGTGTGAAAAAGATCTCGAGACTGTCTATTAAATATAACGGATCATTCCTACTGTCTTAGCGACAGACAAGGTTATAAACAAAGTGAAAGTGTCAATGATCAGACATAATTTAATTTGACGTCTGCATCCGGGTGCAATTGTATCTATGCCATTTTTATGCAGTAGCACCACTCGCATTCCTGCGGGAAACAAATTCCCTAGACGAATTTGAAAAACTTAGACACAACAGCGGTAGATAGCGCGCCATTCCGCGGTGATCTAGAAATTATTGTATCGCTTGGTAAAAAAGAGCGACATTTATCGGACAATTCGGACTAGTTAGAAGAATCGTTCACAGAAGGCTGCTTGTCAGTGCTTGTGTTGCTGATGTTTTGCGCAGAGGATTGAAAGATTGCAGACTGTCTTATGCAGACTGGATCCACTTACACCAACCGCAGCTGACAATAGTGGCCCGTGTCAGATTCAAGTGGTGTAATATACTTTGGAAAACGTAGCCGAACGTTTTCATTGAAAAATGACATCGATGGACTCCGGAGTAGACATGGGCAATGATTCGAACGACAGTTTCATCACGCAACAGGAATTCAGCACTGCGGGAATGGCGACGACGACAACAACAACAATAACAACAACACTGACGGCAGCGTTGAACTGCGAGAACGGCATGAACACATTTTTAGTTCAGACGAAACCTCTCAGTTTACAATCGCCGATCTCGTCTGTATCAGCAATTCAAAAAGATACGGTCACTGGCAGCAGTGAGATTTTGATGCCGATTAGCAGTGTGTCGCCGATTATACTCGACCAGAGTGTGCGTATTTTCTTCTTTTAATACATGTATATTTTCCTTTAACATATAAATATTTTTACCAAAAATCATCGGAATGATGCAACAACGTATCGTTCAAGAGTTTGTCTTGAGAGTAATCTCACATTTTGTGTCCACCGAACAAATTCGAGAACCTTTACTGTCCGATAGTTGAACTTTGTTGAACAGTTGAACGACACTCTCGGATAGTTCAACTGCAAATAATCTTTTACAAAGCAACGCGCAATAGATCTTACAGTGAATTTCCGCTATAAGTCAGTTGCGCGGTACTGGCGAGAAACATTTAGTGTACGCTGGAAACACAAATGTCACTATCCGTCTGTATGTAATAAACCTATGACATATTTACGGATAGTGACAAGAAGGTTGAGAAAATGTGTTTCTCTGATACAATGTTGCATGTATGTAGAAACATACATCGAAGAAACATAACATGTATGTAGAAACATAACATGGTCGGATATATACATAGGTGTGAGACCAGAAGACCACTATTAATCTAATTACAAACCTTCTTTAATTTTGACTACTTCTTTTATGGGATTTTTGCCAACATATTCGTGACGTTTTTCTGATTAAAATAAAACCAAATATGATATCATTCCGATCATGTTTACTTGTGTAATGAACGATGCAAGTTACTTCCCATTACAATTACATTAACAAAATTAGTTTAAACATTTTCCGACTTATATCGCGTTTGGTGTCATTTTAATCAGAAAAAAGCAAAAAAAATATGTTGGTGAAAGTCCCATAAAAAATAATGATAAATAAAAAAGTTCTGTTATTGGATTAGTAGTGGTTTTCTGGTCTCACACCGATATACCCGCCCGTGTTATGTTAGGCCTGTTAGGTTCAAACACAACAGAAACACGGTGTTTTGCGCTGTGTCTGAACTAGGCCTTACACTCCTCGGCGGCTCTGGAGCTTTGGCACCTTACGGGGTAAACTTCACGATGATGTCGGTAGTTCCAATGACTTTTAAATTCGAGGCTTGCACTGACTTGTAACGGGAATTCACTGTACTCTTACAAGGACACGTATTTACCTTTATGTTTCTTTGGGTATATCGAATGTTTTCACATTATACCTAAATATTATATTTGGCTCCATAAGTTTGTATGAGTCTCGTAAGTACATACTCATGAAATTGTATTGTGTGTGTATCGAATACAGGAATATAGAAGATACACAACGAGTAGAAACGGCACTTGCAACTTTCATCTGGAGGATAACTTTAGACTTTATCAACGGGTAACATCAATTTTTGCTGGGTATTGAATGATTTCTGAGACATTTTCTTTAAAACATTATTCAACAGAAATTGTTACAGGGTTTGGAGGAGCTGAGGCTTCCATGCACTCACTCTGTGGATCAATTGAGGTGTACAGATGTAGTAAAATACAGTATGTATTTTTTGCAAGTTAACGATTGTCTCATTCAGAGATTCGAGGCTTTCACAAATTGGTATTATACAGTTTTCACTGCTAAGGCTTTCAGGTGTAATCCGTATCCTGCAGGAATTATTTTCTGCGCCTTCCTTCAGGATACAGCTACATCGGAAAACCAACAGTGGGGCGGTCTCCATTAATCTTTGTAACAGCTGATTCATACATGTACTCTGTTTCTCTTCTGAAGAACCTAATTGTTACGGAAAGATGAAGTCATTGCGTTCATCCCGAAATCGACGGATCGATGTTGCTTGGTCGTATGCAGTCACTAGAGATTCAGTTATACACAAAAGTATCTTGCTCAAGAAAATGCGATTCGTGACGACTACAAACAACACGGAGTGGATGAAAAGACTGTTGACCAATGGTATGTCCCCTGATTTTCACGATGAAAAAGGACAGACTGCCTTGCACATTGCTTCTAGCCTGTAAGTCGAATATTTTAACTATCGTCTATTTATTCGTTCGTAATTAAAGCGTCGATAGAACGCACATAATAATGTTTCGTTTATTTAACAGGGGTTACACAGATATGGTGCAGCTGTTACTGCTACACGGCGCGAATCCTAATCAACGCGATTGCGTGGGCAACACTCCGCTGCACTTGGCATCTCTCTGTTGTCGTATATCTATAATAACGCTTCTCTTGAAAGCAGGAGCAGAGATCGTGTCTCGGGACAAGGATGGTTTCAATCCGTTGCAATTGGCGCAACAGCACTTGCTATTATGCCAGGAGAGGTTCAAGGGTTCTAATGTAGATGATATGCTAAAGGTTAAGCAGGAGATTCACGAAATAGTTAATTTGTTATTAACATATCTACAAAAACAGAAAAACTCTCAAGAAGCAGTCGAAGCATTGAGCAAGGTCTATTCGAGTTTATCGTTATCGAACACGGCCGATCAAATCCAATACGACGTAAAAGGTTTGTTGGCTAATTTGAATGGCCTTAACATTGCAAATTAATTATTCTCGATCGTTGTATTTATCAGTTTTATTGACAAACTGAACAGAACACGGAATTGAAGAAGAGATTAACACCTTACACATATGAAACTATCTACATATGCAGTAACGAATCTTTTTTTTTTTAGATGTTTAATATATTTGCGAGGAAAATTCTTGTTTAATCCGTAGTCGCATGTTTTTTATTTTTGAAACGTTAGAATCACAGCCGAATTAGATCTGTGAGTTCATTTTTAATAATGTTTCCGCGAGATATGTTTTCTTTGTTCATTACCCAATTGATGAAGTAAGGATCGTTAATCAGAAATGTATACTTAACGGAGATTAGTGTACCCGTTGGGTTGTTGAAATTCGCGAAATTTTTCGACGACTGTAAAATACATTTACGACAAAATTAAAACGTCCACCAAAAATGTTGTTTCTCAATATCTTTAGTCAGCGTTTAAGATTACTTGATAAATATATTTTTCACATTTCTTCGAAATAACTTTTACAAGACATCTTAGTTTATCTATCTTTTAAAGTAGTATCATTGCTGCATCAGCGTATGTATCTCACACCGTTTACAACCACAATGCTGATACGTAAAAATCAAATGAACTGTGAGCGTTACACGTTTTTCTGTCTAGAGTGTTCTATCTAAGAGTGTAATATCAAAGCGATTAATGTTTAACCAATGTAACCGGAAATCTGTGGAATGATTACATTGAAATTACAGTTCTTATTTACTGTAAAAAAAGGAATGGTTGCATTGATGGTTGCACAATGGTTGGACCGATACAACTTTTTAAGTACACTACAAGCGAACAGACGATAGGCATGCCACGATACTTTTACTACACGAACGTACAACATTTAATAAAGACGAATTGAATCAGCTGATACTCTCCGTTCGTGGCTGAGTCTCGTGTAAATAACTTCTGTAATTACTTTATACCTTCTGTACATAAGTAATTGTTCTATTGTTAGCGATATTCGTAGCACTTTAAATAAGGTGTCTCGTAGAGACATAAATATACATAATATATGTACAAACACGTACGTATCTTCATTTTAAGCTGAAAAGTAAATGTATCGAAAGGAATTATTGATTTTGTACACTGTGATATTTTACAAATGTTCTTCTTTAATTTCTTGTTACTGTGTCTTTGACATCACTGTGTACCACAGAGGACGGGTCATTGTTAAACGGTGGTTGTTCATGTATTTATAGCATTCTTTCTTCTAAAATTCGGTGCAGCAAAGCGTTTGACGAGGTTTCAATATTTTTTGACACCTAATAGGACTCTTAACACTAGATTTACGGGACGCGTCATTTTGACGGGTTCTAAATTTTTTAATTTACAATTAGAGATTATAAAGCTGCATCCATGAAGAGTTATTTAACAATTTTATTTGTTTGCGCGTATATTACAGTAAAAATTGCTGGATATTTTAGTAGACATAGTTTTGTTACTTTCATGAAGTAATGTAAAATAGTCACTTTTAATGTTCCGTAAACCTAGTGTTAATAATCCACGAAAATCTATATCTGCATTACATCCGCATCAGCGATCATGATAGGATAGATATCTACTTGGGTTATCGCTCTAACTTGTGTTTGAAGTGAGGAATTATACTACTTTTCTTGTGCTGAATATTAATAATAAATAAATTATAAATTGAAATATCCAAATTACTGTGTTTTCCTTAGACTTTGAATTTACAAACGAACAAGAACGGAGCGTGGTTCATGCGGTTTAAGGGGCTATGGAATAATAATCTGTTTATACTATGAAATTCATTATCGCCTATAATTATTATTCTGTTCAATAATTTTTATTAAAGTCAACATTAACGGAGGAATCACTTTTAAAAACATTAACGACTATTTCCGCGAAAAAGTGCGGAATAACAAAAGTACATATACATGGACTTTTCATATATACACTTTTCAAGGATGACAAATAAGTTTTCACTATGAGTGGCAATGTAGCATATCTGAAACAAGTGTGCTATTGAATATTATTTTTAATTAAATAATTCTATTTTACAATGCGGCTTATTAAATCGTTTTACATGAAATAAACTCAAACATGCATAGAGTTTTACAGTGATTCTTACTAACGATTGAAATCAAATCGGAGTTGTATTTTCTGTGATTGTCTGGAAATTAAGAATGAAACTGTTTAAATATTTTTTGTTGTTTTTCATTAAATAGAAAATATTGCGACCCATTTATGTGGGAACGAAAATGGTAGGCATTTACAAAATTCATTTTTTTGCACGGTACAAAAGTTAACGTAACGCGGTACTTATGTTCGTTTCTTAGAAGCATAGTCGCTTTCGTAAGAAAAAGGATATACGAGCGTACGCGATTATACTTTCTATTCGTAATACAACCTATATAAACATATAATTTGGCATAAAAGAGATAATTAATAAATCATGTTAGTAATACACACGATAATCGTCGCGCGTCTCTTGGCACATATTTACAATCGCCGAAATTATGTGCAATATAATTTATACAAAACTATAAACATCACGGTGTGTGCACACGTTCGACGAAAACGTTGGTCGATTTTTGTTTCACGTGCTCGTGAACTAGGGAACACAGAAAAAATGCATTTTAAAAGCTCTTTGTTTCTCGATATCAAAGTGCAATTCAATAACGATATAAGATGACTTTTGTCATTTTCTTATTGTAATATAATTGTTTTTAATATTTTCATCTTCTAATACAATATCAAATAGTTTTCTTGCGGTTTCGTAATTATATCTTTATTTACAAATATTGTTTACGCAGTAAATCTATATGCTCATGATTAGGTATGACATTCTTGAACATGTCTCACTCACTACTTCGATAATCATGATATGTTCTTACGTCGGATAATATAGTTAACAATATTTTAAAAAAATACTTCGAATATGAGCATAAGACAAGAAGCTAGTAAACTCTAACTCGTACCGAAAGACTAACTTTTATTTTCTTTTATTTTTCCTTCAATAGTAAATGCGATTTCGCTAAATATATATATTTATATATGTATGTATAAGATTTGAGCACTATTGCTGTAAAATAAATACTGTATCGCTGACGCTGGACCATGTAATAATTGTCCCTCTCTAGCCCGTAAAATGCATTTAAGCTACAAAATCAGTATGCTTGTACAGAGTTGTTCTGTCTTAGTTATTTTGTCCTTGCTAATGTTGGAAGCCACGATGTATCAATTATACAAACATATCCGAAATACAATACTCATGCTAGAAAATATTCGATCAAATTGATAAATAGCATTCATATTACGAAAATATGATAGAATATATAAAAACAATAAAACCACCGTTACGTTGTTAACACTTGGTTTACGGGACGCGTTTTAATATTTTTAATTTACGATTATTGAGATCGTAAAGATGCATCCATGAGGAATTATTCAACAAATTTATTTCTTTGAGTATATATTATAAAAAAAAAAATGGCTAAAAATTTGGATAGACACATTCTCGTTATGTTTATACAGTAATGTAGATAGTCTCTTTTAATGCTCCGCAAACCTAGTGCTAATTACAAATAAATTTATGTAGTTTCACTTCGAATGATAAAGATTGTAAGCAAAGTTTCCTCAACGTTTGAGGATGCCTTCCTCGGTGTTGAATTTTCTAATTCTGTACCTCTGAAATATGTGAATTGTAATTGTGATGATTAATGTGATCGAATACTTTTCGGCATGGGTGTGTAAAGTAAGCGAGAACGGAAAGGGACGAAGTTGCTTTACAGAAAATGGCCCTTACAGGTAAGCAATGGGAAAGAAGATTCGCGAACCGATTCTTATGCCGCCAGCTGAACAATAGTACTTGCTAACTAGTGTAAAGCCCGTGGAATAGTTCGAATTATTGTGCGTCATACAGGAAACAGCCCGGAAGGAATATCTTAAGCTAACGAATGTAATCGAATAGTTACCTAGTTAACGAGCACTATTGGAATGATATTGTAGAAACGTTGAAACTCCAATGCGACGACCATCATCGAGCTTTGTGAAACATACATCGAATACATGGGCGTATGGAATGATTTTCTCGTGTTACATCGACAGTCTAGAATATACACCTATCACCGCTTTTTAGACTAAAGTACCAATCCCGAATATACATTGAATATATTAATACAGTATTGTCGCCTGGACCATACTACCATAATAATTGAATCGAACGTTCTAGGATTGTACCGTTTGATTTCTTTTTTTTTCTTTCTTTTCATTCGCTAGCTTCTTACACGGTTGACTGTCATCTGTATCAAGGAGACATTACCGACGCTAAAGACGGGAATATCTCGGCCTGCAACGGTCCATAGTCTACTCGTTCTCCATCGACGGTTATGTGACCATTTACGTCCTCCTCTGGTTCTATTCGAAATGCCTTTACCGGTATCATGTCGATGCCAGAACGTGTTAGATGGGTACCATTACTTAAACCCAACAGGAACTAATAGGCACAACAAGCAGTTCTTAAGACAATTGTAATCACAACTATGGGGAATAGCTCTACTTCGACCCTTCCACAGTCTACTGAAACGAGCCTAATTCCTCTCTGAAACTGTCCATTATATCCTTCTTCTATTTCCTTGATTTAGCACAATCGTTGATAGCCATTTCAAACAGCAGTGAGATTAACACATTCACTGCCAGCATTTTGTTCGTTGCTTAGCTTTATTGTTAAAATATTTGATGCAATGCATCATGCAATGCATCTCTCTTATGAGATAGTGAGACAGTTTAGCAGAAGGGAATCATGGCAATCGTTAAAAAGTTTATAATCAGGCTTCCGGTAGTCCAAGAGCTAACTGTGAAAGAGCCGAGCTGTAATGCTTGTTCCTAGTGATTCGTGATTATTAAATGGTGGTTACGAAATTGATTTGACTTTTCTTTCTGTAAGCGTCTATATGAATGAGACGGTATAAAATGATTCCGATCAGCGCTACCAAGCCGTACAATATTAGCGGTATGATTCTCTGAACATCGTGTTTCGTTAGGAGTAAATTATTGGGGCCAGAAATAGTGTATTTAATTGGGCTATTTACCTGAAGTAAATTGACTCGTGTAATACCGGCTTTAACAATTATGAGCCAAATAATACCATCCGACAACTTGGCACGGGGCGCGAAGAAGTAATCCTGGCCCAAGTGTGACTGATATGCCGCGTGAACCATAACAAACTCGCCTGGAACATACAACAGGTCTCACCTTGAGCCTAACTATACCTGCAATGATTCATATCAGTCGATTACAATTTTATGGTGATTAATGGACTGTAGCATTTATGCATTTCCAATGGGAACGAGTGGACAAGATTTGGAACAGTACAAAGACTGAAAGAAATTAAGAGGTTTTATTAGATTACTGGTTTTACATCTTCAAAACATTGAATTTTTTGCATTTTCTTAAAGTATAAGTGTTGTAGAATATGCGTGAAAATGAATCTTTTTGTATCCGTAAAATTAAAGTAGTTATAGGCATTTGAACAATTCAACTTACGTTGCGAGGTATTGATGGCTCAATCTTTAAATACGTTTTTTTCGAAACCACTTCGTTCAAAAGTTAGTTAGTTAGTTGACCGATTGACTTGAAATTTTTAGAGAATCTTCAACACACGCTCTGCTATCGTAGGAATCCAATTTTTTTCTTATTTTTTCATCGTGCTAAAGGCCGAAACATAAAAGTCGATAAACTTCAAAATGTAAGATATCTTTAAACATACTTTATAAAAAAATATATAACTCGTGTAATTTTGATTAATGTTACTTGAAAAAAATCACACGTATACTTCAAATGCGTATGAATATGTATGTAAAATCTTAATGCAAAAGATTCAATCGTTTTTCTGAAAAAATTCCTAGAAATTCGCACAAAAAACGGCCTCGAAAACCATAATACCTCCTCGAACAGGAAGACATATTTTAGTTCGGTTCTTTACAATTGACGCAAATTATATTTTGCCTAGATACCCGCAGTCCAGAGATTAACCACCGCAATTTGTGATACCTATCGTCCCTGTGCTTTCCATCGCGTTTAGTTTCTGGTAAGACAATTCTACAATGCCGAGTAAGCAAGGTGTACGTATATCATGTCCAAATACAGGTCACGGTGAGCAAAGCTACTCGCATCAATGTTTGTCCTTGATGTTCTGCGCGGTTTTCAGCACGAAACAAATGCGGCTGCGATACCATATCTATAATAGGATCGCGGTCGGATAAAGGCGTTGAACATGCAACAACACGCAAGACGTACGCATACTTCATCAAGAAAAGGACTGGGGATTCTATGCGTTTCGTTAAATGCGTTTCTTGTTTTCATAGTACAAAAACTCTCTGTGATAATGATTCAATGAGAACACAATGTATCTAATAAGATAAGGAAACGCTGCTCAAAATGATCCAAAAGTTTCTGCAATTAGAAGATTGAAGTCTAATCTGCGATTAGAAGACCTGGACATACTGATTTTGATGAACATTATGTAAGAGATAGTTCTTGGATGAATATTTGAAATGTATATTTTTTATCCAGCAAAATCTACTTTCCATCTTCAATTTTAACGGCGGTTTTCACTCCTGCAACATGAATAATAGTTTATAAAATAAAATATGCGTTAACACTAGGTTTACGGAACACTAAAAGTAACTATTTTACATTACCTTTTAAGAATAACAAGTTTTTTAAATACAGTATAAATGTAATACAGTATAATAATAAAATATTAGAATAAAGTCTCGTAAACCTAGTGATAAATATTTTTCTAGGAACTATTTATCGCATAAATTTCATAAAAATCAGTGTGCCCAGGCTTGGTATGTTCCTCCACAAGTGTACTATTCTGATTAAGATCTTGAGCGCATGTTTCTTACCCTGAATTTGCGTCCAGGAACTAGACACCTCAGAAGTCAAAGCAGGCAACCTCGAAGAGGGTCCGTACATAATTTGGTCGATGTTGTTCTCTGCATCTTGATGATACAAAAATCATTATTTCAATGCCAATTTAAATCTATGTAACGCTAGTTTTTATTTTTAAAGCATTCTAGGGTTATACTGATCGCATTCTAGAACAAGTAGAGTGAAATAGACGTTCGGTACAGCTCGATGAAACGAAAGGAACTTTGGCTTGCGAAGTGGAAGACCCTAACTAGATGAAAAGTTAGGGACCTACCGACTTCTCCGGAGTCCGGCTCGATGACGCTATGATAACTAGAAATTGAACCCGTGCTAAAGTAAGTCGACCTTGCAGAGGTCGTCGAATAGAAGCTATCCAGTCTGTGCCTTCTTTCTGCATCCGTCTCGAGCGTAATACTTTCGCTGATGATCTCACTATCGTCACAGCCATCAAAGTCGTCCAGGATTGCTGGGTCTGCATCGAGCGCGTCGTGGAAGCTCTTCGATTCGCTGATCTTGCTACATCTAAAATAGAGGACGCAACAATTAGTTAACGATTACTAGATTAATAGAGGCACTTTTTATAGAGTGTGGATTTTATGCAATTATAATAAAAATAAATATGTAAACTATAAAGTTGAAAGGAACTCGGAAGAATTTAAGGATATTGGCGCATTATTTTCGACTCCGTAAGATGATTAAAAGGAAAACTCTCACAATTGAGTAGGACAATTTTTATTTTGCATAAAGATCCGCAGTCTATTTATTACTCTAGAGGCAATCACAATTCATTCTTATTTCTCGCCTTGTTGAAGGGATCTGAATTAATTGTGAATCTCTCTCGCGACTAACACAAAGGAATGCAAGCGTAAAAGTATAATTTACCTATCCAAGTCATCGCCATAGCTCCTGGAATGAGAGATCTGAGTGTCTTTCACGTATTCGTTGTAGGCCTTGCCGTGGCCCAAATTTTCGACGGACGGTACTTTATCGCAGGGCAGGTAAGAAACCTTTCCCCTGTACGTTCTCAATCCTATGAGTCGGGCGACGCTCCAAACGGTGAATCTTTGGCCACCAATCGCTCGCAGACGTTCACTTTCAATGTCAATGTCGGCTAGTAGACCCCAGCCGACGGATAGGAATGAAAACAAAATTTGGTTTCTAGTTTCCACTCGCACCAGGTCCATTTGCGCCCTTTTATATTTGACCACCGATAGCGCGCTGATTAGGAGGGGGTTGTAATCGTATGGCTCCCTGAAACAATCATTAAAGATACATATAGAAAAATACCGTTTTCTAACATGTTCTCATACTAATTATTTTTCTTCACCACTCTTCCGTGTTTGCAGAAACGGTAAAATTTCCAACTTCAAGGATTTGGTCTGCTTTAACGGTGAAGGCAACGTGATTGATTTTGACTTAGAATAATTCTGCAGACTCTCCCGAATATACCACTATATTTTCTACGAGATTATTAACATTTAAACATATTTAAATAATTTTTGAAGAAGACGAGACGCCTTTAACACACCAGAATTGGAAATTGAAGGTCTGACGCTTTAGAAAGTAAAGCTTTTCGTATGTGATCGGGAAAATAATGATTAATAAGATTTATAATAATGACATTAATTTGTTATAAATTTAGTTAGAGATATTAGTCATCTTCCCCATACTTGAACATAAAATTCAACGCCTACGAATAGGACAATTTTAATTAATTTGAGAGCACGTCTACAATTATTTATCTATGCTTTCCCAAATATTTTGGTAGCGAAGGGGAACTTAATTATTAAACTCCCGGTCGCCATTGCGATTACCACACTTTCCATTAGGCACCAATTCAGTATTCTTGCCTAAATGAAGTTACTTAACTTCCTGAAGTCGGGCGAATTACAACACTCCGCATTTGAAAATAATGAAATAATGAAATGAATTCTCCCCGTCGATCGCCGACAAACACTTGTCAATGATAATTTAACCATTACCATGAACCACTTTTATAGCTTTCGACAGAATGCTAACTGAAGAAATGAAACAACTGTTCGGAGCTTCGTCGCTCGAAATATGTAATAATAATAATCAAAGTTATCGATAGCGAGTTCCGTGGAATCAATACTATATCTGTTCTCCGAATAACTGTATATTTCGCTCTCCATATACTATAAATACGTGAATAGTTCAAAGGTGATTTATCGAATTTAAGAGCGGAGCGGAGGACGACGAAATATTCATGTTTCTCTTGACGACGCTGATGTTTATGCAATTTTCTATTTCTGCAGCCGAATTTCAAGATCGTAGAACCGGTTAGAACTTTATTTTCTGTACTGACTACTCTCATACACAAAGAATGAGCAAAATCTGTGTTAAAATGCGAACTTCGTGTGTCGATAGTTCTTAAAGATTTTGTATAATTGAAGATCTTGGTGTGAGATTTTTTAATAAAATTGTGCTTGTTAAACCTTGGTATATGTTTACATATAGCTTTTGCACCGAAATCTTCAATTATATCATGATATCTGCAAGAATATATATAAAAGAAAATAAGATAATATCGATAAGAAGAAAATGAAATTAAGTCTTTTGATTTATAAGCAAACGAATTTATTCATTAATGTTGTAGACAAAATTTATTACCATTTATTATTATTTAAGTAAACAAATAATACAGCACTTAACAAAATTTGTTGACTCGAGTACTGCCTTTTTGTAGTGCAATAGCTATAATTCTGCGATAATTAACATTTTTATCTTTTGATTTTTACCGCAATTAAAATTTTTCTGACTTGGAGACTGCTTTTAACAGTGTCACATTAACATTAAAACTACCAGTAGTTCTAAATGGCTGTGTTCAAAGCAGCTGCTGCATTGTAGACAAGAAGAAAACGAGATTAAAAATGGCTGTTTCCTCGTGGAGAGTGTTGGCAAGTGAGTTGCCGTGCATTTTATGCAAAATATACGTTTTATCTGTGTCTCGCGACGAACGCGAGAAGTTCCGCAGTCGAGCGATTACAAAACAGGTTTCGCATTTTGTAATCGACCGTTTTAGAACACATTCATTGGATCGCATGTGTTTTTCAAAAGACAGACCAGATGGACATCACCCGAGTTAAGCAGATGCGAATCTGCATCTGACCTTGCTACCATTCGGCACACATATCCCCCCGGTGGCTCGTTTCGGTGTCACTTTTAAGCCATTTTCGGACGACGCCGATGCATCCGATGAAAAAATCGACTTTACGTCGCTGTCCTGGAAACTGGGGCAACTTGATTCAACCACCCCCCGTATCACGGGGTGGGTTCGCGCGCTCTGCTGCAAAACTGCAGTTGCATCGCGCAAACGAGTTTCTTCCCACCGGGTCTCTAATTTTCTTCAGTGTTTCTTCACGCTGTTTAACCCTTTACTTTTTGCCGAGCTGCTCGCACACGATTCTAACTTCTCACGAACACAAAAACTGCATTATGAACATTACAATCGGAAAATGTGTTTCTTATTGCTACTTAAATCGTGTTTGCTCTGTACAAAGATGATTATCATTTTTCATAACATTAAAGACTCGAATAAAAATATTACAAACATAATGTGCTCCTTCTATTTCATTTTGCATATAGCTGTACGTGAACGTGCACAGAGATACTACAGTTGCAAAGCGTGGGTTTTAAACAAAATTCTTTTATTGATTACAACATTGGCCAGTAAAATATTGAACGTATTTTATCTCGTAAAAATATTGCAGGAGACAATTCTGGATGAGCGTAGCTAGTTTTAGAAATTGTTTAACGTCGCAGAGTAGTCCTTGAAATTTTTATTTAAGAAGACAGTCTCAAGAAACAGTGAAATCAGTGAAGGATTTCGTCTCGGCTCTCGTAAAGTGTCTGAATTTAGGCTAGTATTGCGAAGTATTACTAAATGCTGGAATAAATGTTTGATTTCAAAATATCCCGTTATCACTGCAAGGTTGACACACGGTTTGAGTACCCAAGCAACTGATAATATCTACGGAATCTCACTAATCTACTTAATTCCGCGATCAATGTTACTTTCAGACCCCATGGTAAATATCAGATCGCAATAAAAATGTTTAGTCTGGCACACATACTTTAAAAACATATGTATATTCATATTTTACATTTTACTTTCATCACACAATTTTTCAGACTTAAATAGTCTTTCAATCAATGAAAGAAGTTTTTTTCATAAAATTCAACACGAAAACAGGAATTTGCATAGCCTCTTGGTCTAATTAGAAATTCTACTGTTGTATCGCGTTTTCTCGTTTTACCTATCGTTCTATTGGTCGTTGTTTAATTGATATGTAAGCGGCCTCGCGCAGGTATCGCGATATTGACAGATTATTCAAGGAACTACTGGATTAAGCGGGTTTCTTTCCTCTCAAGCGATAAAAGTATTATACGGTTACGTTAATGGCAATTGGTTTGTACGCGGTCGTGTTGTTCCGAACATTTCTGTCAGCTCGTTTGGCATTTTTATTGGGAAACTTTTCGAAACTGAGCGGTTTTTCGCGAGCGGAAACCAGCCAACGGCCAGAAAAATCCACAAAGATGTTCATAAATAACGAAAATGATGTATCATCGATGCTGAATCCGGAAACATTGTCGCCCTCGGAGAAATGTTTTTATACTTTGCTGCGATGTAATTCAGAAAATATTAAACATTCGAAGTTTCAATGTCACGCGATTGCTCAATTTTGTTACAAAAATTTGGATTTAGGAAATTGTAGGATATTCATACTACGTAACGATGTCACATGTAAAATAAAAATAACGTATGAGTGGGTACGAAATTCTCATTTAAAAAAGAAACAGGTGATCGAAATTAAGCGAACCTTGAGATTGTGATCTATAAATTATAAAAAAGCACCAAAAAATAATTTGATTTTTTAAATATTTTGCATACTTTTTCCGTCTCAATAGTTCAGTTAGAAGAATCCTGATTGGAACAGTTGCTCTATTATTTGATGAATGATCAGAAACTTATGCTGAACACGTGATATTTTGAGAAAGGAGTATAATAGAAAATTGATTTAAATGTTATCCAATAAATTCTGTATTTTGGAGTAAGTGTTGAATATAGTTGCATCGTCAGGGATTTAGAACATTAGCTACTTTGATTTTTACATCGAAGTAGGTACGAACGTGCATCACGACCCTTAGTCGTCTGCACTTGTTACGCATTGATCGATAAATTAACGGCGATTATTATTAGTGGATAGGAGATGAGATAATGAGACTTCCTGTTGTTTCCTGCGTCTGTATTTTGCTCAAACTTGCCGCCACAATCATGAATAATAATTCAGGCTCATTCGATACAAATGACAGTTTGGCTGTCGCATCGCGTCGTTCGGTATGATTATCTTTTAATGCGAATTCGCTAGTTTTTTCCATAACGTGCATACTATTATTCTTGTCTGACCTAACCAAGCACGCACAACGACTCGTACATAGTCACTCTGATAACTACGGATCTTCGTTTAGGATAAAAATTGTCTGCACCAATTGTGAGAAACAGATTAATAAAAATGTATTTCTTTCCTTAATGATTTGTTTAAATTCGAAATAATATAACAGTGCCCGTTGGTTCTTTTAATGATTTTTCTTTTGTAGTTTATTTCGACGTTTTCGTTATAAATGTATAAAATCTGCAATCTAATAATGATATCGCGAACGTGGAGAAATATTGCTAAGCGAAAAGATAATTTGAACTCATCTTTGAACTCTGACATCGATGTGAATGTATTCAACTTGAAAGCGATGCAATGAATATTTTTAAAACTATATTCACATCTCGTAAATAGATTAGAAATCTTCGTATGAAGCTGATATTTTCTAAACGAAAATTTTCTAAAATGTGGAAAATATTTTTTCCAACTAGATGCTGATCTAGAACCCAAGAAACTGAATAAAGAATGAAACATCTGCAGTAATATCTTGTTTTAATTATGCACGCGTATGATGACGTAAAGAAAGCCAAATACAATTGAGATAACAAAAATTCTATCATAGTTAGTGTAAATACAGTATACTTCATACCAGTGTGGATACTATGACTATAGTAATAATAGTGACTCTGTGAGATAAATAAGATAATTTATGAAATTTGACACTAACGACGACGAATTAATTTGTGCTGAAAGGTTAAATTATTCGTTTGGAAGTTCAGGAGCTCGTTACTATTGTCTTCAAAATGGCGAAAATAGTTTCAATCCTCCTCAGAGGATTACGATTGAGTTGGAGAAAAATTTTGAAAAATCGAGTTTCGTGAATTTTCTAAGGGACCAAGGAACGAGTGGACCGATCGATCAAGCCGATTCCAGCGGAACGATCGACTCGCTTACGATATTACTCGACTAATTAAGTAGTTGGCACACGATCGGCAGCTTCGAGTACTCGGACAGCTTTGCCATCGGATCGATTGAGTCGATTTATCGACGGTTTATAGCGGTCGAGCAGGCCGCAGACATGTCCCAGTATTAAACTACTCACCGCGCCAAACACGGCGTGTGTTTGTTGACTGGAAAATTTAGAGCGGGCACAGTTGAACTACGTATCATAACTCTAAGTCGATGAAATTTAGGTGCCCCAGCTCCAAGTGTTTACGAGGAGACGCTTATAAACTCCGCGGTTAGAACCGTAATCGAACTAATCGTTGCGAGCGTAACAACGTTTCCGAAGTTCGCCATCAGCTTTAGTTTATCGCGTCGTTTCACTGCGAATCGATTGTTTATATCGCCGGACGAAATTGTGTGGGTCAAACGCGAATAATCACAACTATAACGACTAATTCTTACGTGCTCTCTGATGCTGAAGATAATCTAGAAATCGTTGCTCTCCATCATCTACAGTTCTTCGGAAATTTAATTTTCAAAAGGAATTGTTTTAGCTTCAACCATAAAAGCTAGATCAACAATTGATAAGTAAGACTCTTTCGACTACAATTATATATTTTTTTTAAGTATGAACACTTGAACACGTGAAAATAATTTTTAAAGGGAGACAAGCAGGTAAAAGTGACCCTGAACCAAATTGAATTTGAAATAGGTCATTCGATAGCTTATCCAAAGAAAATACTTTGTAATGGGGTGACAAAGAAATTTAGTTTCTGCCGTAATTTCTCTTATCCTCTTCAATTGAAAATTCTGAAAAAATTAGGCATGTTTGAGCTATTGGAATGCATGTTTATGAATTTTTTCAGAATTTTTAGCTTCGAAACCGAATTTAAGAAATAAAATACTATTGAGGACACTTTTGACCTCCTTATCCGACTACATCCTGTGTAATCGATTTTTTTATTTATTCACTTTAAACATTAAAGATCCGAGACAAAATTGAATTGATAGAGCAGATCTTCCTTCGAAGCAATCAACAAATTTTAGAACGCGGGTTGCGTGTATGTAGAGGATTGATTTGTCCATAGAATCACGATCAGCGTGTTGCTTTTGTTTATTGTTTCTCTGTTTTTTTTTAGCCTGAATGGTGAACGATAAATATTGTTTATTGTGTCTGTCATACATTTGTTTACATAAAATCGAAGAGATATTTTTCCAGCGTATCTATTAATCATGTGATTAAGGCATAACGGCTTGGTAATTACCAGCTGTCAATCACGAAATTTATATCAATATGTATGATAAATTGGCTACGTTTAACGGTGTTATACCGCTCGCATTTGTACAATTAACCCTTTGGACCGCAATGAAATTCGACGTAGCCAACCGGTATTATTCCCAATTAAATGTGATTAATATGACCCGAATATGACTGTTGTATGGCGAAGATTTTTTTCCTAAAATAAAAATTTATCTTAATAGGATTGCAAACATAAGGAGTGCAAAAATTTATCTTAATAGGAGTGAGACTCGGGACTAGGAAATCTGTGCACATTACTATAATACATAGTTTTAACACTTTTTTTTTTAAATAGATTATTTACTACGTTGAGAATTGTTCTCAAACATAATTATATCTTGGAGACTGAAACAACAACATAAACAAATTGCTTAATATCTTTATAAGTCCGATAAAAATATTTTGGGTATTCACAAATACTGTTTTGTCAATCGGTATTTCGATTATTCAGATTATACAGATATCATCAGTTCGGATAACAGAGATTCCACAAAATCGCAGATTACACAAGTAACTATGATCCAAACTGTGTCGTGTTGTTGGTATATGTTGCTAAAAGGTTCATAAGACGTCAGTAGATTACATAATTAACACTTCTGTCTACTATACATACACTGTTAAGACAGTGTAAACATATTTTTGAATATTGTATGAATCACATATTCGTCGGTCCCCAGGGGCTGACGTAGCGTTCAACGGGTTCAGACTTCGACAAATGATCTGGTTCTCGAAGAAAGTCAATTTTAGTATTTTAAAAAACCTTTAGAGGGTTAAGCAGAGAAGCCACAGAAATTTGAATGCATCTAGCGGTGCATAGGAAAGGGGAGGAAAAGGGGTACCAAGTCGAGGCCGGAGTGGTGTATTAAGCTTAAAACGGAACTTACTGTTTAGCGTACGCGATGGATTTCGCCAAGCCGTTCCCGGATCCGCAGGGTATCACGCCAAGGGGCAGTTCCCTGAGGGCCCTCTCCCAATCTGGCCTCTGGAAAAGTCCATTCACCACCTCGAACACTATACCGTCACCACCGACCATCAGCAAACCGCTCCATTGATAAATGTCCCTGGTGCGCACGAATTCACGAGCGTAATTCGAACATTTGGTAATGTGAACGTCGTAAGGCCTCTCAGCTTCTGACAGAATCGGGTGGATCCTCTTCTGGAAAATCTCTCGACCCTTCCCTGGGCCCGATTTGGGGTTCAGCAGGACCAGAAGCTTTCTTTGCTCTCCGGGACACGCTGCAACAATTTTCAGAAATGAATATGTGTAGAGACGTGCTGCGACTGTTGGGGAATGCAGCTCGTAGGCCGATGTTTGATCGGGGAATCGACCAGAGGATTACGTGACGTGTAATGCAACGAGCGTCTTTAATCTTTAGAACTCTTCGCCACTGCAGTCGCCAACTCCTTGGCGAAGATTTTGCTGCAGCGTTCTCAAGCCTTTTTCTTTTCTTTTCAGTAGACGATCTTTTGTTCGGCCGATCGTCTTGCGGGTTTGGTTCGAGGATGCAGAGTCCAGGATTAGGTGTGATTGCTGTGTTGCTGTGCACCTTATTTGTTATGTAATGATGTCCTCTTTTGGGAATTTGTATTAAGATGTTGTGAAATGGACTTGCAGTTGGAATTTATTCAAGCAATTTTTGATGAACTTACTCACTTAACAACTGGTTTTAACAGTGTAATAGTAACACTGAAACTATCAGGTGGGCACGATAAACGTTTCTTATGATTTGATTTGACGATCATTCGAATTTATTCATTGATGTTCTGTAGGCCTAAAATGTCTGAATGACTGATTCCAATTTTTTCTACACCCCTTCAACTTTTGATTGTAATATTATTTCAAAAGTTTGCCGATTTAAAAACTGGCTCTGCTAATGTGACATTAATACTGGAGCTGCCGTATAAATAAAAATAATTAGTTTCAATATTTTCTTCCACAAACAATTAAAATGACAGCGTTGTCCTTACAAAACACTGTTGAAAATTGTTGAATGTATTATTGAGGCGCATGTTGACATTGAAGCTTATATCTTGATAAAAAGAACGAATTTCCAATATTTTCCTTCACAATTACCGAAGGCACAAAGACGTACATACAGTATTGAATTTATCTGTTTAAACACATACGTGCAAAAACATGAACTGTTTTAGGTCTTTCAATTTTCGTCAGCAAGCAGGAACTCGCTCAGTATGCAAATGGGTAGCGTTTGGTTGTTTTTAATGTCAAGAAACCGGCGAAGGTTGCGCAACAAAAGATACCATCAAGTTTTCCAAAGGCAGCAGTCGCACCAAGTATGTAACACTTTGCGGTTGGAGCATAAATCATAAACGGAGTGTGTGTACGTCGGTTACGCGAGAAAAAGAGAGAAAGAAAGAAAGAGTATACGGAAGAAAATAGGTTACCGGGAATGCAAACAGGAAAAGATCTAAGAAAATCGAGTACAGCTTTGCTCCCCGGTGAAAACTTTAATGAGACTGCGATCAGATTTACGTAAACCTGTTACGCACAGTTGTACACGTAAGCAGTGAAAGTACAAGTAAAAGCAACAACGAGGTGTCGAGGCTAGGTGAAACTTTAGCTCTCAGTCATCGTGCTGTTGTTTATCTTCCGCGTGTTGCTATTATCTCACGATATCATCCGCGCGATATGCAAATACAGTACCTATACCGTCGAACCAAAGTACGTGATCGTTTAATATATAAATAAAAATTAGCATTTTGCTCGAAAACAAACATTTACAATGAACAGGCAAAGGATTGTCATTTTAAAACGAACGAGAAGAGCACTGCACTCTTAAAGCGAATAGAAAAAGAATTCAAGAATGCTGGTAAGTTATGCACGACTTGTTAAAATTGTCAAATCAACAAATAAACTTTTTGTTGGCCCCTGTGTCTTGCAATCCGTACAGAAAATGTTCGTTGTGCATAAAGATCCGCAGTCTACTGATGAAACTTAATTTTGGCTTCTTATTTTATGAGAGTATTAATTCTTGCAATGTTTATTCATGAGATCGTACACGAATTTTTTTCTGAGCTATTTAATCCTCATGATGTTTTTATTTAATGAGTACATTTATAGTTTTTATTGTGCACTCAAATTGACAACATAAAGTATACTAAAATTGTGTCAAATTCGAAAGTTTCTGTAAGATGAACTTCAAAGAATTTCTATTTCTAAAAATCGACGAACAAAGGAATTATTCTGTAGGGATATGTAGGAATTGTTCTAAGAGCTTTTAGCAGTGACAGTGAAATTGGAAGGTGCACTTTGGATTTTACAAGAGAAGAACAGAAGTGTGGCGAAACTGACTTAATAATCAGATGAAACGGTCTCCGAGAGCGGGAGTACATAAAAGCCGAAAGATTAAACAACGTCCGAGAGAGAAAGAGAGGGGGAGAGAGAGAGAGAGAGAGAGAGAGAGAGAGAGAGAGAGAGAGAGAGAGACAGTCAAATATTACGCGGAAGAATATAACGAGATGTAATCAGCAATTTTATATAGGTCGTTCCAGCTTAATTTGGCCGTTGTCCATGTCGAGGTTGCTTCAGAAAAATGTCGAGACACTTTCGGCGCCTCTAAGACGCGACACCCGCGACCCAATTGTTCTTCACAGACCAGCTACTCTGGTGTCCCCGTAGTCGCAATTTCGATTCACGTCGATATCCTTAGCGGGATCGTAAATAAAACTTTCATCCGCCAGCAGATTGTGGCTTTGGTAGCCGTAAGCCGACACTTTATGGATCACGAGTCACGAGGATCAAACGCCATCGCTCGCTTGGCTTCCATCGTTTTTAAGAGTCTGAGATGCAAACTGGCACTTTGGTGCATTTTAAATTATTCCTTATTTTTCAAATATTAAATCACATTATGAGAGAAACTTGAATTTATTAAATTGTACAAAAACTTGCGCGTGACTGTAAGAAACTAGCAAGCTAGATAGCAATCTAGGAATTAAACCTTCTGCATCTTTTTGATTGAAAAATGTGCATATCGATATCCTGGACAATGAGAAACTCTAGTTTTGCTTTTAAAGGAGCCAGATTCTTTCAGAACAAACCGAAATGTATGAAGTTGTATAAAAATTGTGAAAAAAGGTTGCAGTTAGTAAAAAATCGTTTCTCTTAATTTCAGTTGCATTGGAAGAATAATATCAACGAACACAGAACAACAAGAAATCAATTTTTCTCGGAGAACTGTTAGTCTACATTATAAAAATTGTTCTTTTATTTTATTCAAAAGAATAATGTCTCCAGCACTAAAGAGAAACAGAAGCATGATCACAAGAGGGAAGAATGCAGAGAAACGATTAATCAATCGTGCGACGTGTGTTTTGACGATTATCCATCCATTGTTCGACTAATCAAGTCGATCGATTATTCGACCGTTGGTGTTCGAATGTAATCGATGCGATACAGTCGTTATATATATTATATACACACGCATAGCGGTACAGGGTTGACACAGATAAAAACGGCACGCATCGAAAGATGTTAATAAGTGAAAACTACAATTTTCACCACTTTTAACTATTTGTAGCTCGTGTGTATATTAATCGATTTCGATGAAATTTTCAGCATGTGTATAACTACCATAGATCTACAAATCGCATATTTAAAATTTTCATTATAGGCTCAAATAAAAAAATTGTAAAAAGAGCCATTTTTATTTTCTCATGCAATTCTGACCAATTGCACTTTTTTCAAAATCTTTTTTGCACGTCGTTTGGAAAACCAATTCTTCTAAATGCTCAACAAAGTTCAGGTCGTTTGATCCAATTTTTAAAAAGTTGTACTGTTTTAAAGGGCGTTTGAATACTTTCGTGGGCCAATGTACGTAAGACTAAGCAGATACTTTCGCATTGATCCTATTTATAAATCAGCAACGAAAAGATTATTGAACGTGTTGTTAGTCGCCGAGAACCCGACACGCCAGGCATCAACTGATCGTCTGCTGTACAGGGTGGCTCAGATACGGTGAACGATTATGCGTGCTTACGTGGAGCATGTCTGGACACCGTGGTGGGTGAAATTGTTACATAACGGGTGTCGTGTTACATAGTAGCGGTCGTGGAATTGAAACTGGACGAAGGAAACGGGCACGCCGGCTGTCTTTTTGTTTATCTTTAGTAAAAATGACTCCGTTCACTGCAAATAATTGCAACGTTGGTTTACTGTGTTTCTTTGTTCGTTATACATGAATTAGTTACCATTTTTTTTTGTTGACAAGTCTAGAAATTAATTTTCATTGGAATTTGTTAGAGAAGAGGTAATTTCGTTATGTCCCAAATATATAAATTTTATATTTGCAGTTTTAGTATAAATGATTTTGATTTTATTGGATTGTCTGGGCATTGTAATTGGCTGATCTCCGTAATTAATACAGTTTAATATTTGCGACGAATTTAATATTCTGCTGGTGGATTCAAAATTGCTTGGACGATTAAATTCGTTCGTTCAATACGAGATTCGACAGTACAGTATGAAATTACAACATTTATTTTAATGTCTTTTAATTCAGGAACTGAAAATTAAATACTTGTATGCATAAATTTTCCCTGGTTTATTTTCCCATATTTACAAGATACTTATATTTTACTAATATCAGCGATGACAATAATATTTATTTGTACCTAGAATTTACAATTCAATCTACTTTGAAGCTGTAATTCTATTTCATATTTGATGTACTATAATCGTACGCTGAGTTAAAATTAAATTGAATGGCAATTTCTGTAACAATTTGTTTAGGAAACTGACCATTTTTATAGACAGCTGGGGTCTATTTGTTAGTCACCCTGTATAGAAAAAGAACAAAATATCGCAACGTCGGTTAACCTTTTTCATTCATCCGGTCAGTCTGCATGTCAATGAATTGTTTCATTAGAATGCATGGCTGGAGGCGTTCTGATGCGGGTATGAAAAACACGTTTGTTTTATGGTTTATCCGACGATGTTGTATTATGTTCCACGATCTTATGTATTATTTAACACGGCACGTGCCGAAGAAATCATTGTTCTGTTAACTTTCAGTTCCGATAAAATAAAGGCGCAGCCAATAATATATATTGCAATTAATTCCTATAGTACCCGCACCATGATTCAATTATATCTTTTTCACTTGTTCGTCTTCATACAGTCTATCTTATCGGGGCAATTGAAAGAAGATATAACGAGATTATGCAAATAAATCAACTTTTTGTTCTTCGAACCAGCATCATTTCCTCAATTTTGCAAATTATTCTTAATTGTGTAAAAACTGAGAAAATACGTAAATTAAACGATTTAATTAATTCATTAGATATGCAAAAATCTGGTAACTGTGTCAATATTCTCCTACCGAGTATGATTTAATTATTTTTGTGTGCTAAAATTTATCGTGTAAAAGAAGAAATACCCAAACGAGACTAACTATTTACATATATCAATAAATTTTTTCGATTTTTGAACCTCTAGAATTATTTAATGTTAAACAAGCTTATAACACAATTCTACGAATGCTCGTCTGACAAGTATAATTATATGGAGCAAAAGAAAAGATGCTCAGGTGAACCGCTAGAACAATTCAATGAATTTTTGTTCTGCGAGTCTCCTGAAGTTCCACAATTTTCTGAATTATTCTGATCAGCATGTAGATGGAGAGAATGTAATAATGACTATGTTCATTCATCTTCACAGATATTCGAAGGACCCTTATTTCCGCAGAAAATTAGTATTCCTGCGAATCGCCTACAACGCTGTTTCTTCTTCCTCGTCTGGGTCATGTTCGCGCGAATAGATTTGCATATTTTGCACGAGTCATTTTTTCCCCTCGGGGTATGTCACCTCGATTCCGACGTCAGGCCAGGTTGTAAAACATTTAAACATATCGGTCCGATTACTGCGTGCTGCACACCGATATTTATTACTGTCGGAAGTCGAACGTTAACACACCGCATATGCAACGTTACGTAAAACGAAAGGTCGTGACGAAACGAAGTATTGAAAGAAATTGCTTGCGTGTTTCCTGTCGTCATTCTAAATTAACCGGAAAACATTGCTATCATTAGACGACGATTAGACGACATTCGTTAGAAGAAGTAGTAGTTACATAGCCATTTATTTATTTCCTTAAGGTCCAGTTTTGCCAGATGGCCTTGATCCGCCCCAGTGTGCGTACTGTGTGCGTGTGCCTTGGTGTGTCGCACACGACGCCAGATCGCACAAGGTTGCAAGGGTTCGGGAGGCGGGGATTTATGGCTCGATAATGCAAAGATGGGGTTTATAAGTGGTCAAAAGCGCTAGAGAAAGGATATATCTAGAGCGCTCGCTACCAGGCAGATCCTACTTTTGCGTTGTCGAGCAACATTTTGCATTATTCAGTCGCATGATGCCACATGTCGCATGTAGCTTCGGCCACGCGCACTCAGATGGTCTCTCTGACAGGCATCATACGACCGAATAATGTAAAATGTTGCTCGACAACGCAAAAGTAGGACCTGCCTGGTAGCGAGCGCTCTAGATTTATCCTTTCTCTAGCACTTTTGACCACTGATAAGCCCCATCTTTGCATTATCGAGCCATAAATCCCCGCCTCCCGAACCCTTGCAACCTTGTACGATCTAGCGTTGTGTGCGGCACACTAAGGCACACGCGCACAGCACGCACACTGGGGCGGATCAAGGCCATTTGGCAAAGCTGGACCTTAATCATTTTACCGAGTTGGGGATAATACAACAGTATTTTTAAATTCCTGAAATGTTTGCACTATTTTGAATTTGATCTACTCATTTTTATCCATAAACTCATAAAATCCGCAGTCTAATTATCATAGACGTAGGTACGTGCGGACTGGTTACCGTACTTATGCGAGTTTATTAATAGTTATGAGTTCGAGTGTGCTTATGTAAAGTGTCCGTGCACTTTTTAACTTTGTTTCAACAAAGACGTAATTTTCATACATTTGAGCCAACTGTACGATTCTCCGGTACGATTTGCTATTTAGGAGAAATGCATTCATCTATATCACACGTTCCAATCATTTTTGAACGATTAATTGCAATGCAAGGAACACTTAACAAATTGATACAAAAATTCAGTACAATTCAAGGCGGGAGACAATTTAATAAATTAAATTTTTGTAAAGTTCAATCATTTTTAGGGGAGAAATTTAATTTATGTGTCGACTTCATATCGAGAGGGGAAAATTCGTGCACAGAGCAAACATTTTAAAAGTAGAAGGGAATTTTTATTTTTACAGAATGCACACCTTTTTGCATCGCGTTTTGCATCCCATAGACAATGAATGCAGGAAATAAAATCCTGCTTCGCTTCGGTTTCTCGATTCCCGACTATAAACGGTGAAATTAGCATAAAAGTATGTTTTTCCGCGACGGGGTCAAAGTTTTATGATCAACCAGGGACAAGTTAATAGTGCACGCACAAATGGCGACGCGAGATTTGACTAGAGAGGAAAGAGAAGTGTGCCTGAAATTGTTCATTCTTTGTAAGAATTTTAATCGCGAGTCCTCTCTCTCTCTCTCTCAGGATATTCCACGATCGATTTTATGCACCGTCCTACCTATTCACGTCTTCCTCGAGATGGAACAATGGCGGCAATCTTTCGAGGATATTGTCCTTAGGTACTATCCTATGCTGCGAGATGATTACTTTTCTTCGAGGTATCCTGACTTATTGTTAGTAAAATGAAGCTCTGCACGGAAAAAGTTGTTGCTGCTTTTAACGAGACTGCAGAAGTTTGTGCAAATTTTCTCTCGGATATTCGCCTGTGTTGAGGACAAAATTCGGGTTTCTTCCAACGCTGTTGTGCGAATTTTTGCTACATTTTTATCAAACTATATAGAGAGGCATTTTTTCGAAATGTTCGTGGTAAGCTTTCGAGATGACTTAAATATGTATGAATGAGTCTGTAAAGTTTCATGAAAATATCCTTTTTAGTTTCCTGTCTAAAAAATCATAAAGTGGACCCTTTAGATAAATTAAAAAAGGGGAGTGCACCATGAGGGAGACTAAGATTTTTAAAAAATTTTATTTGTTGATATTGATCCGTGTTTAAAAAATTCGTGAATATAGCTTAAATATGTATGGATGAGTCTGTAAAGTTTCATGAAAATATATTTCTTAGTTTTTTTTTTCTTAAACAATTCCAGAACCAGAAATTTCGTTTTTGAAATTTGTAATTAAAATAATATTAATTACCAATGTCTATTAAATACTAGGCCATAGAGTATCAGAAGATGGATCAAGATGTATCGAATAGATCATGTTACTAGCAAGAAACGAGGCACAATTTTGCTCCTGCGGTTATAGCATAAAGACAGAGTGTCTTTCCCTCGTGGGTTAATCCTTTCAATAGAGTTTTTGCCTGCATCTATTAATCACGGTCTGTTAAGCACTTAATTGAGAATGATATGGTCCTTATACAGGGTGTCCCGTTATTAACTGGTCTCCATGGAGGAGACGGCTGAGCAAAGAAAATGAAGGAAAAAAGCCCACGCTACCCAAAACGAATACTCGACGCTCGGCAACTCACTACGACGTTAACGTTTAATTAACTTTAAAAAATCACGCCTTTTACGCAGCAAAACTTCGTCGAGAAATAATTGCTAATTCCGTAGCAACGTACCAGACAATTAAATAATTTTTATTTGATCGGCAAATAATTTTACTTTAAATATTTGCAATATTTTCTTTGGCGATTGATAATCCCGCATTGCAAGAATTTCGATGCAATTTTAACGGAAATAAACAATGACAAAATTATGCTTACTTATCTAGAGTATACGAATTGCTAAATTATGGATTTTATGGGTTTATGGGAAAAATGAGGAAACAAAACAGAGAACAATGCAAATATTAGAATTCCAAATTTAAAATTGCTGCGAGAAGAAGTTAATTTTTATTTAAATATCGCTATCTGCGGTCGATGCTCATTTTTCTTTCACAACGTTCCTAAGCTGTAGCTGTTCTCTACTAACGCAATTTATCGACCTTTCATAAGGAATTTTCATCGGAGGAAATAATCGGCCGACGATAAAGTCACGGTCGCTGCAAACGAGTTCCGGTTAATGGTTTTTCGATGCGTTTCCGAGTAATAGGAAATATCCTGCGATGAAATTCGTCCAAAGGAATGATCATTTTACGAGCCCAATGCTCGTTATGTTCTAACAGGTTGTTGGTGTTATTAAAGAGACAATGATTTGGCACCGATGCAGCGAAATCTTGGATTCGGTTACCTTTGGCACAGTAAATAATGAAGCATCGAAGACAAGTTAATAAATCTGCCCCCTTAAGCGGCATTTCTTCCGGTCGATTGTTTGAAAGTTGTGTAATTTGTGGTATGCGAATGGTACGGCACCGGGAAACCACTCGTTTCAGAGACCGGAGACGCTTATGCGCGTCCTACGTCTTACGACCTACCCTGATGAAAATTTAGTGGAACGTGTTCTGTATTTTTAACGCTTGGAAATACAAGACAAATAAAATGAAAAGTGAAGAAGATAAATTGAAATTGGAAAACAATAAAAGAGGACGCAGGACCCTGATGAAAAATTAATAAAATGTGTGACATATTCCTAGTGTTACATATTTTTACCGTTTGAAAATACCATTGTAACATTGGAAAATATTATTAAAAATATAAAATATAGAACGTGGAAAATGAGTTGGAATTAGAAAGCAATTAAAATACGATGCAATGTAGACCATAGAAAATATTTAGAAGAAATTATACCAAGAAGTTGAAAGAATACGAATGTTTCTCTTTCATGCACAAAGGCAAGCACGACCACACAAATCGTCAACGTTATGCAATTGTAGATAAACACTTGGTGTACAAAGAATGAATGTAATTCTGGCAACAATGATGCAAGAGTGCTTATCTCGCTGATTATTTCGCGAACGAATTATTCGTCGGTCATTTAATTTATTAAATAATTCTATGAACATTCTTACGTGCTGTTGAATCAACTTCTTCGCCTTGAACAGTCGCAAATATTTATTTCTTTGTTCTCGACACGAGGAAACAAACGTCGCGTCGGTTCTCATTCAATCAACGCCAACAACTGTACAAATACAACACAAATGTTTCGTAAATATTTGGTCGTATATTTGTAATAAATTCGCTCTTCGGCTGCGCTGTGCAATTGTCAGAACCGTGTGAATAAAGGATACAACGAAAGCTAGTTTACAAGAGTAGAAGTGTTAAAATATTTCGCAAGACGTTGCTGACGTGTTGCACAGTAACTTGGGATACCCGGTTGTAACAAAAAGCGTGTAGAAAAACCAAGGATGAGAAATTTTGAAATATTGCGTAACAAAGTTGTTATATACATAATGGCTACCACTAAAGGACAATTGAATTTATTAAAAAGTTACTTTCGGTTCCTTTTTAAAAAAGGACGAAAAAGATCGTTTCTTTGTTAACACTAACTTAATTATTACACAAGTGTGTAGCTATTTCTTGTAACTGAGATCATATTGGAATTCAAGGACGGGATTTACACACTGGCAAGCCTTGGAAAATAATCAAGAACAGAAAAAAAATTCACTTGCCGGGGAAGATAGTGATACTTCTATAGAAGCTTTGGGAATAAACTGAAAGGAAAACCATGTTCGGAACTTCTAGAACAGGAAGCGAATGCGCATAAATTTCACAGGACTCCTACTGCCGATGGTATAATGATTTTTCTGTTCCTCGAAAATGCGGATGTTACACGCTGCAGAAAATGCGCTAATGAAAAAAAAACCCGATCGGAAAGCTATGAGCGCGACGTTCTGGCGGAAATTGCCCTAATTTCTATACATTTTCAACATAATTCGGCGAAAAAACCAGCTCGTTTTTATTTGGCAAATAATTTTCCTTATCCCCCGCTTTTCAGGCGATTTAATTAGCAAAGGAAAATATAGAAATTTATTAATCAATCGAAAAACCTAACTCGTTTTTATTTGAGAAATAATTGTCCTTATCTCCCGCTTTTCGGGCGATTTAAATAGCAAAGGAAAATATAGGCATGTATTAATCAATCGAAAAATCTAGCTCGTTTGTATTTGGGAAATAATTTTTCGCGTCCCTCGCTTTTTAGGCGACTCAAATAGGATAATATGGAAAATTAATTTTGTCGAGTGCAAGCCAACGATGATATTGCACACGCTCTTGTACGCGTAACATTTTCCATTTTAATTTTGCAGTCTGTGAAACTGATGAACTTTAGAGTGTATAAAAACTGCTTTATATAATTCAAGATTTCCTCTACGAAATTCGAACAAAGTAACAGCATTAAATTTAAAAATTTTTTTCTACGGCACCTAAACGTTTTCCGAGCAATAGTGCGATCTAAGTATGGAACTAATAATAAATGCGTATGAACTGTTCATTAAAATTCATGTATACGAGATAATGACTCTGCAATTAGTCATTAATATTCACAGGACTATAGAAGGCTGGCTAATGGTAGTTGCGATATTCAAATAAAAACTATAAAATATCCAACAGCTATAGCGAGCTGAGTCGAATTAACAGTAATATCGATCAAAATTTATAAATCAATTGATTTCTAAAATTAGGCAAATGATTTCCTGTTGTTGACTCAACTATCGTAACAAACGTTATCTCAAGGCAATTGGCAGTTATCAGTTCAAGACTGATAAACCCAAAGAAATAGCGACATTCCCGAAGCCACATAAAACAATAAAAAAAGAAAACAAAGACACCAATTATACGTCCTCCAATTAATTTACCTCACCGCACAAATTAATTCCTTACCTCGGCTAAACATTGGGAGCACTTGTTGTATTAGACACAAACATATTACATACATACATGTATTCAGTTGGATCTACTCAGGCAGATATGCTGGCAACCGGCCTGCATATGCAGGCTATGTAATAGAAAGTATTTCACATTCTAATGTGTGTATCTTACGGTATTTACATCCCCGGGAAATGTAATAGACTATTAAGATTTAAATGAAAAGATATTCAAATGCAGCCTGTTTGATCAAACCATGAAATCAACCAAAAAATTGACCTGAACAAACATTATTATGTATTACCATTACATTATTACTATATTTACAGCCATTCCTTTAAACGCGATATATAGGAGGGTATTCAATTCAATTTAAAGACCTTAAATATCACATTTATTATTGATAAGACCACTGGGACCAGCAGGACATTTTTCGAGAGTTCAAGGTCAATGGCTAAATATCTATGACAAATATATAAGTAGAATTTTATTTCGACTTGAAAAAAATAAATAATAGCTATATTAGCAACTTGTATTCAAAATTTTCAGGATAAATCTGGCAAGTCATTAAATAATATTTTCATGAAGACTACAGTCAATATAAATATTTAAAGGGTTAACAAAGCGAAAGACACGTTTCAATGTCTTGAGAGAGTCTCGCGCACTATTAAACTCATAAAATTAATGTTGAACTTGTGATGTGCACTTGTTTTGCGCAATCACCACAGATATTGCAATGCTGTTACACGTTGGTTATCTACCGATATCGCCCGCTTAATCAACAATCCCCACAAAAACCCTATATAAAAACTACTAAACATATCAGCCATTAATTTCTGCTAAATCAAAATAAAATTGCATCTCCCTTCCGCCATATCCAATTAAAAACCCAAGAATACAAATATAGATAGACTCCCGTACAAAGCAATAAAAAAAGAACTGTATACATGTGTTTTTATCAATCATCTCTTTCCATCATCATACAATAAAACAGTCGTAATCGTCACAGCCGCGAAGAAAATCGCAAAGCTAATGAAAGTCCTCGTTATCAAGGTTCCATCAAGTTAACTTACCAACTCAAGGTACCCGCGAGCGGGGATTATAAAGGTTTCATTAAAAACACAACAGTTGGTGCAATTAATCTAAATTTTCTTTTTCCCCCAAGAAAAATATATTAGATTGTGCCATATGTTTCCTTTGCAATATATACGTTTAATATTGTTAAATAATACGATCGCACATAAACAACGCGATCATCGGTTCGGTAACATTTTATTACTTTCTGTGCTTCCTATCACGTAACCACGCAGCCTGCATTTAGGGAGCACTAAAAGTGGCTACAAAAATAACGAAAATGTGCCATCCAAGTTTTTATCCATTTTCTTTTATATAATGATTCCTCGTGGATGCGTCTTTGCAATCTTAATAATCGTAAATGAAAAATATTAGACGTGTCCTGTATACTTTATAGTGTTCATCGAAAACGAAACAAACTTTTGGGAACAATCTAATACGATAAAACAGCTTTAAAGATCGTAAATACAATGAAATTCGTGGAGCTAATGAAACTGTTCGTTGTCGCGATTTGATTGAATTAACTCACCGTTAATCAGTGACTCAAGGTTCCCGTGAGTGGGGCTCATGAAGCTTTTGGGCACGGGCACGCTGGCGATCAGGCACTTGATGGCCAAACGCCACCTGCTCGCCTCTCTCAGATTATCCTCGTATTTGTCAAAGCTACGGAACCTCAGGGTAATGGTTGTCCTCTCCCGTCGCTTGACATCCTTCATGCGAGCCTTCTTCAGCGTGTACGCGTAAATATAAAGATAGGCCGAGGTGTCGAACTCGTCGTAACACTGAAAAGCTTCCGCGGACTCAACGAGCTTTAATTGCGACCTGGACGTGCCCGGGCCGCAGACACAGCTTCCCGCGCTTTTGCGCTTCGAACGCATACATCTGCAGCCGATTATGTCTCCTAACGCGATCGTCTCTACCTTAGTTGCACCATTATTGTCCTTTTCGAGGCTGAGACCCTTCTCTGTCAGCCTCACCTTGTAATAGGTGTTCTTCTTCGACGTGACATAGAACGTCTCCTCCAACAGAGTGCTAGAGTGCACTTGACCGCCGTCCTCCATGACACGATGACTGTCCCCGGGCCAATGATGACAAGAAACTTGAATTACACAGATATTCCCGCCATAAGATCATTATCGTGGGTATTTAAGGCACACACGGGCTGCGGACATCTCACTGTTCATTAAACGGGACCTTTCGCGAAAAGGTACCATATCAACAATGTTCATTTAGTAGACGTATCGCATGACAGTTTGAATCCTAGCTGGCACTATGCACCATCTTCTACTGGGTCCTACCGATTTTAGTTACTCCGGTTCGGTCCATTGCGAATTTAACGAAGCACGTGCATTTCTGCGGGTATTGCACCGTCGATGAGTTTAGTAGGAGTATTTAGTCGGTTTCTGCATCACGTTCATTGATAACAATGTCTTTTTTTGTAAGGATTGAATGTCTAGTCAACTCGGAACAGCGATTGAAAGAAATTATAGCATCATTATCTTACTGAGTTCCGTACTTGCGCGCATTCGAGCATTGAACTACCTCGAACACTCCGATGCCCACAGTATATACTGTTTATGGGATACCTGAAAGACCAATTACTATAGGACAGTACTTCGAAAGACTGCCGTCAGAGGGCTGCGAAACATAGTCTTCTGCGAAATGTGAAAATAAAGTTGCTAGCGGCGACCTCTTGAAGATGGACTTACAGGATGCTGCAACGTCCGCTCGATAGATGGGGCTGGCTGATTTTAATAAAATTGATAAACAATGTGTATAAACAATGCGCCAGTTTCTGTGAAGCCCATAGATAATGCTTCTTATCTCATGCACGATCTTCTGATCTGATATGTAAACGCTATTAGAAGCAGTCAGGAAAGAAAAATTACCTTTTTTCAAATGAAATGTATTAGCAGAGGGGATACTTCTGATGTATTGGCAGAGAGTATCCTCTCTGGTATTAGCAAATTTCCATATGTGCTACTATCGGCAAGAGCATGTATTAAACTGACTGAAATGTAGTCTACTTTTTTATTTGAAAAAGAGTCACCTTCTTAATCTAGAAACTACTTTTCCATTTAGCGTATGTCGAATAATTATTGCGGAGAAAAAGATGTGAATCGGAGAAGAATCAGGCAGAAGGCTCTGATTCTTTCAAAGAGAGAAACAAGAAGAAACCAGAGCAGAAGACCCTGGAGGGACCCACAGCGGCAAGGAGCTTTTAACCAGAAATATAAATTTTGAGACGATCTTGTGAAAGCTGAGAAGTAAATTTAAATTATAAATCCAGAAATAAAAATGGTCGTGTTCATTGGATGAATAAGTATTCCGAAATAGGTGTGTGTTTGGATTAATAATGGAAAGGACATACTGTGAAAAGGGTAAAAAAGAATTGAAGAATTCTTGTCGTAACCAATAAATTTTTTAATGACCTTTGGCCCACCTTAAGCTAACTAAAAGTAGACTAGATTAGGCTACTAACTAATTTCGGTAGACCTCAATCGCCATGATAGTAATTATTAATAAACGTATTATTTCTGTCTGTTTAAAGTTTATAACAATTCTTGACCACCTTATCACCTAATTTTTTAGTAAACCTGGCTAACAGTACTTGAGATACAGAGTAATCAGAGTAAAGCATACAAACCATATCTCGGAGTAACTCTTATGCATGATCATTGGGAAAATACAAATAAATATAATTGGTCTATTACATACTTTGTCTGTGGTAATTTAAAATGAACGCGCTTAGTGTCTGTAGATAAAGAAACAGACGAGGTATAGGAGTAGACCAATCACCATATGGGGTTTCGTGTCTCACATGTAAACAACTGGTTTTCTTACGCCCTCTACGCTGACGAACAATAAATGTTGGAACTAGATCCATAAAAATTATCAAATCCGGTCAAATTCATATGATTGACGAGTTATCTATATATCTGATGTTATGACTATAGGTACAAATTATATTTTTTTATTTGATGTCATTATGTTATATATTTACAATTATCTTTATTAATACAATATTAATAAATATGGACACCACGTTTCCAAATTATAGAAATACAATTTTCATAAATCTTGAACATCGATAACATTTCTCCATACGTATAATTATTATTCACATTTTTACAATTTTTTAACACTATTAATACGCATCCATTTTGAATATATTTTGTTACTGAACTTGAAAAAGAAATGAAATTGAAATTGACTATATATTTTCATGTATATTTAATTTAAACAACATAAATTTTAGCTTTAAAGAATCATACAAAATATCAATTAATATTAACTGTGAAATTCGAAAGAGTTAAGAATTAATTAATCAATAATTATATAGTTGATCGTTTTTTGCGAGATGTCAATCTATTTTATTACTGACTCAAAACGTAGTTGTGTTATTTTCTTTCACGTTTGTAACGAGAAAATAAACGACCAACGCAACAGTACGACACATACAAACACTGCTTCTTCCAAGAGGTTTTGGAGGGGGGGGGGGGGCACTTCACATACCGTCGTCTACTTACGTTGCTTTCACTGCGCGCGCGCTACACACAAGCGTACCTCTATTCTATCCGTGTGAGCTGCCTGCTCGACTGTTCGATGCGTTCCACCGAATTCACGTTACTAAACTTTCGAGCGCCTGATCCGCAATCGATTCCCGGTTCGGCGAGGCACACATTTTGCTACAACTTTTAAACTAAAAAAGATATCAATGTGAAATTTGGACTAGAAACCTTTTTTACAGATCGGGTTTAATGGCGTGTACTGAAATGTGTTCTATATTTTTTAAATAATTTTTTTTGCTGGTTTTTAAGACAAAGCCGGATAAGATGGTCAAAAGTGCCTCCAAACCAAATTAATATTCTACCTAATATCATACACAACTGAGATTTTTTCAAAATTTTTGGATGCGAAATCGATTTTTAAACAAATCCGAAAGCAGATTTTATGTCGAAGTTTTCAGTTGACCACGTTTATGTTATTATATTATTTGTGTCTCATCGTGATTATTAATGTGTATTTTTTACAGATTTTCCAGATTATGCAAACATGTTTAAGAAAATTGGATAATTGGATGTCCAATCATTTGGAGAAAGTGCACATTTCGAATTGAAGTTTCAGAGATACCAGTTTTATAAAAATTCAGTAGTTAGATATTATTGAAACAATTTTTCTTAATTTATTTCAGAATTTTTTATAAATTTCATCGTCGTTAAAAAAATAACAAAATCAATTGTTTCGATGCCTTCTGACCGTAATATTGAACATTTGTCTATTCAGGAAAACAGTGTAGAAACTTAAAACTGCAATATAAAATATTTTATTTGCGTTACATTTGTGACTTTCAACAGTTTCGGTTGGAGCAGGGCGTAACGTCTCCAGTTGAGAATCTTTTGGTCCGAGATCGATTTTTCAATGTACCTTCATAACATTGTGACGAGTGAATTGAAGGGATTTTCCTGTTGAAAATGAGTCCGAACTCGAGTGTAATCGAACAATTTTTATTGATACTTAATATTGATTGGCAATTTAAGCTTTTATACTGTTGATGCAAATAGTATTTTTAATATGAATAAGTTATAGAGCTTATCCCGATGAAAATGAGTCCAAACACGACATCATTTGGACTATCTTCAACAAGATTGTAATTTTTATCGTAACAATAAAATTGTTCAATTACACTCGAGTTTGGACTCATTTTCATCATGAAAAGCCCCTCAATTCACTCTTCGCAATTTTATGAGGGTATATTGAAAAAACTAAAAGTATAATTTCCATTCGTTGCATGATTCTCCATCTGCTTACATTGTATGCTGCTGGTTAGTCGCTGGGTCTTTGAAGTTCGGCGCTCGTCGGACCTCGTCGCCGTTTATTCGAGCTGCAAAAGTTATTCGAAGATTTATTCGAAGCCTTCGAATAAAAGATACAGATAAAAGATGAAAAAATGATTCCAAGTTCAAATAAATCCGCTTCGAATAACGAATAAAGATAAAATATCTTTTATTCGAATCGTTAGTTAAATAATTTGTTATCTAAATAATGCCCAACTCTGTCTGGAATGCGCTACGCATTCGATTCCCGGTTCGACGAGGCGCACATTTTGCTATAACTTTTGAACTAAAAAAGATACCAAAATGAAATTTAAACTGAAAAAATTAAAAAGAATTGGGTTTAATGGTATATACGGAAATATATTTTGTATTTTTAAATAATTCTTTTTGTTTTTTAAATTTAATTATCCTTAAAAAAAGTTCAAAACTACTTATTATAAATATTATTGTTCAATCTTTTTTCAATCCCAAATCATTAAATTTATTAGAATATATATGCTGCAAATGAAAAGCAATATCAGAAGTAGATTAAATAGGTAGCAATTAAATAGTCAAATGAAATTAGTGATATCAACGTCGTATTTTTTTAAATTAAATTTAAACTACGTTCTTAATTTGGCTAATATTGAACTAATTTAATTTCTTATTATTATGTTATTACACTGTTGTAATTATAATTACACAGGGAAGAAGACTGATGTAATAGAAAGAACAAGAAAAAAGTGTTTAACGAAAAAAAATCATTCCATGCGGGATCCCATCCGGGACCAAAATATTCTCAACCGGAGACGTTACGTTATTATTATTATTACATTACGTCTTCTTCGATGTACTCACGTAACAGGCGCAATGGAATTAAAAGGAAACAACATTCTTTTGTTTCATTCATCATATAGGCCTAGCATCCGCGCGATGTCTCAACTAGAATCCTCGACATGAGATTTAAAATTCTATCAGCAACAGCGCTATCGTAGAATATTGGTTCCACAATATTAGTTCTGGATGATACGGTAGGATGTGACACGGAATGGTACAGGCGCTCTAGAGCCCCCCTAGCGTGAGACAGAAAAATACATTGGGTGATTGGTCTACTCCTATACCTCGTCTGTGGTGATTGGTCTACTCCTATCCCTCGTCTGTAATAAAGAAGACTTGGAACGGAAGTACCATTTACTGCCATCTACCGAAGTGCGGGAAAAGGTGTTTTCAAAGTTATTACTATCACAGACGAGGTATAGGAGTAGACCAATCACCCAATGTATTTTTTTGTCTCACGCTCGGGGGGCTCTAAAGCCCCCTTACCATTCCGTGTCACATCCTACCGTATCAGCCAGAACTTGTATTGTGGAACTATTATTCTACAACGGCGCTGTTGCTGATAGAATTTTAAATCTTATGTCGGAGATTCTATAAATGATGAATGAAACAAAATAATGTTGTGTCCTTTTAATTTCGTTTCGCCTGTTACACGAGTGCACCGAAGGAGACGTTTTTACGTGGGGAAGCTTATATTCAAGTAAATCATATACATACATATATATTACTTTATATTGCATGGGCTTAGTAAATACCGCATTTACTATTATAGAAAGCTATTGTTCCGTAATCTGCTTATTTTCTTTCTAATCACTTTTCTATCCTATTTCTCGCATACAAGGAAGCGGAATGAACGGAAAACTTACTATAAAAAGTCTGCTTATGCCTTTTGTGATTTAACAAACCGTACTACAACGAACAATATTTCTTTTCATTCATTTCCAACGAGAGATAGTGATAGGTACATAACGTGGCTGATTAACTGTGGTTTAGATGATTGGGTGGAAATGTCTGATAAAAAATTGCAAAATCATTATGTGTGCAGTCAACATTTTTCTAATCATTTTTTTTATGCGCCGAGTACACTGCGCAAAGATGCTGTACCGGAAATTTTTCATTCGTCCGATATGAATAATAATAGTTTTAGCACTGAGTCAGACACTATGTCTATACAGGATGACATGTCATCAATACAAATTTGTAATGGCTTGGAACAGCAGCTAATGGATACCCAGATGCAATTAGAGCAAGAGAAGAAAAAATCTAAGACTCTTCGCTTGCAATTGCGGGAAAAGTGTAAGGCAATAAATCGGTTGCAAGATAAGCTTTCGTCAGGCAATATCGATGATATATGTTTGAAAAAAGTTAGCCGGGACGACTAACAGGTCAGGATGATTTTTATAGGGGAAGGAGGGAATTCAATAGTCAGGATTATCTCCAACTCCTATAAAATATATTTATTCGATTTTACAAAGATTAAGGCGCGTGTGCGGATACCGTGTTTCGGGGTCGCCGATTCGCTGGCAACTAATTGACACGACTCGTTTATTAACAAAATGAAACAGCTCACCTGGCAACGATAAAACACACGAGTCTTCTCGGTGTACTTTTGTCACCGAGCTGTTACAATCTTCTCCACGACGCGCGAGCACACACATACATACTGAATGCAAACGCGCCCGCAGTCATTCCAAACAATCTGATTAACATTAATTTCCTACACTATTGACATTTGTTATCCTCATATTATTTAAACCCAAATCGTGGCGAATTTTTTCGAAAAAGGAGCAACAATTATGTATGACAATGCACTACACTTCTCCCGTTTTGTACCATAAAATGCGTGACATTTTTGGTTTTTATTTGCCAAGTCCATCCACAATTAGTCGATGGTTCGGGGAAATCGACATTTTGCCAGGAATTTTTCAAAATTTATTTAACGCGATAAAATTAAAATCTTTTTAAATGGAAATTGCAGATCGTAATTGCACCCTTATATCCAAACTGGTTTAATCAAGACGAATGCGCTGAACAAAAGAAAGATATTATATATTTTACATTAACAGTAAAAATTCATAAGGATACAGTGTGGCTCGGCAAGAAATTTAGATGTATAAAAAATTCCGCGAAAACATTTTCCAAATTATCGCATTTCAGACATGTTTAAATTTTTTCATTTTTATCGATAATCCTGTTGGTATTTTTTAATTTAGGTTAATAAAATAAGTTATTAATCATATTTTCAGAATTTCACGCATAGAGATTTGCGTATACGTCGTGTATATGAATTTCTGAAAACTAGGTTAATAAACATTTTGTAAATGATTTTTTTATAGAAGCAATTAAGAAATATATACAGCTGCATTGTAATATTTTGAATACATTTGTAGTTGCTTTGGCTCAAGGAATATAGTGATTGTAGCAGTTTTGTTTTGTATGTTTTATTATTATGCAAAGACTTTGTATTATATTCTTAAAGATTTTTTTGTTTGGTTTATTCTTCTCTTCACGATTCGGAGTACACTCAATGTTCTTTTGCTTAATAAAATTTGTAAATATATAACTTCGTATATTTTATTGTGGTGTATACGTTTGTATACATATGCTGATGTTGGTAAACATTTAATGTACTCTAGGATAGATAAGACCTTCTTTCACGCCTTCACGTGGCCCACCCTGTTCATTTTATTACTTTGACCACTGTATGTACTACATCATTGGGAAGTAATAGAAGAACTAAGATGAAAGAATGGCATGCTATTACAATTGCATTATACGTATAATGGTATATCTGGTTTTAATAGTAACGTGGCTTGATTTTTAAAGCCCAATAACTAGTAGAATTTATTACATATGTAAAAGTATGTTTTTATGTCTAATTGTAATGTATTCTTTCTAGGGGATCATCTGCGCATATACATATATAATGTACATGTATGTATATGTAGGGAGCATCAAGAAGCACAAATTCACACACATGCGGAGGAATTCATATTAAAAACATTATTAAGTATTTCTAATAGTATTTAAATATATCATTATTAATGGTACTTTTTTGGTAAATATTCCGCGTAATTATGTATATTTATTTACACTTTATTCTTACACACTTCCCTAACTACCTTTTCTCATTTTATACCTTGACTCATTTTTACCAGAAAAATATTTACAATTTATTGTTCATATTTTCATACCGTGACAATAAATTATTACAAAAATTAGATTTTTATTAGTAAGCAATGCTTGGGAGCTTACATTGTTGTGTCCAGCAACTGCTTGACTGACTGACAATGAGCCATTGAAATTCTCAAGACCACGATCGGAAGACAGTACGAAATGCAACATTGTAACGCACTGCCTATTAATAATGAATAACCAGAACCCAACTGTCTTATTATTAAAAATATCGTAATGAAAATATTATGAGCCGGTTGGAGATGTTTTTCTGATAAAAACGAATCTAAATTCGCTATAAATCGGAGAATAACGAAGACTAAATTAATATTGAAGACTCTTATGGAAAACGGTTTCGGTAACGAATCTTGTCTACTCTGGGACTGGACCAGCGATGCCTGAATCGCTTGACGCCGTCCCACGGGGGGGGGGGGCTATCCCCTCCGCCGACTCGGCCCCCACTCTGACGTAACGTCATCTAACAATAAGCTGCCTGCTCGACTATTCGACGCGTTCCACCGATTAGCGCAATCGATTCCCGGTTCGGCGAAGCCCACATTTTGCTACAACTTTTAAACTAAAAAAGGTACCAATGCGAAATTCGGACTAGACATTCTTTTTAAAAATCGGGTTTAATGGCGTATACTGAAATATGTCCAAATTTTTTAAATAATTTTTTTTGTTGATTTTTAAGACAAAGCCGGATTATATAGTCAAAAGTGCCTCCAAACCAAATTAATTTTAGTCGTACCATGCTTAACAATAAATTACGTAAGAATTCATGAATATGCTGCCTAATATCATACACGACTGAGATTTCTTCAGAATTTTTGGCTGCAAAATCGATTTTTAAACAAATCCGAAAGCATAAAATTGCCGATTTTATATCGAAGTTTTCAGTTGACCAGGTTTATGTTATTATGTTACTTGTGTCTCATTGTGATTATTAATGTGAATTATTTTGAAAAATCGATTTTGCAAACCAAAAATTATGAAAAAAATCTCAGTCTTGTATGATATTAGATAGAATATTTTTTGTTGAGCATGGTGCGACTAAAAATTAATTTGGTTTGTAGGCTCTTTTGACCATCTTATCCGAATTTATCTTAAAAATCAACAAAAAAATTATTTAAAAAATATAGAACATATTTCAGTATATGTTGAGACGCAACGCAATGCGGGACCCACGAAAGGGTCTCCCGAACCTGACACCTAGTCCCAACCACTTCGACCACCCGACTATAGGCAATAAATTAGCCTAAGAGTCGAAGGCTCTTGAGCCCCAAAGCGACGGGACTCATCCCAGATTTTCTGCGACTTTCCGGCGCCACATGAAAAAACGCAACGCGATGCAAGACCCACGCATTCAAACTACTCACCCCCATGTTTCTCCCTCTACCATTTTTACCACTTCCACCACCAATTTCACATCTCTTAAATACCCATTTCTGCGTGCGAGTCTTCAGTCTTCAGAAATTTCTCCTAGTCCTCAGTCAGTCTTCAACTTGTATCTAACTATTCATATCTTTGTACAGTCGTCGTAATTAAAACACAAGTTATTGTTATCGACAAGTTGTACCATTCCTTTACCATTCAAAACACCTCACAATTAAAAGGAACTACCTAGCAAGGTTTTAAGTAACCGAGCAGGAGTGATAGATGTGAGAAAAGTCGAACGATCTTTTCCGTCTACGCACGTACATACAGTATACGACATTCAACTCGATTTCAAAAAAATTTCTAGTCCAAATTTCGCATTGATATTTTTTTTAATTTAAAAGTTGTAGCAAAATGTGCATCTCGCCGAACCGGGAATCGATTGCGGTTCAAGCGCTCGAAATTTTGTTAATGTGACGACGGTACGTCTGAGTGAGGCCAAGCCGGCGGAGGGGTTTGCCACTACCCCCGCCACGTGGGATGGCGTCCCATGATTTTGGCATCACGACTGGACGAGTCTGATCGAGCTCGATGAATGGTGTTGTGTTCGTACGTGTCGTACTATTGCGTTCGTCGTTTATTTTCTCACCACAAACATGAAAGAAAATAATACAATTAGATTCTGAGTCACATAGATTAACATTTCGCAAAAAAAGATCAACTACATAATTATTGATTAATTAATTCTTAACTCTTTCGAATGTCACAATTAATATTAATGGACATTTTACAAGATTCTTTAAAGCTAAAATTTATGTTGTTTAAATGAAATATACATGAAAATATATAGTAAATTTCAATTTAATTTCTTTTTCAAACTCAGTTACAAGATATATTCAAAATGGATGCGTATTAATAGTGTTAAAAAATTATAAAAATGCGAATAATAATTATACGCATGGAGAAATGTGTAAATAAACTGTATAAAATAAATGTATGGAAATTGTATTTCTATAATTTGAAAAAATGATAACTATAATTATTTAATATTGTATTTATTATTAATATTGTATTTGTAAGAATTAATATTATATTTTTTATGACATCAAATAAAAAAATATAATTTGAACATATAGTCATAACATCAGATATGTAGATAGCGTCAATCATTTGTATTTGACCAGATTTGATCATTCTGTCGATGTAGTTCCAGCATTTATCGTTCATCAGCGTAGAGGGCGTAAGAAAACCAGTTGTTTACATGTGAGACACGAAGCCCCATATGGTGAGTGGTCTACTCCTTTACCTCGTCTGTGTTAATATTCAACATGGCTTATAAAATTATTTATACATTCTAAAACACAATATCATTACCAAAATGCATAAATATATATAACTACATACAAATTTTGGTATATTAAATTATTTTTCTTCTTTAGCTTGGCATCTGTGCTTTTTCTTTCCTCAACTTTGCTTCTTTAAAATTCCTTGCGGCTAAACACATTTTCCATTTTATTTATGTATGTCTAAGATGAATTAATTTATGCTTATCTCTTCGATAATTTATTATTGAGGTTTCTTACGTAGTTCTCCCAGAAGAGCACTCTCGTCGCATTTAGCAGCGCCCTCTGGAACATCCGTTTCTATGAACCTATGCACTCCAGGTTCATGCTTGCCCGTTTCTTTTCCGGTTTATCAAAATGGTAAGACAGTGATGTGAATTCGTCAGATTCCGAAAATCGATAGACTGTCGGCGCATCTCTGTGAATCCCAACAAATGTGAATCCTAATATGGTTGCAAACCTGTTGAAGATGGTTAACAAGAATTATTTCGGTTTCAGGGTATTGATATTAACCACAAACACGACAGGAAGGTTCGGCGTACAGAACCTAAATCTCAAGATGTCTACTTGCGACTTCTCGTTAAGGTAAGCTCTATCACGTGTTAAACACTTTTCAAACCTAATTCTAAACCGCGCATAGCAATCTTGAAAATCATATTTCGTTACTCCAGAAGTAATCCGTTAGACGTTAGTAATCTTGATAACATGGTTATGTATGTACACTAACCGAAGCATTTGTTGTCATAAACACGTGAGCTCTAGCTACTGAAATTTATTTTGCGAACCGCACTCTGTGTTAGCACATTTATGTGTTGATCCAATTTGAACGTTCGCTAGAGAAAATCGTCAATTTTCCTATTCCGTCTGGACGCACGAAGCTCAGGATGATTATATTAATTGACACATTGTTTAGGTGCACAATTGTATTTGTATCGTTAAGTATTTTTCTGTTGTTTTCTCTGAACTACTACGATAATTTATCTTCCATAAAATCGTGGTATATATACAAATTTATTGATTTTGCAGCTTTACCGTTTCCTGGCAAGGCGTACAAATGCTAAATTTAACAAGATCATTCTCAAGAGATTGTTTATGAGCAAGATTCATCGTCCTCCGATTTCTCTTGCACGTGTAGTCAGGTTTATGAAGAAACCTGGTCGTGAAAATTCCATTTCAGTGATCGTTGGCACAGTAACAGACGATGCTAGGATTTTTGAAGTTCCTAAACTTACAGTGAGTATATTAATTCTGGAACAATTACCACAAGGAAAAATTTATGCTTCTATTAGAATTGTTAAGCTTAACAATGTTAGAATTAATATTTAAATGTTCCCTGATGTAATAGTTTATTATTTTTTTGTGATAGGTCTGTGCCTTGCGTATCACTGAGAAAGCCAGAGCTCGTATCTTGAAGGCTGGAGGTGAATTGATCACTTTTGATCAATTGGCATTGCGTGCACCTACCGGAAAGCGGACAGTTTTAATGCAAGGCCCCAGAAAGGCTCGTGAAGCAGTGAAACACTTTGGACCAGCTCCTGGTGTGCCACATTCGCACACAAAACCATTAGTGCAGTCTAAGGGAAGGAAGTTTGAGAGAGCAAGAGGCCGCAGGCGAAGCTGTGGTTATAAGAAATAAATACTGTTTATTTGCCATCATTTATTGTACCATACCCTTGATATAACTTGCAGAATCTAGGCACCTGTCTGTTTCTACATTCTTTTATATTGCAAGTTGAGGCGGCTGGAAAATAAATGTCGGCTTCTTAACAACACCTCGTATTTTCAATTCCTTCACTTTAATGCAACTATACATTTTTTAACACTATATTTGCCAATGATAATTCAAAAATCAAAGTGTAAATATTTGAATAGTAGCATTTATACTCTTAAATTTAGATTAATATTACATTAGAAAATTTATAGACGTCTGGTAGATAAAGTGTTAAATGAATATCTACATATAAGACATATTTATAAGTATAGACAAGTATGTGTAATTTATGTTTGTGGCTCATTATTTCCCTCAGGGTTCTCCGGCACCTCTTCCGGTTTCTCATCATCGTCTGACTGCGTTTCTTCCAAACCAGTAACATCCGGGAAATACAATTTCGATTCCTCAGAACCCTTTTCCGGATTCTCACTCACATGATAGGGTCCAATACCAGCAAACCCTAAAAAGGACTCGCATCCTATTTTCTTTACCACACACACAAACGTCTCATACCTGTTAACACGAGCGTAATATCATTATGTCAAGATACACAATTTCTTCAACAGCAATAATTATAAATTTCTTAATATTCACCCTGTTCTTTCCCTTGTATTTTCTTCGAAGTCGTCGATACTTCTAGCAATGATCTTTGCCTCCGGTGGTTTATCGTATTCGAAAATACCAAAATTTACTACTTCATCCTCGAACTCTTCTAGAACTATTTTCAATTCATTTTTCCGCGTGTAATCGTACTTGAATACCACTATGGGTACATTTGCAGCCTTATCTTCGTACTAAAAAATGAAAATTACATGCTTTAGATAGCGTTCCAATTTAGAATAAAAATTGATTAGCTTACTGGGTATGTTTTGTTGGTATACGTGGGAAAAATCGTGCGAAAAACGATTGCCTTGTTTCTACAATTCGGTGGTGTCCAAGCAATTGGAAAAATCTCGGTTTCATTCTCAGGTGTTGCGGAGGCTGGTCGATGGCGACCCGCGTAACTGAGAAATTGAACAAATTTAATAATAAACATATTGATGAAGCTTAACTATAACCATTAACAGTACCATTCTTCTGTGAAAACTGTTTCTGCGTTCGGTAATTGCGGTTCTGCGAACAGTAGGCTCATCAATTGTGCATGAATATCAACATCCGGGTTTTCTTCAGCAACTCTCAACCTTATAAACATGCATTTGCCATCTAGTAATAGACTCTTGTGATTTTCTGGCAATATGTAATCGGACTGCAGAGATGTTGATCATATTTTAATTAATTCTTCAAGCTTCTAACGATAGACAAATTATTTTAATTGTGTACTTCGTTATAAAGTTTGCTGAGGATGTCCTCGTTAAGCCGTTTCCTTATTTCCTGCTCAACTATGAAATTCCCTGGTAATATCTCTTCTACCAATTCCACGTATGGTGGACTAGACTTTTTGTCTCTTCTATGGTCCTCTTCGTCTTTAAAAATCCATGGATAGAGCAAGACACATGTTTCATTTTTTAGCGAAGTAGTTAAGTGAAGCATCTCTGTTTCGTATCGCGCTACTGCTGTAGCTTCTGCAAGTTTGGGACAGTATTTAGAACAGAATTTTTAATATAAATACTAGCCGGGATTTTAGGGGGCCGAAAGTATTTTTTCGACACCTTTCCGAGCTTTTTTCGCCGCCTCTTTGGCTATCCTAGCTTCCTTGATCATTTTTAATTGTTTTACTTCCTCTGGACTCCTTTCAGACACTTCTAAAGAGAATCTACAAATGTGTAATGTTAGACAAAATGTTTCTTAATATTCGAAGACTAGAATATGTATTATAGTTATATACATACTCGTGTTCCTCACCATTTTGCACCCTCTGCAACTCGGTCGTCAGCATTTTTAACAATTGCGGACACTGTGCGCCGAACATGAGGTTAATCATTCGACCATTCTAAGTAAATAATCAAAAGAACAATATTTATGCGGTGAAATTATTTTTTAAATTAATAAGAGTGGTTTAATTTATTTACGTGGATGAACATCCAAATTGGTTCGCTTTTCCCTTGGAAGCGCTCTAGATCCATTATGTAGTCACATTTTGCCTAAATTAATAACAATAATATTTTCGAAATAAACTTATACTGTAAAATATCAAAGTAAAAATTTACCGTAGCATAACTTAACGCGTCTCCGCCGATCTCCATTTTGATTTTTTTCAGGACGCTCACCATCCCCGTACATGGTCCACTCCATTCCGAGTAAACATCCACCACTAAAAAACGAATCACAAAATCAAAAAACCAGAAACATAATTTCAAAACAAAGTAGATCATTATATGTCCCTATTAAACCAGTCTTCTTCAGAAGCTTCTCCCAGTCCTCATTATTCGAAATTTCAGTTTGCAATGTCGCTGGCACTGACTTTTTCGCCATTTTCCGCGAGGACTTTAAGCCACCCTGCATAAAATTATTAAATGTATTAGTTACCAACAATTACTCAGAATTTTCTAAAGTTCAACAATTTATTAAAGATTTATTAGTTGTACAAATGAATAGATCGAATAATCCCTGTTGCTTTCAAACTAGTTCAAACCACCTTTCAGTTGGGAGATTAATTTTATCTCGTCAAATAAACTAAAGTTATATAGTTTGTGTGCTGTTTATAACATTGTTAATTACTCATTTGCACGTCTAATATTTTGGACAATTTTTTAATAGACATTTTTTAACAGCTCTTTTAATTTAACAACTTCGCGAGGGAAGCACGCAAGTACCCTTTTCCGGCGCATCATTTTTAAAACCGCGTAGCGTCTTGTCAAATTATTTTATATCTGTTGATTATTATTAGATTGTTATATGCGTTTTCTTTGATCTATCTTGGTAGAGGCGCAGAGAGAAACTGTAGAAGCCTGTACATTTCTAAGACCATGCCTTTCGGCTTACAGGACGGGGACATCGGTGACATGGAAGACACGCAAACTTTACCGATTAAGTCGGCTACCAGCTACACAAATACACGCACAGATAATTACAGTGCACCAGAGGATCGAGCATTCCACCGACAAGAATTTCCTATGCATTGCACCCGACATGAAATATGAATCTTCGGCAGGACTCCGTGTAATTATAGCCGGCTGTATGGGTACTGCCACAATACTATTGTGCCTTTATAAGTCTCTGCAAGATTTATTAAGCCGCTTGAATAGCTGAGGCATCATACTCCTTCGAGCTGGTTCCGGTGAAAAGATATAAATTTAATCGGTTGACGTATTAAATCGATCATGTGACAGGTAAGCCAATTTTTCCCTAATTTGAATGAATTATTGCGCGACCCTAATGTCTTATTCCTGAGCTCTAACTTTTTTTTCATTCATGCTTTCTGGAAATATATAATTCATTGCTCCAAGGATTTATTAACAATCGTTTAGAGTTTATTAACAATTTTTGAGATACTTATTATTTTTTCTTGAACAAATTGAAAATAATTGTAAAACTGTGGTGATCAATTATTTCTTTTTTATTAAAAAGTGAAATGGTTGTGTTAGGTTCCATAAAGTAACTGGTTTATGATTACGAATAATTGTTGAGTGAAATGACAAATTTTAGAGATAGAATGGCTGCGCCCATCAATTTTACTTTTGACTGCAGCTTAATTACGTAATTACGAAGCGGCACGCAACATAAACATGCGAAGCTAATATTAGAAATGTTTATTTTCGCAAGCAATTTGCAATTTGTGTGTAATGAAAGGATGTGCTCAGACCTTGCATTTTATAGTGAAAGGAAAGACAAAATGTGGTGTAACATATACAAAATATAAAAATTATTATTTATATTCAAATAAACGTAAAATGAACTTTAATATGTTGCATATTAACATTAAAGTCAACTAAAATCATTTTTATTTTCCATATAATAATATCTTTCTTTTAAAAAATAAATACAGAAAGTAAAAACTACAGAAAGTTTATCTTTGTGCTGGAAAATGTACATTTCTCTAATAAAGAAGAATTACTAGATTTAATTTGTGTTTCGAAAAATTATGGATATATTTATTTAAAAATAGTTTGAGGTGATTCCTCACTTTACAAAGAACAATTTCTGTCCTTTTCAAACGTACCGGTTCAATTCAAATAAGTGTACCTAAAGATGGCGCTGGTATCGACGGCTATATTTACGAACACAGTTTCTATAGTAATGCAACAACAAAACACCTCCACGAAAAAATACAATATTGATTTGTTCGATTGCTATTCTAATACTTTCTCAATAGTAAATATTATAAATGCAATGTGCAACTTTCATGTTATGCTTTTTACCAATGCCATCACTGAATTTTACTTATTATTCAATTAAAGGTAGTATTCGAGTAGAAACTTAAGCTACATTCAATTTTGCTACTTTGGAATACCATAGCAACATTACTTGGATTCCTGAGATTGATAAACTGTGCAGTCATACCAATATCAAACTTAAAATTTTATTTCTGTCATCTATATTATGAAAATTATTCTATTAATTATAGAAGCAGAACAATCTCAATCACGACTTTGTTTTATGAAAAATCAATACTTTTTCATTTTAACAATCTTTATCGTTGCTTCAGTTTTACAATTCAAATTTGGCGCCATTTTAACTAAACATTATGGCGAATGCACAACAAACTGATACAGCTTTGCGTGGGAATACGAACAATATCATAAGAATAGTATTGTTATTACTCTTTTAATCATAAGAGGAGAATGATACTAAAAATAATGATTAAATTCTAGTAATTATGTAGTGTATAGATATCTAAACAAGATTGAATATTCCATTAAATTAACTATAAATCTCCGAAGTTTCGTCAAATAATTCTAAACAGCCTTAAATAACAAGACATTTCATCACAACAAGGAAATGAGTATGAGCAGATGGTATGACAATCGAATGTGGGTGGCTGTAATTTCGATATCGAGTGTGTCATCTAGCTGCGTTGTAGATGCCATGACTGGCGAAGGTTCGTGGTTCGCTTTTCTCTTCTTCTCCCCTCCTTTCCCACCATTTCCTTATCTGAATCAGCTGATTATTGTTTTCGTATTTCCAACGAAAAGGACGGTTGTTGGAGTTATGCTACCCGATACGTATTAACGGGCTACGGGTACTGAGCATCCGAATCGGCGCGTCGAAAACAACGAACAGGTTCTCGTGCGATCTCCATCGCAGCTACTTGAGAGCTGCACCGACGCGCTTCGTATTTCGAACAAAAAGATTGACGTTTCGCGGGCGGGGTGACATCACTATCGTTTTCTGGTCGTGTTGTGTCAGTCACTCGCAGAATGACGCAGTAGAAGGTCCTTTCCGAGATGGCGAGCTTCCCAGTATGAGGATACAGTTTTACGGCGAGGTAAATCTAACCGTTTCTGCTCTACGTTGATCCGTGAACGATCGACATCGTGGACATCTGTTTGCTCGGGGAAACTAATATAGGCAGACGCAGTGCGTGAAGCGAATGCTTTGTTGTGAGACCCGTTGCCTTCTGCCTTCTACCCCCTTTGTTTGACGAAATGTCAGGGTCGCTTGTTTCACGCCAGAACCGTCTATCTTTTTACACGGGAAAATCTAATCTGTACAGATTCGATCGCTGGAACGATTGGAAATCATTAAGGGCCTCCCAGGTTGCTCGGCCGTTTTGACATTTCCGGTCCGCCTTTTATTAATTGTCCCTGAGCGTGTACACACCACGAACAGCTGTACTCTGGATTGTGTAATATTCTTTAACAAGCAAAATAGATTCTCCCACTACTTCTCCGTACTACTTCGTTTCTGCGTTATTCGACGCACCGATTGACTTTTCGGGAATTATTTATTTTTTCGCAACGTATCCGATATCACTTCGCAATTGCTCAAACACCTACGTGTTTAAATATTAATCGCGGTTCTACGCGTGTTTCTTTTTTTTTTCTTTTCTTATCGTTATCAACTATATTGTTATTAATAGACATGTGTATGTTCTGTGCACTTAATTTCCCACCAATGAATGGAAATTTTCACGCGTAGTAAGTGCAGACTCTTTTTTTGCTGACGGATTTTTTCCGCATCTGCCGAGAGATTATTTCGAATTCGCGCAATTGCGCTCGCTCCGGAGAATTCGTCGATTTATTTTGTTTTCTTATAGTGTAATTTATTTTTTTCGTAATAATTCGTAATCGCAAATTGCTATTTTGTATTAAGATTTAATTATTTCTCGCAAGATAAGTCGTGCAGTAGGATAACGTTTTATGCATATTATTGTTTCGTTTTTACTGCATCCACTGAAAAACTTGGAAAATAAAAAATTATAACATTTTCTCCACTTTATTTAATCGTAATAATATATTGAAATTATAAATTGAATAATTATCATTTTTTGTATAAATGATTCACCAAGTATGAATGTTTTGTTTTTTATAGCTAAAAATATTCAGTTTGGGAAGAAAAAATGGCTGCAGACTCTCCGAGGCGCGGTGTGCATAAAGGAGCTCAAGTTGTGTCACCTCAGCCTATAGTTGATCGGTCGATAATAGATAGTGTTGCTGGAATTATCAATGATATAGTTCCACAGGTCGGTACTTCAGGTCATTGTCTGTCACATCATTTTTTTATTGAAAAATATATATTATCTTATTTATGAGCAGGCTTATACCGGCACACTCAATTCTGATAACAAGGAATCTATAACATGGGCACGGTTCGAGTATGCAGACATTAACGATCCAGTCTTATATCCAGACTACAATGAAGGCTCTAACATACCACCTTTGTTACTGGTGCTTGGTTATACTACTGGAGTTCAGGTCTGAAATTTTCTTCCCCAGAAAAATTCATATTTTCGTAAATTCTTTATCAGCACCACAACAACATCTCGAGTACCATAAGTGCATAAAAGTCAGTAAATATCTATTGTTTAATGCAATTGCACAGATATTGTAATTGTAATTTTTTGGTGCAATAAAACGAAATGCTAAAGGTAGTGCATGCATATATAATACATAATTGCTAATTTTAGTACTTTGGTACTATAGCAGCAGCGATTGCAAATGATACTTGTTGGTACAGGCAATTTTTAGTCACCTAAATAAATGTATTGTTAAATTAAGATAGTGTTTGTAAATTATCTAAACTGATTTCTTCGAGTTTCTACACGATATTGTATTACCAAATGCAGGTGTGGTTGATAGCAGCAACAGGAGAAGCAACGGAAGTGTTATCATGGCGACAAGGGGTGGTCCGCACTCTGAGAATTTTACCAAATCCAAAGACTGATGATGAGAATATCGATCTGTTCGAGTCGAAACGGCCGATGGTGGCAGTGTGCGATTCAGCTGGACCTGGACCACAATTTTGCAACATCAGCTTCATTTCCCTAAAGACTGGAGAGCAAGCTAAAAGCATCAAATTCAAAAATCCCGTTTACGACATTCTGGCGAATAAGCGATCCATAGTAGTCACGTTTCTAGAAAAAATTGCAGTGTTTAATGCCCGGACTTTGGAAGACGTTTTAACGGTTACCACTTGCTATGCGAGTCCTGGTCCGAATCCAAATCCTGTTGCATTAGGAACGAGATGGCTTGCATACAGGTGAGACGACGAAACTATAGACATCGTTATAAACCGCTGAACAAATGTCATAATTAAATCATCGTTTATAGCGAGAAGAAATTACTACCAGCGAAAAGAAGCAGTGGAGGCTGCGAAGGAGAAGGAGTTCAAAGCTACACGGCGACTGTTCTTTATGCAGCAAAGTCCTTGGGCAAAGGATTGCGTGGTTTAGGGGAGACAGTCGCGTCCAGCTTGTCTGGCAACTCGGCGTCGCCTATAGTCGTCAATAACACTGGCAACGACGTAACCCAACCGGGCGTGATAACGATCTTAGATCTCCAAGCTGCAAAAGAGGAGAAAGAACTAGACGACGCGAATGTAGAAACTGTAATTGCTCATTTTACTGCCCACAGTGACGCGATCGTCGCCATGACCTTTGATTTGAGCGGCGCATTGTTGCTGACCGCTGACAAAAGAGGGCACGACTTTCATGTATTTAGAATTCAGCCGCATCCGGGCGGCCCCACTTTAGCTGCAGTGCACCATTTATATATTTTGCATCGCGGTGACACCACTGCCAAAGTGCAGGTATATTAATTTAATAACTTTGCGTTGACTACCAAATCGCAAGCCCAAAGTATTCCATGATTGTTAATCAAAGGGGATAAACACTATGACGACTATAATGATACTTGCAAATTTTTTGTGATACCTGTGAACTAAGAAGATAAAGAAATAATATTTTGTTTTCAATTAGTCTTAAGGCATAGACAAAAGTTTTCTACTTAAAAAAAAATTCAGACAACATGCTCTACTCAGTAAAATAGTGATAATAGATGTAGATTGCGAACTTTTATGTAAAATAAGCATTTTCTAAGTCGATCGTAAGAAATGGAAGCTAGACAAGAATGTATTTCTTATTTCGATAACAATAACAAGCCGAAAATAATGTAACAACAGCTCTTCAATTCTTCTGATATATTTATGGTTTTGTTTTTCACTCGTTCGTTTTAGTTTAGTTTAGTTATCTGAAATGAAAGAAATTAAGATTTTCTTATCGCGCATGAAAGCCGCATGCTTAAAACTAAATAGTCACAGTGTTTGTCCTCCTTATTTGAGTTAAAGTTGAGGAATACGGTGGTCAACGTGTTAATGATTATCTCACGGAAATTGTTTAATTTACTTTAAATATTTTTTCTGGTCATAGGATATGGTGTTCTCGAGCGACACCCGTTGGGCAGCAATTTCAACAGTACGGGGCACCACTCATGTGTTCCCTGTCGCACCTTATGGTGGACCTGTGGGGGTGCGCACCCATTCGACACCTCATGTTGTAAATAGACTATCGAGATTTCATAGAAGCGCCGGTTTAATGGACGACGGTATCAGATCTCATTCCCCTGTTTCCCATTCAGAGTTGCCTTTGTCGGTGTACCCATACTCTAATCCAAGACTTCCCCCATATCCCCATCCGACCGTGTTGCACCCCTTGGCCCAGATACGGCAGCAGTCTACGTTAAACTACACGAATAGTCAAGTTCAACAAAGGTATCAATCACAACAAAATTATAATAACTCTGCAGCGAATTTTACGCATTTATGACAAAACTCAGTAGGTGCAAATGAAAACAGTGAAAATATTAAATGTTAGCACTAGAAAAAATCACTATACCATTATTCAAAATATTTTTTGTATTTAATAAATGACTAAACATTGAACGCTAAACCTACCATGGTCAAGTAACCGGTTTCATATTTTTACAATTAATAAAATAGTAAAAATGAATTCGTGGAAAACAATAGAATAAATTTCCTCGCACGAGTATTTGTCATAATAAAAATTACGAACAATCTAAATAAATGTAATATCATTTTTATAAGGCAATAATTACCACATGCTTCCAGTGCATGGTAGGTTTAGTGTTAAGTATTGTATGAGGTATTATATCAGTTTCATATCCATAAAATTAAAAAAAGTGGAATGGAAGTAATCTAGGTGGGATGAAACGAATGATTTCGAGTTAAAATAGCTCTCAGTGCAATGGGTTAAAAGAATTTAACAATATTGATGCATCATTTCGATTTTACTAGGATTATTAAAGTAAGAATGAAATTTCTGCCTGGCTACAAATTTTCATAATTAATACAGTCAATTTTTATTTTGCATAAAAATTGTAGTCTAATAATAATACTTGTACAAGCAACTGTAACACTGAAACTACCGGGAGATCATTTTTATTTTGCTTTGGGAAGAAGACTGATTGATTTTTCTAAGTGTAAATTTTTCTTGACATCCTAGCTGGCCGCAACAAAGACAACGATTGCATTCGGACGATAGTACAACTCTACCATTAAAAATCTGTGCTTGCTTCGCTCCACCGAGAGCATGGATGTATGCGCAAAGAGAATCCACTGCCAAAGTGATGAAGAGGGCGGTGGATTCTTTGTTCATCATGGCATGTCATGGAAACATGATACAGTATGATTTAGAACCAAAACCAGCGGCAGGTGGGTGCAGTATCAATTGTTTAGCCCATTTACATTATGAGAAAGAGGGACAAATAATTTTCTTTTATAATATTTAACATGAAGTTCATGGTTTAGGGTTCTAACATTTTTAATTTACGATTATTGAGATTGTAAAGTTACTAAAAAATGTGGGAATCTAAAAGGTAATTGTACTTCGCAGGTGTACCAAAAGAGAAAGTGTGTGACGACACAATGATAGAATTAGAGGTCGAGGCAAAGGGCCAGTGGCCTCTGATAAGATCCCCGAACTCTTTAGAGATTGTGCCACCCTTACCGGCGTCCAGCTCTCTGCTGAGTGTCGTGACTCTGCCAAAAGACATTCAGGACATGGATTTAGCAGAGGATCGTTGGTTGAGTCAAGTAGAAATCGTGACGCACGCTGGTCCCCATAGACGACTATGGATGGGACCACAGTTTGTCTTTAAAACCTACAACGCCACCAGTGGGCTAGTATCTCAAAGAATTTTTATTACTATTCTTATCTAGACTGCAGATTAACGATTTACAATTAATTGCAGAGCACCTGTAAATCTGGTTGAGGCAGAAGCTATCGAGATCGGTGTAACCGGAGGCTCTCGACCAGCAAGATCAAATCCAGTAAATATGCCGCATGCTACATCTAGATCGCTGGTACCCGTGGTGATCGATGGATCAGGAAGTAAGTCGATAAATAAATAAAAAATCAGAGACTTAATTTCTATTATTATTGATGAAGCAAGACTATAAAACAATGCCCCGAGTAGTAGACAATGCAATCATAAATGATCAATATACATGATGCAATTATTTTCTTGATCCCATTAATCGTGCTGATGGAATAGATAATTAGGTTATCTTATCGCGATTTTAACTGCAGCTGGTTTAAGAACATTGTGTTTCCTGTTGGTTTATCGAGATTCCAGTTACACTACTTCGAGTAATTGGAATTAATATGTATCTCCTAAAATAATGATTACTTGATATGAACGCGCCAAAGATATTCATAAAGAATTTATTATTCTGTTTAGAAGGAAAAACTTGATCTACAAGTCTTTTCTGTACATTCATTTATATGAAAAAACTGTTTGTGCGATGTAAAATATTCTTTATTAACCCTTTGCACTCTGAGGCTTTTCTCGGATGATCTATTAGCAATTTAAATGCATTCATTTATTTATCATTCGTGCCGATGATTATGAAAGTGAAGTAAACTCGTGTCGTCTTTCTTCAAGATGTCTAAACTTTTGCGCCTGATTTGGTAAAAAAAAATAGTTTACCAAATCATAACATATAATACGTAATATGTAATGTATAATATATAATTTTTGACTTCATTATATAGTCATTAGTAAAATCAATCGACGTAATACATAATAAGCAAAAAGATCAGTTTGTTTGGAATTTTGACTTATAACATATTCATAATGAAATGGAAATTTCCTATTTAGTCGGGGAGTTTATGAAACAAAAATGATAAATCTTGTAAATACTAGAATTGTTAGGGGCCTTTTTATGTTCTGTTGAAAGGGACATCTAAAAGCACACTGTTGATGCGAACAGTTAAAATTATTGTTCATTGAAGTGGTTGTTGTATATTGAAATATAATGTACACAAGTAATTTTCCAATAAGTGGAGGACTAGTTTGACACCATTGGTGTATTTTCCAGGCAGCTACGAGCAGTCCCCGAGATTCATGGAAGCCTACGGTGACTCCTTAGATAGCGAGAGCGCGGGTGTCGGCAGCGGCGAGAACCAGCTGCGAGAGGACCTGGCTGAGGCGATGCTGGAAACGTCGATTGCACCGCATCGTGCGCCAGGTAAGTAGGTTTGACCGGCGAGACGTGTGGTGCTTTGCTTTGAAACAGAGAATTCTCAACACCCCGACGTGTCCTGTTTGTCGACGCTCACATACTTCCATATTTTTATACGCTGGATCCGTAATCATCGAACAATGAAAAATAACGTTAATAATATATAATCCGAGCTATCCGACACGTTTCCGAGCATCTCCGAGTTCACGTGAATTGTACTGCGTTCTTACAATCGAAGAATCTTCCTGCTAAATGCGGTAAACTCACTAATCAATCGTATAGATAAAGCTGCTTTTACAAAAGCAATTTTATCGCTCTCTCTCTCTCTCTCTCTCTCTCTCTCTCTCTCTCTCTCTCTCGATATCCACACTTTCAAAAAGCCTTATACGATTAAGTTCTCACTATAGAACACTATAAAAATTCGAGTGCTCTCTCGCCATTGTTACCGAAAGATGGTTCCTTATAAATTCATACTAATCTGTTGACATCTCGTTGGAACAATGCCTGCGAGCACGAGCGTCTATCAATAGATGCGGTGCCTCCGCTTTCTGCATTTGGTGATGGATGATTGTTAGATTGTAAGTATGCGGTGGATACAGAACTGGCCAGAGGCAGGTATCTCCGTTTTCCTCCCTTATGACGAGGTGCTATATTCATATATGTATATTATACGTACATATGTGTACATATATATACATATATATATCGTACATTCATATGTGTATATATTATCATACATATGTATGGTATCGTACATATCATATCATATCATATATATATATATATATATATATATATATATATATATATATATATAAAATTACTAGCAGCGATGTATATCTCTCTTTAACAAATCTACCCTCAAGTCAATACTTTGCAAAAAGAGGCTGCGGTCGGTCTACTAACCTCTGTGAGAGAATATACATTCCTTCTACCTTCGTTCTATCAGTTTACACGACATTCGTCGATGATTATATACACAAGTACCAAAAACTACTTGTCTTCTCTTAGTGTATACCATTCAATCCCCGAGAAATGTAAAATAAAAAAGCGATCAGTCATTTGTGTCTTTGTGGTGTGCAGTGTAACGACTACAGATATCCCAGAGACCTAGTTTATACCTTCTCTCTCACCAACTCTTGTTCTACCTTTCTACACTGTCCCATTGTCTGACAAGGAGAGTAAGTAAAGTAAAGACACAGGGTAAGGTCATCGATATTGATACAACTTCTTCCGATGAATCTAGAACAAACACAAGCTCTATATTTGACTGTTTTTGTCAATACTCATTAGTTATGAATTTTACATTTAATAACTTATCGTAATAGCTACAGTATGGAAGGTGATAAAGTGGTTAATTCTTAAGTCACTGTGCCAATGGTTCAAGTCCTGGAAGATGAATATTTTTGTCCTTTTTAGCTACCATAGCTATTGCAATCCATTTCTGTTAATCCAGTACATTTGGAAATCGTAACGATTAAATATCGTCACAAATACTGAGCATTGACGAAAACGGCAACATATGGGTCGGTTTATTTTTGCTCTAGATTTGTCAGAAAAAGTTCTATCAAAATAGATGACCCAATGACTGTGACCTCTCCTTGCAAGTTCCAAGTTTCTGTTCATAATCATTACAGCTTCGAGACACTATACACGAGATACTATACACATGACACATTCAGAGTAGACTGCGGTTCTGTATGCAAAGTAAAAATTACATTCAAATTATTACATATACATTCATTACACAATACACGTGTCAAATAAAAGTGTGTCCCTTCTTCCAATAATTTCAACAAGCTCAAACTAATACATTGATGTTTTTAAATTCTTTTAATCTCCCTATTATCATCAATTGCATCTATTCAGTTTTCTCATTGATGCACAAAATCCGCAGTCTAATCCATAGACTATCAGAGACCTACGCACTGTCCGTCCACCAGACGATGGCACGGGAAAGTGTTTATGTTCTCGCTCTAAATAATATCTTCGGCCAATCGCGACAATAGCCAATAGAGAGGTGCTATTGACCGAGGACGTTGTTTAGAGTGAGAACTTATACACTTTGCCTAGCCATCATCAGGCCAACGGATTATACACACACACCTATCTAGATCTAGTTTATACCTTCTCTCACCAACTCGTTCTACCTTTGCAAGATCCCGTTGTCTGAGTCCTAAATTTCTGTTCATACTCACTACAACTTCAAGACACTATATACTACAATAGAACACGACACCATTCAGAAACTACCAAGAGACGTATCGTCCGTCTATCTATGATGGCTAGGTAAAGAGTATAAGCTCGTTCTTGCTCTAAACAATGTCTTCGGCCAATAGCCAATAGATATGTCGCTATTGAAGACATTGTTTACAGTTATATCCACACTGAAGCAACATTGAGCAACTTTTCGGTATTCCTTGTTGTCTTCTTGTTTTTTACCGAATAAAAGAAGAGGCTACAAGAAGCGACAAAAAGTTGCTGGACGTTGGTTTCAGCGTGGACATAATTGTGAACAATGTCTTCAATTTAGAGTAAAAACGTAAAAATTTCGTCTTACTGTCATCTGATAAACGGATACACACATTCACACGCAACCTCACAAAGACCAAAAAGAGAAAGAAAGAAAGCAAGAGTAGAGAGAAAGAAACTGGAGATTGTGTCTCACTATTGATACCTGCCGATGGCTTTTTCTGTTACTAGGGAGGCGATCGGTATTTGAGAGGGTGGGTCAGCCGGTAACTAAAGTCGTCAACCCTCTGGGCACGGTGATAACCGTGTCGGCGGACGAGGAGGATGCGAACTCCAGTCAGGAGTTCGACTCCGCGGAGGAGAGCCACGTGCCGGAGCCGCCGAGGAGTGTGTGCGCGGAGGAGGGCCCGGCGTCGCTCAGCGACCTGGAGCCGGACAGCTGCCAGATGCTAAGAGATCTCACGGAGATCTGCGCGGAGATGCGCTCGGCGAGCGAACCAGCGATCGACAACGTGCCCGACGAGAACATCCGCGAGGTTCGGGAGCGTAGAGCGCTTTGCGTAGAGATAGCACCGATAACAAATCCTGGGAACAGCTCCATCGACTTCGGCAGAGAAGAAGTCTTCAGGGACGTGCCCACCAGTCTGAGCCTCTGTGTGGAACCCGGTGAGATACCGAGCAGCCCAATGACCCAGGCGAAGGAGACCGCCTGGTGTAAGAAACTCGAAAAGAAAGAAGACAAGACCCACGAGAGGAACATGTCTGAGGCCCAGTACGTCGTCAACTGCGACGATGAGAGCGTTGTCTTGATGGAGAACAAGCTGACTGGTCGAGGCTCTTCGCATTGTAAGCTTGAGAGTAAGAGGGTGGGAAGAAGAGAGCAAGAAGAGGCGGAGAAGTTGGGAAAGAAGAAGAATGGAGGGAGTTCTGGGAAGAAGGAGTCGAAGAGCTCCGTGAAGAAATATGTGTTCAAAGAGCACGAGGATAGTATTGTTATCGAGGATTCTTCCTACTGCGAGGATGCCAAACATTGCTCTAGGAAAAGGGAGGAGAAGGGCTCATCTGCTGGTGAAGGTAAGACGAAGTGTACTGAGAGTAAGAGCGGAGATTCAAAGCATCCAAAGAACTCGAAGGATTGGAAGGACTCCAAAGAATCGAAGGACTCAAAGTCTAAAGGAAAATTTAAGTGTTCTGTAGCTCTTCCGGATAAGAAGGAAACGAAAACCGATACTAAGAAGCCCGAGAAGAGGATGGAGCCGATCGTGGAAGTAAATAGTGCCCCAACGGAGAAAAAAAATGAGCTCAAGGTGGATGTCACAGCTGAACCAGATGCCTACAAGTACCCTCCGTCGGATTCGGCTGATGATTTCAGCTCCAGCGAGTACCATATAGTGGAGACAGCATGTTGTGGCAAGGACAACACTTTGATTCCGTCTGACGAGGATATCGAACACATTCAGACCTCAGAGATCGCCCAGTTGCAGCAGGCAGAGTGCTGCGAGGGTGACATGTGCGGGTCCCTCTGCTGCGAGAACCCTTCGCCCGTGTTACAAAGAAAGAACAGCAAGAACACTATATCAGATGATGATTTAGAGTACATACATTCTTCGGAGCTGGTAGAGACTCCTGATAAGAAGAGCAGCGACGATTTGAAACTGGAAACCGAGAAGGAAAGCGATCGCGACTCGAACGCTAGTAAACGTACATTCTCTGACGACGATCTAGAACATGTTCAACACTCTGACGTCTGTGCTATGACTGATCCCAACAAGGATGAGAAGAAGGAGACGCAGGAGCAGTCTGCGAAGCCGAAGAGTTCGAAGAAGACGAAGGACATCGTGGTGATCGAAAGCGATACCATGGCAGCGGACGTTACCGTGATCATAAAGCCTGCTGAGACCTGGCGAAGTAAGGAGAAGAAGGACGAGGAGGAGCCTGCGAAGGACCCCGCCGAGAATCCTAGTCCTCTGAAGAAGATCAAGACTAGACAAAGTAAAACGGCGCCTTCGAACGTGGCTCCAAAAAGATCGCCCGGGGAGATCGAGATCATCGACATAGACGCGATGCAGAAGGCCGAGATGGAGGTTCAGATGGACCCCGCGTCCACTCCCGAGTGCAAGATCCTCTCCGGTCCTGAGGTCACCGGAACGAGAACCAAGAAACCTCGAAAAAACAAGAAGACCAGCGCCGAAAGCGCTCAAAGCTTCGGGACATCTGATCCTCCAAAGCCTTTCGATGAAGGCCCCGTTCTCAGCAAGGAGTCTAGCTCACAAGAGGTCCCGGAGTTTTCCTGGAGCGCCATAGTCAAGAAGAAGAGCCCCTCTCTGGAACCAGAGCCACGTGAGGAAGAGGACAAGCTGGTCGACAATGCGGAAATCGAAACAGAGTCCGTTAAATGCAGCATCTCGGAGAAAGACTCTATGAAGCAGAAGGGACACGATTCTTCCTCGAAGAACGCCAAGGACGCTAAGAACTGTCAGGTGATCCGCGTTTCGATGGAAACTGATGTGAAAAAGGACTCTGATTCTGATGTAGACCGAGAAGAGCACAACTCTCTTCTAGAGCTGTACAGGCCTGATAGCTCGAAGGAGAAGTCCAGAAGGATTGAGCTTGTTCAATCCTCAGCGGCGATCGAGAAGCCGCGAGATGATGCTGCGAAGCCTGATATCGGAGACTCTTCAGCGCAAGTTTCTCGTTGCACGATTACCAAGAAGAGCTTTTCGATGGAAAGCGACGTAAAAAAGGACTCTGGTCCTGATATAGGCCAGGAAGAGCCTAGCTTTCTTGTAGAACTGCACAAGTCTGATAGCTCGAAAGTGAAGTCGAAAAGGACTGAGTCTGTTCGATCCTCCGCGGTGACCGACAAGCTGCGAGATGCTGCAGTAAAGTCCGGCCTTGGAGACTCTTCAGCGCAAGTTTCCTGGAGCGCGATTGTTAAGAAGAAGAACAGCTTTTCGATGGAAAGCGATGTTAAAAGTGATTCTGACGTTGGCCAAGAAGAGTCTAGCTCTTTTCTAGAACTGTACAGGCCTGGTAGCTCGAAGAAGAAGTCCTCACCCAAGCCTGTGCTGCCTCCTGCCATCGAGGAGAAGGTGCTAACCTCGAATCCTTCGGAAACATTGGATAATGCAGCTAATCGCGAGTCTAAATCGGCTGAAGCTGTGGTGAAGATAGATACAGTTGACGAGCCTTTGGACTGTTCTCTCGTGGATCTTTCGAGTCCCTCGGAACTGGAGGAGAAGAAGGAGAGATCGAAGCTGAATGCCATCGATGAGAAGCACAACGACGATGCAGTCCCGGATCCTGATCCAGCGTTCTCCAAGGAGGATTCCTCGGAACCGGAAAGGGACCCTGAGAAGAGGAGCGATTCTGATCAAGAGGTCGCTCCGAAATGCTGCAATTCCTCGGATGAGTTAAACGGATGGGAACACGTCGTATACACAGATGGGTATTACTCGAGCCGCGAGGTGGTCGAACGAAGCGTAGACAGCGGCTCGAACCCCTCCTCGGTATCTATCTCCAAGAAAGGCAACAGGTCGAAGAAAAAAAAACGCAGATGAGTAGAGGATTGCATGGATGTACCTAGGGCCAGCCTTGCCCTCTATATTCTTCTGATGCAAGTCACCGGAGCGGATTAGCGAGAATTCCATCCGGGAACCTATCACCAGGCTCCTGATATCACGTTACCTTGGTGATTCTTCGTTACGGATTGGCAAGAATACAGTATGCCCAGAATTTGGCAAACGATATTTTTGGTATTTATCAAAAAACGGTATTTCTAAAGACGTACATAAATTAATTCGTTCGAATGGTCTAATTGAATTGACGAGGAGAACACCTTTCAAGGTAACGAGGGCAAGGCTGTTCCATTGGATGTGCATGCGCCATGTTCGATCGGATCAAACGAATACGGATAGGAATTTCGTATTTTAAGAGGGTAGAGCGTTTACTAATTTGAACTATGTTACTTGAAAATGCGATCTCTATTCGACTGTGGCTTCGACGGCAGGGTTACCAGACTATTTATTATTCCTCTCTAAATATGGTTCAATTCTCCTCCAGCGGCTCTCTGCGCCAGGAGAATATGTGACGTCACGTTATTTCCACTACCGCTGCTTGTACCTGATCGCCAACCCTGCTGCAGCCAGACAGAGAAAACGGAGGGGTATAGAGTTACTCCCCCTCTCTCCCTATATATATTATATTAGTTGCGCGACACTGTGACATACGTTCGACGCAGAGAAAACGCATCGCGTGACCGGTCCGTCGCGGAAGCGGGGTTGTTGGGAGATACTCGCCGCTGTAGGAGGAGTAAGGTAGAGTGGCTTCACTGCCACTACCACGTATGTATTCTCCTCGTGTAGAGAGTCGCCAAAGGGGAATCTGATGGTAGAGAGGGAAGAGCAAGGACTTTTTCTGGCAACTCTGGACGGGACTGACTCTCCCGAAAATTGTCTCGTCCACACCCCATCCTTTCCCGTGCAGAAATCGAAAGACTTCTTGTCGCCGCGGCGACTTCACAGGGCCTTATTCTATAAAGAGAGATTAGGTTCTCGCAGGGACTACCGATCCGACCCGCGCTCAACGCCCGATCCGACCAGCGGTTATGGTGTAGGACATCTTTTTCGAAAAGGAAACGAAAAGGCTCTATTGTGTAGCAGGGAGAAATTCTTCGTCTGTGGTACGAGAGATCTACATAAACGATTTCATAGCGATTTCTGTTCGTCGACTGCCTTAAATCGTCGTCGAGTGCACTCACAAGTCCGTGTTTGTGGTGCATACACGAGGAAAAACTGTTTCTAGCTTTCAGCCACGGTTATAGAATAGATACATACACAATCCAAACGATATTGTACATACAGATCGATTAAAAAAAACCGAGTATTTCGTAGAGCGACTCCAGCTCTCGACTGGCTTTTGTTCGCGCAGTCGCGGTTAGGTCAACCACGGTTTTCAGTTGCACAAAACAACGTTCGACCCCCTTCTACAACCCACCGTACAAAATAACTGTACCCGCGGAGATCGTTCAGTCTTGTGTATGCCATGCAGAGAAAAATGCTTTCCATGAAAGCCGTCATGTGAAAATCGATATGATTTTGCGAGAACTCGAGAACCTCGTCGCTTCTGAAACATTAGGGTGGTTGATGAGGGACCGAGATGTGTTGTTGGTCCTCTACGACGCTACCAAGGGATGCCAGTTGTAACACGGCAATTGTAATCATTTGGGAGAATCTTTAGTCGAATACTTGGCATGTATTTGTTTCTGACTGCAATTGTTTGTTCTTAGGGGTGGAAACTACCCGCGGATATATGATTTCCTTAGGGGAAGAATAGGCGAATTTGAACCTAGATTAGATCTAATTAGACCTAGTTAGACCATTTTTGTACAAATATTGTTTGTTCTTAACACTTAAGCTATTAGAAGCTTGTCGATATGCTTTTTAATGATTAGACTCTGGATCTTTATGCAAAATAAAAATCGTATGCATTAAGTGCAGGGCATAGGAACTAATTAGAAATTTATTCCTCTTTTTAGTGGTTTTATCAAGTTGTCAGAAATGTGTTTATACTTTTAAATTCTTGTAATCTTATTATTGTTTGAGATCATATCCACCCATTTTTTCATAAATGCATAAAATCCGCAATTTATTAATGTCTGTGGTGTATTTAAAAGACGCTCAACAATTTTCTTTTAAATAATAATTCCAGACGAAGTTAGTAGATCATACTAACAAAGTATCTTATTGAATCAAAAACGAAATTGCTGTCACGATTGAACAGTTTTATTAAGAAATCATTGACCAATCTTTGATTTCAGAAAGAACATTAGGCAATCGCCATCAGAAGTAAATCGTTAAGGGCTGTTTTCACCCTCTATACAGAGTAATTGCAGCTAAAAGAGTACAACAGATATTTTCCTACAGATTTATCTGTCAAATATAATTAAAATTGCGATGTTACACAGTCCCTTGTTGAATTTAACCAGAAATCAGTAGCGATATTGTTTCTTAATCGTAGCAGCACGCGCAACAACGTTTGTGTTTCCCTTTTCGAGCTCATTCTCGGTATGTTTAGGCTCTTCTTCTCATCGGCGGTCTTGTTAATAGTCTAATTAATACTAAAACGCATCGGCATGATTGGTTTCGTCCCAAGGTGTACAGATTACGCCGAAATCGTGTTATGGTTGCACAGACAAACACATCTATCACATAGTTCTGCAATTGTCACGAAGATAGCGGTTAAGTGTCTTACTTGACGGGTGATTCTGTCGAGTCCAAAGGATTTCCGTTGATTTGCGATGCAAATCTTGTGAGACGGGTGCATAATTCATCGGTAGCATATTTATCGTAACCTTCGATTGTGTGAACTCGCAATGCGTATAATTCGACGTGTGTTGTATAATATCGATATGCATAAAACGTTTTCTTGCATTGTATGTCGGCAAGAACTCGCAGAAAACGGGATCCGGGTTTACTGCTGTTCGAAGAGAACAAAATTGCCGACGAGGCACATAGAAAATAGCGGACTGATAGCGATATAAATCTACCCTATAGACTTGTTTCTCTTTACACAAATCGGTTCGCTTTCTGCTTAAATAGAAAATTTAAACAAAATGGCGGAAGACTGAAATCGCAGAGGGTCACCAAAATGGCTGCAAAGCATAGAAAATGACGGACTAACCGCGACCTAGCGGCAATCTAAATTTACAAAAACGACAAAATGGCGCGAGATTGACATCGCACAGAAAGTGACCTTGATCTTCGCAGAATTCAACAGCGGTATACCGAGATCCCGGTTCGATGTACTAGGTAATTTTTTAATTATCGTACCCCGCCAGGTACCTGTCTGCACTCGGCTCCGTTCGAAGCTCTTAATTTATTGGACGTGTTAGTTATCGGAGCGCGACTATCACGTTGACAATAGTCCTTAGATAAGGTTTTAGGGATCGCGTGTATGTTGTTAGGTTTCCGGCGCTCCAAGCTAAACGTTCGGACGTAGGAGGTTTTCTTCACTCAGTGTGTTCAAACGTTCCAAAAAAGGAGAAAAAAAGGAAACTTCACAGGAATTTTTAGGCGATCTATCGATCCTCGAGAATCCATTCTACTGTAAATTAAACAATGTGATCATACGGCTTCTTCTTCGCGAGAGGTCATCTTTCGATTCAGGAAGATCGACATTTTTCAAGGTCTCTCTCGGGTACGTGCGCAAAACAATTCGATTCAAACAAAGTAGTTTTCGTATAGCAATGGTTTTCGTATAGCAATGGTAGGCACGCTTTTTTCGTACGTGCAGAGACAGCAACGATTGTCTCGATTTAATGATGCAGGTCTTCATTAAGTAGGGGATTGCACGTCGACAGACGAAATCGGTAGAACACGATCGTTCGGATCACACTTCGGTCGGCCACTTTCGGACCAATTCGCGAGAGCCCATCCTTTCTATGGGAGAATCTTCTGAGAGAATTCAGAACGTTTTTTTTTTCAAAATGCCGTACATACTCCTTTCTGAAACTTCTGCGTTTAGGGTGTCCGAGATGAAGACGTTTTCGTGAAACGCACTTCTGTTATCTATCTTGACCTGTTAACCGGATTTCCCGATTGTAATCACAATGAAACATGGGTAAAACGAAGAGTAACTTGTCCAGCAATAAATCTAAGGTACACAGACGTTGCGGTATAGATACATTAATGACTCGGGTACGCTAATTAAGAACCTAGAGACTCGAGGACACTGGTTTTTCTCAGTTAACAGGTTCGGAAGGTTCGCTTTTTTACGGATACCCTTCGATAGTTGTATCCAACTTCGTAGAAGTTTGCGGAGTTCTCGTTAACGAAAAGGAAACAAAAGGAACGCTAAAAACAAGCCAAAGACGTTGTACGACTATCAATGCGAATGTGAAATTGGGATTACAGATTTCACGGAACACGTTGCACTTGCAAAGTTGACCGCTCAGCTTTAGAAACGAAGTGGTCAGTTTTAACGATTAAGTTGGCAATCTAGAGTTAATAAACACTGTATTATTTCCACGAGGATATACCGCATGTATCTTTCGTTTGGCAACGAGATTGTTCGATTCGCAAAAAGAGTGCGAGACCTTTGAGTCCACAAACTTACTCAGAATTTTGCAGACTTATAGATTCTCTTACTATCCTAATTATAAAAATATGCGTATAGCCTCAGGGACTTGAGGAAAAGAAACAAATGATACTTTAACTGCCGCTAACTATCCATCAGTCTTGTAAAAATGAAACACCTACAAAGTTTTAATCAATCGTTCAGTAGCGACGTCAATTTAAATTCATAAACCAAACAGTTGTGTTCAGTAATATAATCCAACAATTTCTCTATTATCCATAAGAATATTACTACGATTGTTCTAGGTGTAATTACAAGGCTTGTTAATAGGCTGCCGAACCAATAATGATACTATATTTTCCCTATTTTCATAAGCATGACATCAAAATCTATGAGATTACAAAGTTTCAATTAAATCGAAGGTCTCGCACACCTCCTCGTTAGTTCAATTTTTTTTTCTATAGCGTCCCGTTCCTCTAGTTTCGTATTTATTTATTTCCTCTCGAAAAGATCAATCTTTTAGACGCTCCATAAGAGATTTACAACGTACAGACTCTTGAGATACACAGTATTTCCTCCGTACCATCTCGAGAGACACTCCGAGCTGCTAAAGACTAGCAGAGGCTGTTTTATCTTCGCTGAATGTTTGGTGGGGATAGAAACGCGGCGCTACGGAGATAAAACTGCCCAGAACAGTTAAAACGTGACTTTAGGGAAAATATTATACACCTGACTCTTTATGAGACTCGTTGCTAGTACAAATAATCAACGGCGAGAGATCTTTTCGGATTCTTTCTGTTCTTTGAGCGATTACGGTAAGATTTTTTAGTACAAAGCTTCTGCCGACGCTTTCGTCCTTGCGAAGGCTGTGATTGTGCTCGTGAACATGCTGTATCGCTGCTACGTCGAGGAAAATGACTTAGGTGATCACGTCTCTCTTTTCTTTGGGAATGTTTTCGAAAAACGATTTCGAAAATTACCGCTAGTTGCGTCTTCTGTCGTTCAGTGTGGCTAAACTGCGGATTTTGTGCGTTTATGACAACCCCGAGCTTTTAAAATTCGACACAGAAAACTGTTTAATGAATCTAAACAAAATTTCATTCATAGATTCAAGTATTTATAGATTTCTATTTAAATATCATTAATTTTTAATGTAAGAAGTGTTTAATGACAGTCGAACTTTCGTGGGAGTATAGAAAATAGTCTGTGGATTTTCATGCAAAATTAAAATCGTCATTTCGATATGTTGAAAATAACATATATTCTTAAATTATTCATGTTTCTCGTAGATGCATAAAATCCACAGTCTACTAACAATAAAATTAGGTCTTAAAAATTCATATTTGCATAAAGCCCCTTTTAATTTTCACCGTAGATATAATTTTTCTTTTACTGCGAAATTTAAATTATTTTTGCCACTTTGTTCGAAGGAATATTTTCAGTGCGTAGTCTTTCTCAACGACAATATTATTTATTGTTCACCACTGTTGAGTCGATTTTTCTGAATTTGAGTGACCATCGAAATTTTTTTGCGCATCGAAGAGGCATCGTTGGGAACTTTGATTTTAAAAACGTTCGTCATTCTCCTCGTTTTTAATTTTGTTTCCGCTGCTTGTTTCGCGGGAAATATTGCGCAATAATTTGCAAGAGACACGGGTACGAGTTTCGTCTAAATTTTGAAGATTTTCACTTCGAGGGAAGAAGAGAATAATTAACAGTACGTTTTTCTAAGGAACGAACACTTGTATTCCATAGTATGTCATTCTATTAACTAACTTTTATTGCCGTTTCCGCGGCTTTATACATGTAACGACATGGGTTTTTTGTCAAAATGGACAGACACTGTTCGAGTATTAATTATAGTGGAAATTAACAGTACCTACATATTGTTAGAGCATAAGTAGAGAGAACATTTCATTCTTTCATCAGTATTTGAACGTGGTCTCCTTCGCGTTTTGCGAGATGCTTTTCGAAGCTTGAGAGACAGAGAATGTAGGCGAATCTGTGTCCTGCTAGACGTCACTGATAGTGGCTCGCTATAATTTTTCAATGTCTAGAGCTCTCTAAACACGAGTGTAGGCGGTGAGAAATTTCGATACTCTTCAGCGTGCACTTCCGATTAGTTTTGATTAACTTAATTTATTCTGTGCTTACCCCTTTCTTTATTTTCTGACAACTAACGCCTGTCTAACAGTGAAATGATTTTTACGTGAAACGTGGTTTGTCTCCCTTCCTTTCATCCCCACCCCGTCTCCGCTTTAAGTATACTAATATAATTAACGATATTGTATGCCACGAGACACATACTAGAATGTAATATATTTCTGTACATAAATAAGACGTAAGTGATAAAAGATAAGTACACAAACAACACACAAAAAAAAAAGAAGATGATTATACAATGTATTAAATAAAACAAAAAAGAGATTATTTAAGGTTTCATATCTCCGAGCTATCGGATTAACATTTAGCTATCTTTCTTGCGAACTAACGCTGTGTTGAAAACAAAGACAAAATGAAAATGAAACATGATACAAGGAAAAAAATGAAAAAATGTTCGTTGAGTGAAAATCTTTTAAATTTAAACAATTTTGCTGTAAAAAATATTTTTGTTAATGAACCTTGTACACCGTCTTTTAGTTGCATATTTTTAGGCTGTATGCGTGTAAACATGAAAGAAAATAGGAAAGTTTCTTGTTTTTCTTTTCTTTTCTTTTTTTTCTTTTTTATTACGTCTTTTGCGAACGACTAAAGAGAAAAATTATTTATTCCGAATGGTTTTTATTTATGATTAGCGTACCGTTAGAATGGGAAAACTTGTCCATAGCGTATAAGATCGGATTCGAAGCTTGCGTTCGAACGTGATTCAAGATCTCAATAATTAAATCACTTAATTAGCAAGCTTCGTGTACAGTTAGACGATTGTTGATCGAGAACGATTCGATTGTACGTGGCAAGGCAAATCGTTGTATGCGATCGCTGATAATACAATGCAAATCAAAACTGTATTTCTTTCTATGATTTCTTTTATAGTTCACTAAGCTCCGCAGATTTTCCAAGAATATTTTCCATCAAATTTTGCTAGAAAAATTCAGTTGAAAATTTCTGGAGAGTTTTTTTTAACAGCTCGTGTCACTAGACTGTGGATCATTATGCAAAATGTTTTCATAATTCATAGTGTACCTGTTAGAAGTGTAACAATAGGGTTTTTAACGACTGTGCTGTATTTAATAATTTTTTTCTATACAACACTATTAAATAGAAAGTATTAGAAGGTGCTGTCGCTCTAAAAGAATGTATATTTAGGGCCATAATTTGATTTTTAACATACTCTTAAGACATCACTGATAGGTAAAATCTTAATTTTACGAAGTCTAGAATTAGTGTAAAAATTCGTTCATTGACTAAAAGAGTCCTTTTGGCGAAAAGAAGGTAAAAAAGTAAGTTTCTTAGTATTTTTTAATTCCGTGCATAAAAATTCACAGTTTAGTAATTTTCTACTTTTTACCTCGTCTGTTAACGAATAAAATTGCTGTGGCTATTGAACAATGTCCTCCAATGAACAATCACTCCTCTATTATTTATTCTTTACTTTTAAACAACTATTTAATTAACTATCGATAAATAAACAATCAAAATAGTACAAAGCAGAGCTCAGTGAACGACCTAAGTGAAAACATTGTCACCTTTGTCGTTCAATTTTTATTTTATCAATCTTCTGTCCACGTGAATGTTTTTCCTGTCTGTAATGATAAAATCCGAGATTTCGGATCGAGCAAACTGTGCTTTACTCTCGTCTAGAATAGATCTTGCGAGTCGGACCTGTTTATAGTTAGAACAATTTCAATGAGAAACGATAATGAATGAGAAAATGAAGCAAATAAAAGGAAAAAAATCAAATATTGCGAATATTTGAAGTGAACACGTTGTATGCGAGGAAACATAATAGTTTTTTCAAACAGTACAACAGATTTTGGAGTGTTAAGATAATGCGATGTTTTCGCACTAGAAAAAAAAAAAAGAAATAGTGAAACAAAACGAAAGCACGAGAGATTACAATGATTTCGATGCTTTCTTGTACAGTGAAAGTAATTAATTCGTAATAAAGAGCTCGTTTGACCTGTGCAGAGATTATTATGATATATGATTTTCTCGACGTAGCAAGTGCAGAAGATCGAAGACCATTTTATTCGCGCCGCAATTAAATCTTCATGAAACGTTATTAAAGCATTTTTTATTAGAATAATTCTATGGATTCTTGTTTCGTTCGTAAATGATTGCTGTGGTTAAAAAATTGTACAAATTTCTGCAAAGAACGACGAATCAGCTTAGCAACGTAAAGAATACGAATTGTTCATGAATTATGGATTATCAATTATAAATCCTGATAGAGAGCGTGACCCTTCTGTATCGAATGTTGTATGTCAGACACGATTGTTGTTGTAGGAAGAAAATAAATATTTTAATGAATATTTTTACGCAAGAGCAGGGTATCTTACATTCTTTGAGATTTGGTATTGCATGTTTTTGCGAAAGCTGTAGCCGATAGGTGAGTATCTGTAATCAAATTCTGTTCTCTCGTTTATCATTTTTTTTAGAATGCGTACTACCATTTGGTTTTTTACTCTTTTTTTTTTAAATTGTACTTCGTTCAAAAAATAGTTAGACAATCTGTACAAGCTTGTTTCCGTCGTAGAAAGTCGATTTTTAACTGCTTTCGACTGTAAATTTTGTGTAAAAAGAGAAATAGCAACAAAGAGGTTTTTTTAACGAAATTATTTATTAGTTGTAATATACTTTTCTGAATTGTCTTTTACGTATTCACTGGTTAAATATAACGAGGTCAGTTTATGAATTGTACAAATCACGTATCGATTAAGTCCCTCCAGAGATTTAGGTGATTAAGGATCAGCTTACAAATTATACTTTGGAATTATACTGATTTTAGCTTGCGGTGTTTCAATCGTGTATTTCGAGTATATAAAACGAGCTGTAATTAAAGTTTGTGAATTATATACGGATCGTATGCGTGTATGTGAAAGAGAAAGATCAATAAACTAGCAGAAAATTCGACAGTATTTTATCGAATTATGTGAATCGTATGTTTCGAGTGTGATTTAAGTGCACGGTACATACTCATGCATGTGGCTACTTCTAACAAATAGTGGGAGATAGTGGCAAGTAATCTAACAGCCACTGATTTTGAACATTAACAATTTTTTCTTAACCCTTGTGCACTATTCGGAACATTTGGTTAATTTCAAGATATAAATTGTGCCAGAATTATTATTCAGTTCTGGATAAAATTTAATTCTTGATTCGAGTGCAGTGTATAGAAATCGTTAATGTGAAATGTATTTATGTTCAAACTAACAATATTTAGTTATATTCAAACTAAAAAAATTGTGATTATAAGCAAAGGCGTGACTTTTTAGGAAAAATTGATCTGAATATTGCAGGAGAGTTAAAAATTTTAAATCTTCAGCGATACAGTTTCTATTTCTGATAAAAATGGTATGACATGCTGTAATTACTATCCACCGGAGATGATCACAAAGAATCAAATTTTCTATTGTAAACTTTTATCAAAGCTAGACAGAAAGATTGTTACTCTGAAAAATGTATTCTGAAATACAGATGCACGATTACGCTTCAGGAATTATTTCTCATTGAATCGAGAATTCGAGCGAGTCAATTGTCGACACCCGAGACCAATGAATTTGTTCTTACCAGGGACCATGACCATTACTATAAAAATTAACAAAATCTTAGTATTATAATCAGTTCCCTTAAAATTTTTCTGGTTAAAAATAATTGAAAAATTTTGTTCATTGTCGATGAAATTTAATCATTATCAAAAAAAAAATTGATTTGGGTTGCTCGCGATCGTTATTAACGATGAAAATTGATTTTAGTTTCTCACAACTGGACTGATTTTCATCTAAAATAAAATGTTTCTAAATCAATTATAAGAAAAAGAGGTTAAATAAAAATGTATATTCACAAAGATTTTCAATCTATTTATCCTAAGTAAATTGTCAATCAGGAGGACATTTTTATTCTACATAAGGATTCGTAGTCTAGTTGAGCTACCGAAATAAACGTTCATGATTGCAACGATTATAAGCGACTGAAATAAAATTCTTTTCACTAAGAATCATTAGCAATGAAATAATTTATCGGTCACTTGTAATTGTTATTTATCACCATAAATAGAAATTGATTAGTCGTGTGGTCAACTAAAACTATGTTTAAAATTACATGTTAGGTTTAACACCTTCAACTTCACTTCGAGTCTTTGCTATCGATTTTATTGTCCAACAGTTTTGGATTAGTCCCTGGTCGTCACTAATCAAAGTCCAATACTTGCTATGATTCATCAGGATCCGCCAATCTCTGTATTGGTAACGAGCATAACCGATTAGGAGCGTGAGAGTCTTGCCAGGTCCAATAACGTTCTGTTCTTGGTCATTTCAGAGAAAGTAATTGCCGGTGAAGGTTCGCTGATGGGAGAATGCTTAATACGACCATGTTAAGTGGCTCATGTGAATAACTTTATTACAAGCAACACGAAAAACCGTAAAATCGGTCGAAATTGTGGGATCGGTAAAGAACGTCGATTCTGTTTGTCTGTTGCAGGTGGCAGCCAATCGGTTGCCAGTTACGAGGATCTAAGTTCGAGTAGCTTTAGCTCGGCGAGCAGAGCTTCTTTGGATGCGAGGAGCTCGCCGACCCCATCTTATGGTGCTGAAAACATGATGGTCTTTCCCGGTGACAGTAGCGGTTCCATTTGAGAGTATTTGAGATGCGCAACTCTGCTACCGAAATGGCTGCGCTGTCTCAGGTAAATTCAGGAGAACAACAGCAGCAAAAACGCCATCACGCCGCACCGCAATTTCCGAATAACGCATATGCTCAACCAACTACAGGACTCGCGGCAAAATCACTGTGCCATTTCCCGAGGTCGTTGCACATCTGCATACCACGTGCACACCGTTTTCGCAGCTCGTTTTCTCACACAGAAAATGATCTCGCGGAAACGCGGTCACGCCAAGGCATTTATGTGAAGAAAAACTCCTGGTGACACTTCCTTCTAGAAGACATTTTTCTTTTCTGAATCTTGGACACCTTCTGCCCTTTTTCGTGGACACGTTTCGTAAACGTTTTTTAATAATTTCGCCCAAAAAATAGATTTTTCGACGACGAGAATTTCTTGTAAAATTATGGTGACTTGGATTTCTTTAATAATTTGTTTTTTTTTACGGATGGAGAATTTTGTTTTTTTTTTTTTGACGAAAGTAACGTGATTCTATTTACAAATTCACTTTTCTGTGAATGCTAAAGTTAGATAGGCATCAGACTGATGGTCAGACTAAGGAGAACTATTTTTTTATACCTTGAAAAAAATTATGCTACCTTGAATTTTTTGACAATTTATTTTTTAAGAATGGATCATTTTGTTTTTTTCTAGAGGTGAAGTGATTCTGTGATTCTTTTCACAAATTCACGTTTCTGTGGATGATAAAGTTATACATGCAGGAGACTGATGATGAAAAATTCTTTTTTATGTCGCATATTTTTGTCAAACTCGTGGTGACTGGAATTTTTCAACGATTTGTTTTACTAAAGGTGAGGCGATTCTTTTTACAAATTCACATTTCTATGTGTGCTAAATATAGATAGGCATCGGACTGGTGGAGAGAAAAAATTTGTTTATACGTTTCACACCTTTGGCAAAATTATAGTGACTAGAATTAGAGTACCATGTGGCAGAATTCACAGCTGGAAAAAAATATACCAAGGAAATCACGATAGATTATGGTCTGGGTTTGATCTGACAAGCATTCTCGGTAAATTGGCGACAGATTGATGCCTGTTTTATGTTTAACAAATATTCTCGGTAGAGTTCCGAAAGATTGAGGTCTGTTTTAGGCGTGAGGAATATTCCAAGTAAAATCACGAAAGATAGAGGTCTGCGAAAGAAAGTGTTTCAGCTTCCTGTTTTCCGATTTTTCAATATGTCTTGAAAAAGGGAAAAAGTTGGTCGGTTTCACTGATAAATGCTTCGGCGTCTCGTCACGTCGCGACACTTGGGATCGTACAAAAGTCAGTGGCATTGAACTCTCTTCTGTCTGGGAATGGTAAACGCTGCGCTAGAGCATCTACCTACATACGGGGTGATAAGATTGCTGAATATTTTTCTTTCCTTTTTAAAAAAACGTTTTATATCGTAAGGAATAATTACGCATGAATAACCGATCGTTTTTAATCGTATCTTCGTATATTTACGTAGTATTTTGGTAATACCACCGTTGACCAGCGACGAATGTAAAAAGTTAATCTATACTTCCATGATGACGAAAAGGGAGAGATACAAAAAAAAAGGAGAGGAAGGAAGAAGAAAGAATACAAAGAGCAACACACACGCGCGCGCGCTCGCACACACATATACATATACACGTACATACAATAAGAATACAAAAAAAGAAAAACAATTGCATTTTATACTCTGTAAGCGCGGTCGCGCTTTAATTACGAAGCTTGAAAAAATACGTTCTGTAATCTTTCGATCGATGCATTTTTTCGTTCGCGATACTTTTTAGCCTTTGTATCTGCGAGGAGATCAAAAAGATTATAATTATCGTTCGATTGTTAGTTCAGTGACACCGTGCGAGTCGCAGTCATCTCACCACTCTCTGGTTTTCTTTAATTTTTTGAAAAAACCAGTCGAACTTTTTCGGCACTAACAATGTCGGCCGAATTTCAAGCCGGAAATCGAATAAAATCGTTGAACATGAATGATGAAACAAAATCATCGAAAAATTATCTGCATCAGTTGCAAGGAACAGGAATTAAGTAAAAATTTTCTTCATGCTGTAATGACTTCAATACATCCGTATTTTCAAAAATTTGTTAATCTTTCTATTCATGTGAATGGTACCTACTTATTTTTGTCATGAATGTATAAAATCTGCAGTCTATGAGCAACGATTTTGCCCTTTTTCTGCGTTCGACAGAGGTTCAAGCAATTTTCTCATTGCACATGGTGTGTAGGGTTCACATTTGTATACTTTCCACTGACTGTCTCACTTGTATTTGACTTTTACACGCGTATCATCTATAAATAATTATACCGAGTCTTGCAGACGAGAAGCCTTAATGAACAAACGACGAAATCGAAACTGACTTTTGAACCAATCGAAAATATATTGTCAGCGTTGCATTGTTGGAATTCTGAAGGGGAAACCATCGCAAATAAACGTAGACTCTAGACGCAATTTACGTTACAGTTGCAATACAATAATGCTGTTCAACTACCATAAGAATTATTTACAAAACGTCAATGGTTAAATGCTTTAACAGTTTCCCGGATTTTATCAGTGCGTCTCTGACGATGATCTTTGTTCATTACTGGCTCACTTTGAGTACTTTCGTGATATAAACACAACGTTTCCTTTTATTGAAGTGTGGTTAGACTTTGAACACGTACGTTCCAATTCGAACTGAATATTTCCTAACGATGGGACAAGACGATTCACCTAATGTCTGCCTCTCGTATCGTTCGACGACCAATTTTCTGTGTCGACACTGCGAAGGGAACTCATGGCGCTTTATAGAAAAGGGGTAAAGAGAAAAAGAGCGAACAGTGTTGTTGTACGTTTTGTCCGAGGACGAGAAACCCGTTTGTACGAGCCATGGTGGTGTTGCTTTGAGAGAATACGGAGAACGTGGCTTGTCACGCTACTGAACCAAAAGGCAGCGTTTCCCTCCTTTGGGTCGCGCTCTGGCCACGCCCCTGGCACCGCCTCTATCCCCGCTGCTGCCCAACAGCAGCGAGCAGAGGCAGAGTTTTCAGAAAAAGGCGTGGAGAGTGACAGGAAATAATTACTATTCATATCTGAGGGGAATAAAAATTCTAATTAGATCAAAGATATGTTCAACTCTTAAAAATTGCAGATTGAAAATTTGCAATTTGGAAAATTGGAAATTGGTGTTTATGGATCCATGGATCTTCTGTTTGTACCGATTCCTCGATCCTTTCGAGACCACTATTGACATTAATTCTACAATACATCACTCAATCTTATCAACTTTCGATGATAAGAATGTTTATTCCTTTATTAATGACTGCAATTATTGAAACAGTGAGTCTTTAAAGCGTTAAATAATTTTGAATCGATTTACTTTTATTAGATGGTATTTCTGAGCACGTTCTGGTCTCGGGAGCACAGGAAATCGGTTCAGGCGCGATCGCGAAATCCATAAACCGGAAACGGAAGTGCAAGAAAGCGAGGTAACTCATGTAGTTGGGGTATAGATGTATCTGGCCGGAGATTCGATTTGATTTCCATGGATACTCGCTTTTCCCAATAAGAAATTTGAAAAATCGTGCACGCCATCTGCGTCTTCCGTATTCGGGGCAACAAAGTGGAGCAAAATACGATAGGCCTCGCTAAGTAAACCGATGCTGGAAGTCTGACTAACGTACTGACTCACGCGGATCAGATGACTCGAGGAACTCATGAAACGTCTTTCGGAGACTTTCTTCGCTTTTCCGCAAAGCGAAATAGCTCGCGTCTACGATGAATTAGAGGAGTGGGGAGTCGAGGAGAGCCGGGAAAGATGGAGTAGAAGTAGAACGGGGCTGACGGAGGCCTGAAGAGACCGAGGAGAACCGAAGGAGATCCTGGAGCGCCTCTCGGAGTCTTTTCCCCCTCACGTCGCGCTCAAAGCCAAGCAGCTCGCGTTTGAGCCACACTAAAGAAGTGAGGGTGCCTCAGAGAGCCGAAGGGATTTCCAGAGCGTTCCTCGGAGCCTTCCTCGCACTCAAGTGTCACTCAAAGTGAATCAGCTCGCGTTTGAGACACACTCACGAAGTGGGGGAGCCGAGTAAAGCTAAAAGAGTCCGATAGAAACTGAAGGGACTCCGAGAGCGCCTACCCCCCCCCCCCTGCCTCGATAACTGTCACACTACGGGCTCCAGCCTGCGTCTACTAACTGGAGACTGTTGTACTTCAAGTTAGCGAGGCTTCTGAGCGCTGATACTGCTCAGAAAGTGGTTTTGAGTGGTGTTTGCGTTACAATTTGTCTCGTGATAGCAATGTGAATCCCCAAAGAAGGATTTATCTTAAAAATTATAGAGGGTTCGACTTGTGAGAGTTTGGAATAAAATGTCAGTGCTCGGAAGGACCGATCGGTGAAGAAACTTTTTTATTCGAACGTTTTGTAGTCGCGTAGACATTATATTACCTGAGAATCGCGAAGAAAATGTGGTGCTGTCTATTGGGAGGAATCTGTGCCGTGTCGTTCCACAATGAACATCTTGTTACCCGTTTTGGTGGATCAGGGAAACCAGGGATCGCTCCGATTTTTATTTCGCAATTATATACTTTACATACATGTATGTAACAATTACATACTTTAGAAATGTTATTGACAATTTTTCTTCCACTTTTTTCTATTTTAGCATCGTTTAAATTGTATCTGTCGTACACTTGTATATTTTAAAAGATTGCGGACTTTGACGGAAACATGAATTTGAATAAATTAACCAACTGAAATTAAATAGAAACAGTATTAAGTATAAAATAAAAATGTGTAGCTTCTATCAAAAGTCTTTCTACACCAAAGCTAAAATGGTAATGTATTAAATTTTCAATTGCACTGCGTTCAGACTGCAAAATGATCAACAGGCGTTAAAAAACCGCAATATGTTTGTTTATTACAGAATAATCGCTGTCTCTGAAGATTGTCGAATGTGAAACAGTTCAGTTAACAGGCCCAGCCTGCAACACAGAGTACAAATGTAAAGCAGATCCACCATAATCGGGTAACCAGGTGTGAATCGCGTTTGAATGGCAGTTTCAGAGCATTACTGTGCGATGATAAAACGTGCGGTAATTCGACGAACTATAAAAGAAGAGGAGGCGCATAGATTAATAGAGAGACGTTTATAGAGATTTTAAATTCGCATCCTCCCTTTTACCACGGTTTCGATGAGCTTTCTGTATGTGTATAGACCGTGTGGCCGGGCATCGAACGATAACAAATGCTTTTTACAAGGATCCCCACGCGGCACAAGATCAGAGAAACGGTAAAAAGCGGTATATGCATATATTTTTCTACCTTTTACTTTCTAACGTGTCACCGTTAAGGATTCATTTTTATAGAGATTAACAAAAACAAAAAAAAAGAATATAAACGACGAAGTTGAATGAAAAGACGAGAAAAAAGATAACGAAGGAAGGAAAAGCGAGTTCGCAAGCACTGATACGCGATGCACACTCTAACGAATCATACGAGGATAACTCTGGTCAGAATAACTCTGGAAGCAGAAAGAATTCTTAAACCTGAAAATTTGGCTTTTTCTTCTGAAGATTTATGGATGTTATCAATCATTTTTTCTGGTAGTTACTTTCCGATCCAGGTCGCAGATAGATAGCTTAGACGAGAGCGTTACGACGACGTTTTTCAATGCGGTTCCATTCGGAAGACTTCGATCGCGCGGACATTGAACCCCTTGCGCTTGTAATTTTTCAATCATCAACCCTAAAAAATCGAACAGTGTACATGTTGATCCTAAAATCACGCCTACTATTTCTACAAACTACAATTTCTGTTATTAAGTTCGCCTAGTCCTCCTTACAACAAAACTTCATAAAAATATTCAATCACGAATTGAAAGTGAATATAACGCATCGAATCGCCTTCGACGAAGTACAGTGTTTACTCTATGTGTCCTAAATGCCTAGTGAGGGGCCATGAACCGAGGCCTCTAGAGCTTCGCTGTCCTTTTCTACGTTCGCCGTGGATCAAAGAATGGTATCTTCTGGCCGATATATGTCCCTAGCTAGACCCGTGTTTTGGACATATATCGAGCAAACACTGTACATTTCGTTTAGGCTACATTTCGAAAGAATGAGCACAAAATTAAAGTGGTAGGATCAAAAGATGTTAAACCTCCGGCTGTGATCTGTGTCGAAATAATATTTTGATCGATATTGCTCGAAAATTAAACGAGAGTCTCAGTTGTTTTCGATCTGAATATATACGTTTACAATATAGTAGTTGATAATGAGTTTCTTTTATAATTACAAGTACAAAGGGTAAATTGTCTATCCGTCGATTGATTTTCGACTACAAAAAAAAAGTATGCGTTTGACGATGTAATTGTTTGGGATTCAGAAAACCAGGAACATTATGAAGTGTACATCATTTTGTAATGGGTTCGTCGAAGTTCGTGTGAAGAATCGTTTTTTATTATGTTTAACCATAACCCTAAGAAGTGCCAAGAATTGTAATATTTTCCTTTTTACAGAAATACAGAGGAAATTTTATAAAATGTTCTTACTCGGCAACTGAAAATCATGAGCACAACTGTGGAAAACTAGGAATTGCAACAACAAATTCTGGCTCGAAATCCTGAAACACTATTACAGTTTTTATGCTACGAATATGTTACAATTTTCCTGTCTTTATTGTTATTATAATTGCCTGATTTTCGATTGTGTCATGGTTCTCAGAAAACTTTATACAACGTTACGAGATAAGCAACTAATATACTTTCGTGTTAAAAAATGGTTGTTAACAGTTTCTTAAGCTGCGTGAATTAGCAGTGCGAAAATGCAGCAAGCCGTTCGACTCGTTCAAACAGTGTTGCGAACGATTACTATTGATTGATCAGGCTCGAGTGACCAATTATCATTGTATTACCAATAAAAATGGCTTCTTGCAGTGTCAACGAATGATGTGCGTGGTTTTCGAGCGCTCTGTAACACGCACGATGGACAACAGTGAAAATCAAAATTGCAAATTTTTTTCTGGTGGATCGTTTCCCAATTAAGATAAACACTGATCAATATAAGTAACATATACTAAATAAAATAATATTTACGTTTGTATACACAGTTCCGGACTGTACAAAATCCTTGTACAGGGTGAGTCACAATTTTAAATTTTATTTTACAAACAAATGCACAAAACGGACTCTCCTGAGTAGCTAATCTTATCAGTACTTTCTAACAAGCATGAATTTGAGTATGTGAGCAAATGCGACATTAAAACAGAAGCTTTCAGCTTAAGAATAATAATTTTAATTCTATTACACTGCTTTGAATTTATTTTGTACAAATGGCGATCAAAAAGTCACAGTGAAGTAAAAATTCAAAGAGTAATAATACTTTGCTATCAACCTTCTTTCAAACACAGTTCGAACTTACTATAATTTCATCTCGGACAAACCCCTAAAAACTATATCAATCAACCGTTCAACCCCCGAAAACAATATATTTTTAATTTTCTCGTGACTGACCCTGCATAATTAATTTCTCGGCTGAATAAATTTGATTTAAAACGCTGTACCTTATGTAATAATGAAAAGTACGTGACACACAATCATGCTCGATGATCGCAAAAGTCAGCCTCGAACTCGCAAACCTGACGACGGGTATGGACATTTGAGCTGCGAGGGTTTCGTTTCGAACCAACGCAGATCAATCAAACGCAAGATTATTTGTATCAGAGATTCTTTGTATCGTCACCATATTTTTCTCCCCTAATTGTAAGCGCATGATTTGTATGATCGAGGCTGGATGAGTTTATATTTAATTTGGAAATCTCGAGTGAGAGAGAGAGAGAGAGAGAGAGAGAGAGAGAGAGAGAGAGTGAGAGAGAGAGAGAGCACTGGAATTTGCAATTAGTTTGCTCGACGAACTGATTTGTATCGAAATGATGAAAGAAGATTGTTTTATATGATACTAAGGCTGAACAGGGTTGTCGTATGCTTGGGCTTGTTTGTCTGTTCGTTTCCTGTTTAATTTCTTCATAGTTTTGAGTGCTCAGCTTGAGTGCGAACTTTATTTTCGATACGGATTAAAAAGCATTTACTACAGTCAAGCGTCTCGTTTTCTTTAATTCAACGCTTGACGTACGATTATTATTGACAATCGTACGGCGAATAATTAACGCGAGATGAACGACAGCTTTCACAGGGAACGTGTGGATAAACGCTAGAGAAAGGTAATGCACGTCGCATTTATAGCGTTTACAATTTTGTCAATATCGGTGATTAACTTTTGTATGTATACCTATTTATATGCATGTTAATAATTACTTTTTCATACATTGATATCGAGTATAATTCTGTTTGATACGAAAAGAGCGTGATAAATATACGATTACAAGAAAGTCACATATCTTTAGTCACGATTTGTTTTGGTTGGTGTTTTTGTTTTAGAAGATTAGAAAATAGTCTGATTCACTAAGAATTGACGGTATAGTGATTACTTAACACCGAGGATTAATGCTATAGCGATTACTTAACACCAGTAATTTATTCGTAGAAGCTTAGAATGTTTACATTACTTTTATTTTTAATAAAGGCAAATGTTTCGAAACTCGTGATAAATCGTTCGATTACTATAACAGAACACATGTGTCTCAAGTGGGAAGAAATGAATCAGGTACGTCAAGAAATCTTATAATACTAACAGAAAAGGTAATATTTAAAAGGTAATATATTTCAGGCATTCTATTCTATTTAGGAAAGAATGGCAACGAGTGTTGGGCACTCGAATCCTCTTAGAAATTAGTTTAATTAATTAGTTGCTAGACTGCGCATTCAAAATAAAACTCTCCTCCATTGATCGCAGAAAACTAGAGTTACATGGAAATTGATTTTTCCTTTTAATAATTTCTATTATTCTATTATATTTCTGTATTCTTTTGGTGCTTTTACTGTTTCACGATTCATTTATTAATTTTTCTCATAGATGCATAAAAATCGTAGTTGTAGTAGTTGCAAATGCGTAATTTGAATAAGCTAGGTTATACTAGCTAAAAAAATGCCAAATATTTGACGCAACGAAATAATTAATTCAAGTAGCCTAGTATGCCATTTTCCGGGGGATGAACGAAGAGTGCATTCTCCTCGTGCCCGGATTTCTAGGACGAGGACGTGATCGACCTCGAAATCTCGAGGTAAAAGGGTGATCTTGCGCGTCATCGGCGAGTACAGACAATTCGATCTTCTATCGATTCGGTTTTTACCAACATCTCACCTATTGACCATCCCTCGGTCCTCCGCATCCTTCATTCTTTAATACCACACACTTGATACATCACAATACACACTGTAACCATCAAGCTTAACGACAATTATCAATACAAGGGTTGAAAGCAGCATCACAAAGATAAGATAAGCAGGTGATAAATAGGGTGCGTGAGGGTGGGCGGGTGCTGCAACAATTGACAGGTGAGACATAAAAATATACACTGTAACCATCAACTACAAATTACTTACACTAAACATTACAACATTATGTAAAATTGTGGGTGTCGACAGGAGTGACGAAATCAGCATCGCAAAGGTGATATAAGCAGATGTTAGAGGGGGTGTTTGAGGGTGGAAGGGGATTGCAACAATTCACAGGTGAGACAAAAATATACGCTGTAACCATCAACTACACATTACTGAACATCATATAAAATTGTGGATGTCGACAGGAGTGATGAAAGCAGCATCGCAAAGCTGAGATAAGCAGGTGATAAAGGATTTATAGGGCGTGGGTGAGGGTTGCGACAAATGATAGGATCGCGTGAAGCAAACTGGAGGTTCAAGCAATTGCTGTTTTCGAGTTTCGTCGAACCGGAATTCATTGAGCAGTAGCACCTACGTCGGCAGTTGCGCGACAATTGGCAATCGGTCGAAAATAATAGGCACGCGGGCCGGCTTTTGACTCGGCTCGGGTCTCGGGCCAGGCTGCAACGACCTGCAACGGCGGCTGCAACGGGGATGAAAACGGCATGAGGTCAGAAGAAGGAGGAACGGGCGTGCTTATCGTGCATCGTCTCCAGCTACCTCGAAACGCTTCTAACACGGCAAACTAAGCCGTAGCCGTGTTCCTCTAACCGGGTCCGTACTTCTCGACGTGCCTCGGCCAAGAGTAGCTCAGCTGACGTTTGCAAAAACACCAACCCGCGACGTGTGTCATCGTGCACAGCCTGCCAGCCAGGCCTCGTCCACAGGATCTAGACGTTTCTCCTAATTTCGTTTCGTTATGCATCGATGCTTTCCTCTTTAACCTCTATCGCGAGGGGTTCAGTTAGGAAGTCACAGAAATCGGTATCTCAGGGAATTATTTTCTCTGAAACTATTCGACAGTACCAAGCACATTTTGGGGTATTTTAAAGGCTGTATTTTGGAGACTATATCATGTTTTTTTTTTTATGAAAAATATTTATTACCTACGAAGTTGTAGCTAATCTCCAGGAGTAACGACCTTCTCGACGCAACCGCCTGGAGATTAACTATAACTGTATAATTGTTAAATATTTTTTAATGAAGAAATTATGAGACAGGTTTCAAAATATGACATTTTAGTTTTATGGGTGGTAAGAAAAAAATTTCCAAATAAAACTATTGACCGAATGCAACGCCTTAACGGATTTTAATGCATGAGAAATTAGAAAAATTGATTTAGAGGAGAAATGAAAGACTGACTTTCCAACTGCAGTAAATAAAGAATATATGTATGATTTTCCAAATGTGGTATATAAAGAACATGATTTCCCAAAAGCAGTAAATAAGGAACGAAATTGTGACTTCAGTTTCTGGAGAAGTTCGTAACGAGTGGAACGAGAGTGCAAGATTGATCAGAGGTATTTTTAGTAAGCCAGCACGGCAATTAAAAAATCTGTTTTGTCTTATAAATAGACGGCAGGGTACTTAATGGGTGAAGCGTCGTGTTGCTAGTTCGACATATTGATCTCTTATGCAATTCATTCTGTTTTGAGGTTCGTGCCGATTCGTTCTTCTAATTATGTGCCACTTCAGTAACGACTGCGGCGTAATTAATAGATGAAGTACTTTCCGCGGCTTCTTAGCTGTCGGTTAATATCCTGGCCCGATTTAATTTTGGCCGCGTGTGGTCCTGTAAATATTTTCTTCTTGAACCTCGTCCCTTCATTAATTTCAATGACGTTTCTACCAGAAACGTGTCAACTGTGCCATGATCTCATTTGATCAGATCCACTCAAACGACAAAACTCTCAACTTTTAAAGCCTTTTCCATTTTTGCCGATCAGTGATTTCAAGGAAAATTTTGCTTCCACAGTGAAATGTAAGAAAATTTGAAACATGGTTAGTTGATTTAGGCTGTAATGGATGAAGTTAGAGAATTTAGGCTGGAAGGGTTACAAGATTAGTTTAAGGGAAATTTTATAGGGATGTTCGAATGAAGATTGAACGGAATAGGGTATTTAACATAAAATTAAGACTCCTGATCGTCGAGTGACGTCACAGAATCTTTGACGTAAATGCTTCGTTGCTGGTGATCGAAGAGAAGTTGACAACACTTCGGCCACTTGAGACGAGTTCGATTTCTTAAACGTTACCCCCGCACCGTTGCTTTACCGTGTCAAATATAGATCTTTAAATTCGATAATACGATGATCTTGCACCGATAATCTCGTTTTGTTATCTGGGGGACCTTAACCTAGTGCGGGAAAGAAATCTGACAATGTACGGACTCGGATGTTCCTTCCGAAAAAGGGGGAGGCAATTACTGTCCTTTCATACTTCTGCATAAAACGAAGGAAAATGAATCAAAGCAATTTTTTCACACATCACATAATTCTTATTATTTTTAGGGCTCTTCAGTCTCTCTTCATATTTTTAGGGGGCTGTTAATTGGGGGTGGACAACGACTAAGAGAACAGACATTTTTAATTACTTGTTTTCTATATAGGGCATAGGGTGTGTAGATTCTTAGGGGTTGCTAATTGGGGGTGGGAAACAGAAAACGAAACAAAGAAATTGTCAATTTTTCACAGCATTACAAAGAGCCTTTGTATTTCTCATGATTACAGTCACAGTGTGCTTTTCTAAGAAATCAAAGGTCTTCCAAATTTTTAGGGGGTTGCTAATTGGGGGTGAACAACAGAGAACCAAGAAAAAATCATCATTCCCTAACATCGTTCGAATGTGCACGAAGTATCCCCTTATTTCCATTGTCACAATCATAGTATCATTTTTAGGTGACCATGGCCTTCGAGAATGTTAGGGGGTTGTCTACAACGGTGTCCAACCCCCAGTTCCTGAGGAATTGATCTCGAACAGAAAACTGCATATTATTGAAAAAAGCGACGACAGGCGGAATATTATTCAGTTCTGGAAATACCGCAGACATCATCCCGGGGGGGGGGGGGGAGACTCGTGGTAACGAACCATCGAGAGCAGCTTCTTTTTACCTCGACAATCAGGTCATTGGGCCTGTAACACCACTGGGAATAGCAGAATGCCGTGAACCACTCGAACCGCTCCTTCAGCAATCCATTTCTCGGCTCTTTCCTTTCTAACGGCAGCCAGCCGCAGTATCGACGTCAGTACTACGAAAAATGACGTCATCAGACGCATGGAAATATATCAGGTCATCCGATAAGCGATTTCAACGCTTTTTCTCCTTTTTGTCTTTTACTACTGGAACTAGGCACTCCTCGAGGTACCGATGGCCATTGCTGCCTCGGGATACTCATCTTACGAAGATACATAAACTGTCTTTGGGAATTTTTGTCGCACTCGGTTTCTTAATTTTTTAAATTCTTTGTAATTCTTAATGCTTTTTTAACAAGCCCTGGGTCCAGAATAAATAAAGTCCTAACAATTATTATTACTAGATAGTGCATTTTATGAATTGATAGTAAACATGAGCAGATGAAACAAAAAGAAACGCCAGATGAATTTAATATCACTGGTACGTTATTTACAACCTATTAAAATTATTAAGTTTATAAGTTTAAATTTATAATTGATGCAATTTTTACTTTGCATAAAAACTTACCACTGTCTAACTTTGACTGATTAGTGGAGCAGAGTATGAATTATCATTCTAAGTAGAGAAAACTTTGCTTGATGGGCGATCATTTACAAAATGGCGACGCAAAGAAGATTTCTTTAATATTTTGTTCCAAGATCAAATTAATCATGTTCTTAAAACAGTGTCAGTTGGATTGCCAATTTTAAAAAGAAAAGATTTTTAAAGCTGTTTTTAATGTTTTATATCGAAATCACTTTCTCGAAAAGAAAAATGGAGACTGTACACAGTCTGGATAAGTTGAAGTTGTTTTTCAGTGGAGAGAATTGTTTTCAGAATAGCGAAAATAATTTTTGATTGATATTGGTCCAAGTGGAATTAACGAAAGAATGTACTTTCTCCGTGCGCAGTGTCTAAATGTTTCTACAATTATAATTCCGATGGTTTGTCCTCCGATGGAATCGTCGCGTCACCGTATCAAACACTCGACAATTAGAAAGGCATTGTTGCAACGTGCTTTTCAAAGAGACTGGTCGATACTACGACTTAGAATCAGTGAAGGAAAAAGGAATTCGTTCTTATCATTCTCAAGGTACTGCCACGAGGTCAAGGTAAAAGTAAATACATTCACCCTGAGGGCGTATTACTAGATTAGCTTCCTACATCTCCGTTAATGCGCCTACAAAACTCGATTTCAAGGATTTTTAAAGTAAAACGTCTCCTTGCTAGAGTCCCGGAACGCGTGGGCCGATCTTGGCGAGAAAAATGAGCAGTTTTCTAATTTTTAGTTAGTTAGGACATTTAATTTTTGGTGAGTTGCTAGGAGTGAGTATAAGTCGAATCTACACGGTGTCCTCCGACGATTCTACGTACATTATTAAGACGGTTCGAGAGTGGCAATATTATTAATTGTGCCGGTACTAATGAGAGCGTCCGTGGCTTCTTTCTCACGTGTCACGTGGTAAAGAAGTGTCATTCCACGAAAAACACTGACTTTCAGTTATCTTCAACCGCTTCTGTATTAATGATATTTTTCCGAGTCATATCTTTAATGAGGCGAGTTATCGCTGGTAACGAACACTGTGCAACTCAGAATGAAAAACAAAACTATAACCAATCAGACCTGTCGATTTTTCAAAACCAAAATATACACTCTTTCTTTTTTAAAAGTTTTATAATTGTCTCTCATCAATTTCATTTGCTTAGAATTATTGCAAATTTCGAGATAAATCTTGAGTATGTAATAGTATTAATGACTCATTATCGGATAATTAGTAGCAGTAGAAATAGAGCGAAAGCAAGGCAGTTTTGTTATGTAGAAGGGGTGACTAAACAGACAACAATAAGTAACTCTCGTTACAGGGTCGTGATCATTGCCTCACAGTTTACCCTTTTCATCCCTGCCGGCTGACACCGTCATTGTTAGACAGTGTCAGAAAGCACCCTCTTGTCACATAGTATCCCTCGTGGCTACACTTTCCTCCCTTTTTGCGGTACGTGGCCACGTATTCGTGCAACCGCACACATGCGATATAGGGAAGCTGCACGCGTGCGAATTGATGGGTGGACGTACAGGATGACTCTGATAGAAACTACAGTCCAAAAATAACAAAATAAAAAAGTATAATATAAAGTATAGCGCAAAGAATGGAGCAGAGTATAGAGTAGAATATAAAGCGCAGTATAGAGAAAAGTATAGAATATGGGGTATGAAATATAAAGTTCAGTATAGAACAGAGTATATTGAATCAGCTTATTAGCCTAAAAAGAATATTAAAGCCCGACTAATTCCTAGTTCCCAAAATGCGAAAGATGCTTTCCAGAAAAACAGTTGCAAAAGATCTCAAAAAATAACGTGCCGTTATAGAATATTTTGGGTTCCATTTGAACGGTTTTGCCACCCCAAAGCCGCCCCAGCGTATACCTGGACCACCCTGTATAGGTTCTCGAAGAGCGGCCACTTCAGGATGCACGAGCACCGCGTGAACACGTAGCATTCTATTCGCGGCACAATTTTCGAGGATCGATATATCGAGCGGCGTGTCCCGTCAGTCGACAACGATGTCTTCAAATAGCACGGTAGTTAACGTCTCTGAGAGTCACCCTCAAGAAGGGTGACACGAGAGCGAGAGGACTCTTTCTTTTCCTCCTCGATTCTTTCGTTTCTTCTTCCCCGTCATCGGTGACGTTTCTCTCTCATTCTTCCTTGCAACCCCTATTCGCGGCGCCGGCTATTGCCATAATCTATCCCCCCAGGTGGAGATGGTTTCTCCATTCCAATGCACCGTGATTGCATGGGCCCTGAAGTCGAGGGTGTAAGTAGCAAAACGATCGCTGAAACGATCGCTAAATACTTCGTCGAGCATCGATAATGGTTCAAGGGCTCCGGAGTTGCCTGTCATCGAACCGAAACTGGAATCATGGAATCATCTCCTTGCACAATGTCCTTCGATTTCATTTTTTAATTTTCCAACCCTTGGGTAATAAAAATGTTGAATTTGTTATTTGATACTTTAATTTATAGGGACTAGGAAATTCATATTATTGTTGTTATGTGAACAAATGAGTTTCTTGACTATGATAACAGCACCCCCATTCCCTTTTTATAACGAACATTAATGTATAAAGTACAGTAATGGTTTCGTTGGGCTTTCAGTTCACTTGCAATCCATTAACACTGCAATTTAGAAAAAATAAATTTTTGCATGCACAATTCTGGTGTTAAAAATATAATTTCGACACGTCTGAGAGTGTACAATTAGTCCAAAAAATTGTATCTATTATTCGGTAAAAGTTTACAAGGATACTAACATAATCTTTTCCTCATTACTCTAATTTTCTCTCATTCAATAACAACATTTTTGAAAGTCACTCAATTTGGTCATCATTAATCTCATTAATCTAATGAATTGCCCACGACCTCTTACCTAAGGTCAAATTCTATCAACTCGCTTTCCTCCAGCTTTCCCAAAGCCTTAAATAAATTATGAACCATATTTTTTAATGCAAATAAATTCTTCGTAAAACAATGACGCCAACCATATCGGACCTGTTCGAATAATTGTATAACTTAAGCCCATAGTTTTCTCACGTATCTGTAACATCCTCTTCCTTTTGTTCTCCCGCTAATGATAGCGGTTGAACCACGGGAGAATTGGTTTCTCGCTGCTTCAAGATTTCAGCCGCGAAGATCAAAGGAACCTACTGGTACACTCGCCTTGATGTTTTGTTCGTTGTTACTCGTTGCTGTGTACCCTCCCTGGAGGGTAGCAACGTTGCAACAAGCACCACACGTGTCCGGTGCAACGTGTATCCGACGTGAAGAATTAATTCGACGGCTTCATTCACGCTATCATTTTCCTCTGGGGAAAGCTAGGCCTGCTCACCTCTGCTAAAAAGACTACGACTCGTGAATTCACTGTCATAAGTTAGGTTACGAGACAGTATAGCGCTTTGGTTTTATTAATATTAAGACTTCGGGCTAATTGTACACTCTTAGATGACCCAAAATTACATTTTTAATACCAGAATTATGCATGCAAGAATTTACTTCTTGCACCAGCAGTATATTAAAGAGTTGTAAGTGAACTAAAAATTTAATGAAACCATCACTGTACTTTATATATATTTGAGATTTGGGGCTAATTGTACACTCTCAGATTTCTCAGAATTGAATTTTTAATGCCAGACTTACGCATACAACGTCTGAGGACTATATACAACATCCTGATTTAAAACTCCACCACGATATCGTCCACTCCAACATCTTCAAGCTACAATTTGCAATGCTCAACTCTTTCTCACAGTTTTCCTAACATAATCAGCCACAACAAATCCTCCATCTTTGCTCAATAACCAACCAACAGGCCACCCTGTACTTTCCCTACCAGTTACCCTATCAAACTACAGCAATCAAACTATTTATAGACCATATACAACACCCTGATATAAAGTTCCTTGACAAAGTCCTCCACATTAACCTTGAAAATCCTTCGAGCTACAATTCGCAACGATCAAGTCTTCCTCAAAGCCTCCCTAACATCGTCCACAAATCCGCCATCCCAACCCTAATAAACAACCAACCAACCAAATAGAAGTTATCCACGTGTAGGCTGTCTCTCCGGCCCGGTTATTCTTCCTAACCTTGATCGTTGCAATTAGCGTGTGTCCTAAGTGCTGGATTACGCCAGCAGCACGAAGATGCCGCATTGTGGGGGGGGGGGGGAGAAAGTAGCTACAGTAGTTATAGTGGGCACCGTGACTGTACGAACCCGGAGGGATTACCACCACTTCTTTCCTCAACAACGTCGACGACGACGACGTTCCTCCGCGATATTCTCGACCTTTTCCCAAACCTGTCTTCGTGTACGTCACAAGCGTGAGTTACCCCTTCTATACCCCATTCTTCTTCCCTCTGTATCGAGTTAAGAGGGTAGAAGGGGTCGGGAAGAGGAAGAGGAACGCCGAGGGGGTATATCGATGCTGGACCACCACCTCTATCGCCACCACCACCGCTACCAACTTTGCCACCACCTCCAACTCTCTCTCTCTCTGCCTCTCTACATCGGCGACGATGAGTATTCTGCAGCTTCGGCAAAGTCGTTTGAAGAAGTCAGTCGACGGCCGCACGTCCTCGCGATTCGGGCAATAACGATCTAGAAGAGAGAGAGAGATAGAAAGAGGGTTCGGAAAGGTTCCAGGGTTTTCTGGAACCCTATCTCATTGCTAAAGAACAAGTGAAGAACTGTCGAGCTCTTTTTCTACGGTCTTTCTCCTATCTGTATCGTCTTGTTGTCTGGTAGTCTCTCTACTGGTGACCTGGGTGCACCGTTCCTCCACTTCTGGTACCAAGAAGATGTGTTGAGAAACATTCAAGAAGAATGTCGATGGACGAGGCGCATGGGGGCGGCATGGTCTCCGCAATCTTATCCTCGGTTGTGCTCCTTCTGCTTCTTATGGGACGTACGGCGGACGCTCAGTAAGAATCTTAAAGAGAGAATGGCGATTTTCTCCTTTGCGACTCGATGGCCGAGACGTCGGCCATCTTAGATCCACACGGAGGTCGATCGTGCTTGGATTTATCATACTGTACGGTGCGCACTTTTCTACTGTGCATACGATTTCCTAGTTTGATCTCGGTTTAGGTTGCGTCAGGAGGATTTTTATAATGATTTTTGGGGGTGTACAAGCTTGAAGATCGGAGCTTAGGCTCTTCTATTAGGGTTGGCGTTGAGTTTGTTCTATTAGTTAAAGGAGGTTTGATAGAGGTAAAGTCATTGTAATAGTCTCGGGACGATTCTGCCTTTATTTTCGGCACTAAAGATTGAAATTAATGTTGAGCATGTCTTCTGAAGGTGTACAGTATTGTTTTCTTTGTTGCTCAATTTTGTCGTGACTAGTAGAATTTAATTATGTAGTATATTTATGTTTACTTTTAATTATAACGAAGATGAAGTTAATACAGTGGTTGGAAATAGATCTTTGCAGTATTGTTGATCAAAATGATATTTTTACTAATTTCACATTTTGTAAGAATTAATAACCAATCAAAAAATTCAATATACATCCATCAATCGAATCTTGTCCTCAAAATTGGACTATCACGATTTCCAAATGTACTCACTGTTTGACCAAGGAATAAACACACATCTACATTCACCTAAGAACAACTGAGTTCTATGTACTAACTACTAATAGAAGTGTAGATAAGAATCGTTTACGCAAAATCACACGGAAACAGTGAGGATCGAAGCAGTGCGGTAATTCGGAAACCAAAATGGTGGCTGCGGCGTCCTGGTCTTTCTGTTAAAGGAATATCACAGTGACAATTTTGTTGTTAGAGTGCAGTGTGTTAATCGTGGCAAGGTTTTCTCCGTTAAAACTCTGTTTCAAGTTTGATGTTCGTCGCACGAATTGCTATTGTTCGCATAAACGTTTCGTCGCAGAGATGTGTCGCTCTCGGTGGTTTTCAGAGAATAATCAACGAGGTGTGATAAAGGAGAGCTACGTTTTGTAGATGAGCTACCCCGTTCTGGACTTTTGTGATTTTAATAGTGACTGGATGTATTATGTGATTCCGTGGGTGGCGCGTTCGAGGACAATGCAACATGCGGAGTGACACTCTTTTTTTTTGTCTTTCCCCTTGACGAGAATGAGTTAGACGATGAAAATTGTGGTTGTTGTTGTTCCTTCAGATACAGTTTTCATATTGAAAAAGGAACACTTTCAAATTCCTAATTAATTTAAGAATTGGTTAAATATAAAAATGATTACTTTCAAAGTCCATAGTAAAGACGGTAACAGTGCGTTTCTAGATTTTAGACTTGAAACTTTTCCTGTGCAACGAGTTGAATAAATGATTGTAAACATTTGACCGTAGTCGACAAATTTTTTAAGAGACTGCTGATGTCTGTTCACACAAAAATTTAGAAGAAAGTAGAATCAAGTAAAATCGTCAATGGTAACAGATTACCTATATCAAAATTATATTAAATTTTATTGATTATTATATTTCGATACGTTTCAAACGTTTTTATGCGCTACAAATGCATAAAGATTTGCAGTCTGTTCGCAAGAATTTTCTTTCTTCTTTATTTTTTGTTTCGATTGAAACAATTGACGTCTAACAATTGACGTCTAAAAATCAATTTACGTCTAAGTCCTTAAGTTAAAAATTGTAATTGTTATGATAAGGCGCGTCAAGATGCAATATGCAATTCTAGGAGGAGCTTGGAATTCTATGATCTTCTGCCAGAAGACCCTAAGCTCTACGACAAAATGCGGCCGCCGAAGAAAGATGGACAGGCAACCGTCGTCTACTTTCATGTTACCGTAATGGGTCTCGATTCTATTGATGAGACTTCAATGGTACTGTCTAACGTTAAAAAAATCCAGCATTTAGACTCAGAAATTAGAACAATTATTCGCGTCAAATTTTACGAACCCAATCTTCACTCTGGAAACACTTTTCTCTCGTATAATTTTACCTTTACTTTCCCATTGCTTGCAAGTAGCCAAAAATTATAGATCATTTAACAAGCTAGTAATTTATACAGAGAGAAGCGATTGTAAAATTACTGTGACATGTTTTGCGCAGACTTACGCAGCCGATATATTTTTTGCCCAAACCTGGAAAGACAACAGATTGCGATTGCCAGAAAACATGACGTCTGAATATAGGTATGATTTATGAACCAGAATGTTCGAATACAAATTTTTTAGATACAGTTCTATTTATCTGAACTTGATCGGAAGAAGATTATTGTAAACTGTGACTAGATTACTAGAAGTGGACTGGTTGAAGAACATGTGGCGACCGGACTCGTTCTTCAAGAACGCTAAATCCGTGACCTTCCAGACGATGACCATTCCTAATCACTACCTGTGGCTGTACAAAGACAAGACTATTTTATACATGGTCAAGTAAGAGTCAAAAGCTTCTAACAATACCCCTTTTCTTGTTTTGCGTCGATTTACTGACTGCATTCTTTCATAAACCGTTCATTTTCTTAGTCTTTTAGAATGTATTTTCCAGGGAATAGTCCAGAAACTTATTGTCAAAAGATAATGTTCTGTTCAAATAATAAATTACCACCTAAACATTTGTGTTAAACGCAAATATGTATTTTCTATGTTTCAGGTTAACACTGAAACTGTCCTGTGCCATGAACTTCCTGATCTATCCCCATGACACGCAGGAGTGCAAGCTGCAAATGGAAAGCTGTGAGTTCTTATAAATACTTTTTATAAATCCCCAATATTGTGATTATTTTTGTACAGTAACCATTGCTTTAATCTTCGAGCTAAATTTTATCTATCGGACAGAAATAATAAATTGCCTGTATTTATGTAAAGTTTCATTCAACATAGGAGCCATAACAATTGCTTAATTAAATTGAAACTTATCTTGATAAAAGCCTTCACACATTTAACAGACATTCTTTATTTTACTCGAAACCTAATATCATTCTCAACAGTGCAGAATAGCTTTTATTCGATCGTATCATCTATAACTGCATCCACAAATTTTTCTGTGTTTAACGCTAAGTGTAAAGGACGCGTCAAAATGGTCCGCACCTAATATTTTTAATTTACAATTATTCAGATTGTGAAGATGCATGCTTGAGAAATTGTTCAAAAAATTTATTCCTTTATTATCAAAATTTGGATAGGCAGATTCTCGTTATTTTGATAAAGTAATGTAAAAGCACTTTTAGTGCTCCGTAAATCAAGTGTTAAGTATCTACTCAAAAAAGAGTGTGTCTAAGTTGTACAGTCTCTTTTGGCCGACTATAAATTGCAATCTAAGGCTCAGTCTCGAAACGTCGAATCTTATGCCACACTGTCAGCCTAACAACGTTCATTTCCGTCCCGCTGACTGCGATTGAATGTCAATCGTATCCCCTGGGTTTGAAAATTCGATGACGCGGTCGCTCGCATGAATGTCCCACGTTTCGTCGGGGGTGGTTCCCCGGGAAACGTTCTTTAGAATCCTCCAGGCGATTTGACGAAGGACAAAATAACTCGGTCAACAGTGTCGCACACGACGGATGAGATGATCTTCCAGTGGGATCCTGACGTGCCACTCGTCGTCGACGAGAACATCGAGTTGCCGCAGCTGCAACTGGTTAAGAATTACACGGCCGACTGCACGCAGGTCTATTCGACTGGTGAGTCACTAAAGAGTCATTTTGTTCTCAAAGCCGTAATTAATTGAATTTCCGAGCCAACCCATTCGCGAATCGTTTCGTGCGCGAACGATTCTCGAAAAGATACAACAGTGACGCAAACAACAATCTTAATGCACTGAGACTCTAATTCAGGGCTCTATTAACGCTCGTGCGACCGTTATAATGAATAGAGTCTACAAAAACTTCGAACAGCGATGATGACGAGAATGTCGATGCTCATAATTAGACTGCGGATCTTTATGCAAAATAAAAATTGTCCAAATTCATGACAAGAGGCAGAAGATAAACACAAATGTGTTCCTTCTACCGATAATTTTTATGTGTCGAAAATAAAACTAGAACAATCTTGAATTCATGCAACGTTTTTACAGTTTTATATTTCTTCATTTCGTGGCGGAAAATCCACAATCTACTAATAATAATCTTGGAATGAATATTTGCCGAATAAATCGTCTGTTTTTGTAGCACTGGTTGTTTGAGATTGATGAATCTTTGTGTGTCGGGATGGTATGATTTTTTTGTTATTTCTAGTTTATAAATGCAGGATTTTTACAGGTAATTTCACCTGTCTCGAGGTCATCTTCGTTCTTAAACGTAGACTTGGGTATTACTTGTTTCACACCTACGTTCCTACCTGCTTGATCGTCATCATGTCGGTGAGTGAATATGAGTTTTGTAACTTTGTTCTTTCAGAAACGTGTTAATTAATGTCTGTGGAGGTCACTGAATCGTTGAATTAAGTTGTATTCTATCCTTTTATTTTTGGATATACGATGTAAGGCAGTCATTGAGTTAAACAAATGAACGTTTCTTAACTCCTTGCACTACGATTTATTTTACAGTTTCAGTGAGTAGAACTTTTTCATAATTTGTAATTTCCTAAAAAAGGAGAAAATTTATTTCTATATGTTCTTCATATTTCAGTTTATAGGAAATTAATAACATACATATTTATTAGACTCTGTTCAGAATCTTCATCATGAGTATGACTCAATATTGTAGGGCAAGGGGTTAAATAACTCTGTTTATTAATTCAGTAATTGTATAATTCAGCGGATACAGTCTTAGATTTTATCAAAAAATCTTTAAGGAACAACAAAATTTGCGGGAGATCATACGCTCAACATTGTCTCTCGTTTTTGTGTCTTCCATATTGCTGTTCCTCTATTGAAGACGAATTGAATGTATTTTTTCCTGTGCAGTGGGTCTCCTTTTGGATAAAACCGGAAGCAGCACCAGCAAGAGTGACACTGGGCGTCACTTCTTTGCTAACCCTTTCAACGCAGCACGCGAAAAGTCAAGCGTCCCTGCCTCCAGTATCATACTTGAAGGCAGTGGACGCGTTTATGTCAGTCTGCACGATATTCGTGTTCATGGCACTGATGGAGTATTGTCTGGTGAACATTGTTCTTGGAGATTCAGACGCTCCAGCTGCGAAACCACCGCCTCCGCCGCCGCCTCCTGCTTGTGGTGGTCCAGATACTGCGAAATTGGATAAAATATTCGACATCGCCACCAAGGTAACACTTAGATGAAGATTACTGTATAGGTCACCTTCTGTGTCTCGGAGACAAACCATTACCAACTTTCAACAATACATTCGGTACAATACTCCAATTTTAATACAAATTTTAATAAAACGTTTCTTTCCGCTCAGAGGCAGCTAAAAATCTCGAGCTTCTGCAATAGGAGACTAGTTTTGGTCCTAATGCGAAGCTAAAGATTTTGGAAATGCAAACACAGCTTTGCAGCTTTAGAGGTTGTACATTCACCAGGCAGCTCATCCTACCTATAAATTCAAATTTCTAAAGCTACAGCCACACTGAAGCACCATCGAGCAACTTTTTTCTCGCTTCATACTGCCTCCGTTTTTGTTTATTCGATAAAAAGAGAAGAAGGCACCAAGAGGCAACGAAACGTAGACCGATGTTTCTTCAGTGTGGACATAGCTTAAGAAAATAATGTTTAATATGAATCAAGCGAATTGATCAGGGACCATAACTGTTATAACCAAAAAGAAAAAAGTCATGGAATAACAAGTACTTCGTCGACTAAATTCGTCTTGATTACAAATTAAGATTATAAGTAACCGAAAATTTTTTCTCCTGTAGGCAAATGTTCTCGTTGAGAAAAATTTATGTCGATCACTTATAACAGTTATTAATGAGAGAAATTTATTTCGGTCACTCATAACAATTTTCAATGAGAAAAGTTCATTTCAATCGTTCATAGCAGTTATTGATGAAAGAAATTTGTAATAGTTATTACTAAATAGTACAATTTTCAAATGGTAGCCCAGCAATTTTTTTATTCATAAAATTAATTGCTGCAATCAAAATTTAATGTGACAATCATGAGTTTTTCCAAATTTTCTCTTGACAAATTACACCGCAAATCATCTAACGTTAATTTTAAAGCAGAAAAGGTTTGTTCAACGCTAACCTGAATTGCCGGCACAGCGTGAATTATGCATGCTAGTTTTGTTAAATACGGGAGAAAATTTTGAAAAAATTTTTTTTCTAGATTTTGTGTTGTTCTTATGGTCTGTTGATTCATCTTGTTGTACGAAATCTTATCAACGAATTTCACAGGCTTGCTCTATCCGACAAACAGTAGAAAACTCAGTAATTAAATAAGCAATTGAAATGAATTTTCTCATCAATAATTATTATGAACAAGTAAAAAGAAATTCGATCGTCGATAAATGTTATGAACGATCGAAATAAATTTCTCTCACTAATAACTGTTATTTGTAACCAAAAAGTATAAAAATCGATATTTTTTAATCATTTTGTTCTTCGAATTCTTTTCTTTACATTTTGTGTAGATTATCTTAAATTTCAATAACAGTCAACTTTTTAGTAATGATTTTTATCGTAGAATTTTTTAGAATAACTGTTATTTTTGTCCCTGGAATCGATCGCCTAAGATCCGATGATCCTGCCGCCCAAGCGTCGAATTCTCCGAGGCACGGAAGCTCGTGCCGCGCCCTCTGTTCAAGTTTCGATCTCTGTCACAGGAGAATACGATACTGTTGACTGGTCGATCGCAGAATTCGTCAGCAGGTCCAGCACCTCCGATCCCAGGCCCTCTACCAGGCCCAGCACGGGGTGTCCCACCTGGCCCAGCAAGGGGTCCTCCATCGGGCCCACCGCCGGGCCCTACACCCGCGCAAAAGGCACGAATGCGAGCGCTGAACATCGATCGAGTCTCGCGGGTCTTCTTTCCATTCCTATTCGCGTTGCTAAACGTGACCTACTGGATAATGTTCGCCGAGTACATTTAAGGCTGCAGACCGGAAGCTGACTACCCCCAATACGGCCTCTCTGTCAACTAGCTCGAAGAAGAAGACGCTGCTTCGATGGATCATCGATGGATATTGAATGAATCGTCGCACTCTCGCGGGCATTGGATCGTGGACGACTCGACGTCCTCTAAGACATCCAAAGTTATCATTATTATATTAAGGTTGTTTTCAGAGCGTTAAGCCGCGACACCGGCCATCGCGACGTTGTAATTAATCGAACAGTGATACAGAAGATAGAAGACGTTCAGGGTTCGGGCCGGTAGATCAAAAAGTCTGGTACAATCGGACTGAGAATGATCGAGAGGATCTTGGATGGTCACTGTTGAATGGAGGAAGGGTTTACGATGTTGTTGATGCACTTGTATTCTTTATGTACAGTCTGTAAATATGAATTATCGGATGTATTGTGTTTCGTTGGGTAGGATCAACGAACGTAATGTTTTCAGGAAGAAGTATTCAAAAGATTTAGTTTGATCGTTTTGTTTGTAACACAAAGCACTAGTTTTGTACTAGATCGTTGTGAGACGTAGAATCGAACAATTTCTTGCATTAATTATTGGTGGATCGAACGAGAACGATCTTGTGATGCAGGGTATGTAGGAATAAAATACCAAATATTGTGTTTATCCTCGATCAGGAGCAACGAGCGTTTCAAAAGAGGAATGTTCATCGTTTAATTTTCTTATAGTTTCTATCAAAGAGTAATAGGTTTGTACTAGTTTGTTATGATATTCAGAATTTAACCATTCTTGTATAAACTAACGATGAATTAAACAAGAACATTAAACAAGGAAGGAATGTAGGATTAAATTACAAAAAATTGAGTTTGTTAATCGGAAGCAATAAAGGTTTCGAAAGAGAAGTATTCTTTGAATAATTTACTTCGATTTCCTGATTGGAACCAGAGATAATTTTCCGCTAGGATGCTACAATGATTGCTATGGTATTCAGAAATTAACAGCTGCTTGTGTTAACCTAATAATGGAACGTAATTGAGTAAAAAGTAAGAAATAAGAAAGAACTGATAAATGGAATTTAAGTATAAATATAAATATGATAGAACGACAAAAATAAATGATAGCAATACGATAATCTAGTCACTGTTCTTTGACTGTACCATGATTTTCAATCTATCTCGACAGAGCAGCGCGGTATAGTCTTCGCATAATGCGAGTTTCACGCGAGAAATAAATTTGAAAGGAAGAAGAGATATTTAATGATAAAAGCATTGAATGTACAATGCTAACTGCCAACTGTGGTGGTCGATTCTTTTGTTCTCGATCGAATGGAATTGAGCTGTTTAAAAAGAAAAAAGAAAAAACGAGGGATGCTGCACGGAGCAATTGACTCAACTTGATCGCACCCGAATGAGTACTGTAATATGATCGTAACAGAAGCTTGTATCGTTAGTGAAGCATAACAAGTCGAAGTATCAGAACATTTGCACGCATGGTTTGTTACCTCTAACAAAGCGTTAGGCGATTGAGAATCGTTTCATCTTTCGTTCCGACGAAGCTTAACTGTTTGATCACTTAATTCGAGAGTTATATTACGAACGTTACTATTAAACAATAATTCGATTTGATTTTTAACAACTGTATATTGATTGTATATATAATTTCTTTAAAGATTTATAACTAAGTACTAACTTACCGAAATTAATTTATATAGTTCGAATAAAGCCGATTCGCTTCTGTTTCTGTCTCGAACGTGTTTTTCGTTTTCGAACAAAGTTATTCGCTATGATACTTCCAATATCGTTACTAACGGCATTTACACGCGAAACTAAAATATTTTAACGTACAAACACCTCTTATAACGGTCGTTTGCGTCCTTCGCGAGAATCGGAGAGATCTAACAACTAAATAATTACGTATGTACCACTCTATTCGTTAAGTTTGTTACGAATTAAAAATTCCAAACCCGCAAACTTTTGTAGCAGCGACTTAAAATCATCATTCTGAAATTCTATCCAAGTGTTAATCATTGACGAAACGACATACAATGACTATGTGCGACGAGTAAAATGAAAACCGGTACATCGTTGCACAATAAATCGTGTAGAATATTCAATTGACAATTTCGGACGAGAGTTGGAGTATTTTTGCATGATTGTTAGCGATGGGATCGACTTAAATCAGTCGACTGGTTCGTTTTCCAATCGATTTATTTTAGTCATAGCGTGGTTATCAAATAAGTACCCGGTCGCATCGTTAATAATTATTGACTATCGAGTGGAAGGCCACGTGTACAGCTAATAGATAAAGTAGACACATGTTTCGTGTAGAGGGAATTATAGCAAAAACTATGCATCTGCAAATCCGAACGAGCTTTCGCGGCGTCCATGAACGAATGTGGCAAATTTCAATTCTTCTTTTCTTTTCTTCGCCACCTTAAATTTCTTTGTAAAAATTTTAGATCTCGTATGATGTTACATTTAAATATTAAACAAAAATGTTTCAAGTCTGTATGTGTTTTGTGAATACTCGTTTAAATTCCACCCTTTTCCAATCTCATCTATCAAATCGATGGGAATTATTAATAATTCACTTGTCGTCAATGATTTATAAATATTTGCATTCTGAGAGTATAAAATGGACCTTCATCAACACTCCTATATCATTTTCGATTTATGTTGTTTCTAATCAAATAGTTATTAATAATTATTAGAATCTTTGTCCTGAAATAACAAGTAGTTTGACACGTTCCGATAAATAATTAATTTTCTCGTTTCAGAGAATTACTTTGTGGACTTCAGCAATTTAAGAATATAGAATAAAGCTTTGGCTATATACATATGACAGTTTTATGCAGCTTTGATCTCTAATTAATTAGTTATCTAACATGTTAATCTAACCTGTTAGTAGTTGATAAAGTAGAGATTTAAGTTTTCCGGAATGTTGTTTGTGCTGCCATCTTTCTGCTCACTATCAAATAATCACAGACGAGGTATAGGAGTAGACCAATCACCCAATGTATTTTTCTGTCTCACGCTCGGGGGGCTCTAGAGCCCCCTTACCATTCCGTGTCACATCCTACCGTATCAGCCAGAACTAATATTGTGGAACCAATATTCTACGATGGCGCTAGTGCTGATAGAATTTTAAATCTCATGTCGAGAATTCTAGTTCAGACACCGCACTATCATATAGGCCCTATGTGATGAATGAAACAAAAGAATGTTATTTTCTTTTAATTCCATTACGCCTGTTGCGCGAGTGCATCGAAGGAGACATAATGTAATATTAATAATAACGTAAAGTCTTCGGTTAAGAATATTTTGGTCCTGGATGGAATCCCGCTTCTAATGATTTTCTTCGTTAAACACTTTTTTCTTGTTCTTTCTACTACATCAGTCTTCTTCCCTGTGCAATTACAATTACAACAGTGTAATAACATAATAATAAGAAATTAAATTAGTTCAATATTAGCCTTAACAACGTAGTTTAAATTTAATTTTAAAAAATACGACGTTGATATCACTAATTTCATTTGACTATTTAATTGCTACCTATTCAATCTACTTCTGATATTGCTTTTCATTTGCAGCATATATATATTCTAATAAATTTAATGATTTGAGATTGAAAAAGATTGAACAACAATATTTATAATAATATTTATATAATATTTATAATAGTTTTGAACATTTTTTAAGGATAATGAAATTTAAAAAACAAAAAGAATTATTTAAAAATGCAAAATGTATTTCAATATAGTGTTGGATTCCGCGTTTGGAAATCGAGTACAACAGTTCATAATAAAATCGAGAAGAGTTTTATTTAAGTGTATACACAGTGGTGAGTTTAAGGTACAACGACGTAACCTTCTGCACTGAAATATGCAAGAAAAAGCTCTGATTCTTTTTCGACGGGCTGCTATGTATATGTGGTTTTTGAGAGGAAAGTGTGGAAAAGAGTAGAAAAGGCTTGTTGTGTGTGTGTGTGTGTGGAAAAGATGACGTGGAAGAGAGAAAGTCTAAGGGTCTGTTTGGCCCTGATGATTCAAGGGTTTTGGCTGACGTGTCTATGGCATGATTATCATGATGCGTTGGTGTTTAACTAGGGCCTAGGGTTATCGAGTATACAACAATATACCATTAAACCCGATTCTTTTTAATTTTTTTAGTTTAAATTTCATTTTGGTATCTTTTTTAGTTCTAAAGTTATAGCAAAATGTGCGCCTCGCCGAACCAGGAATCGAATGCGTAGCGCATTCAAGACAGAGTTGGACACTATTTAGATAACAAATAATTTAACTAACGATTCGAATAAAAGATATTTTATCTTTATTCGTTATTTGAAGGTTCGAATAAAAAATGTATCTTTGTCGAATAAAGAGAATTTTTTTATTCGAAGCGGATTTATTTGAACTTGGAATCATTTTTTCATCTTTCGATCGAATAAACAGCGACGAGGTCCGACGAGCGCCGAACTTCAAAGTTCCAGCGACTAACTAACGGCATACAATGTAAGCAGATGGAGAATCCTGCACGAATGGAAGTTTAAACTTTTAGATTTTTCAATATACCTCCATAAAATTGCGAAGAGTGAATTGAGGAGCTTTCCCTGATGAAAATGAGTCCAAATTCGAGTGTAATCGAACAATTTTATTGATACGTAATGTTACGATAGTGTAGGATATTAGGTAGAATATTCATGAATTCTTTCGTAATTTTTTGTTAAGCATGGTACGACTAAAAATTAATTTGGTTTGGAGGCACTTTTAACCATGTTATCCGGCTTTTGTCTTAAAAATCAATAAAAAAATTATTTAAAAAATATAAAACATATTTCAGTATCCGCCATTAGACCCGATCTTTAAAAAAGATTTCTAGTCCTTTCGCAATGATATCTTTTTTAGTTTAAAAGTTGTAGCAAAATGTGCGCCTCGCCGAACAGGGTATCGATTGCGGCTCAGGCGCTCGAAACTTTGGTAACGTGAATTCGGTAGAACCACAGACGAGGTAGAGGAGTAGACCAATCACCATATGGAGTTTCGTGTCTCACATGTAAACAACTGATTTTCTTACGCTCTACGTGCGAATAAATGGAGGGACCTCCGATCGAAAATAATCAATTTTAAAAACTGAAAAATTTTAATTAGAAATCCAAAAAAAGAATTGCCGATGTTCAATGAATGAAAACGTACTCCGAAACAAAAACTGTGTGTTTCGGTTAATAATTGACAGGAGCTTACCAAGAAGGTCAAGGTAGGCTCAGGGTAAACAAGGAAAACTTGAAGGCCCCTCGGCTCATTCCAAGCTAACCCAAAGTAAATTCAGACACAGTTCAGTTACATACACAAGTTTTTATAACTAGTAAGTCTAAAATTCCATTTTACAATGTTATCGCATATTTTGAATGAGCAGCTATTAGCTCGATATTATTTTCTATTTGTAAGATATTAGAAGATCTTACAAATACAGAATAATACCGATTCCCAGGTCTCACCACGAGGAGTGTTGCGGACGAAATACCGTTTTTTAATGTTATAGTGTATTAAGGATCCGCAGTTTGTTATTACATGTATTCGGCAGCGGTGTGAAGCGTAATTCGCGTACTCTGTTGTATTATGGTAGTTTCTTTGTATTGACTTTAGTTATAAGTAATGCGTGATATGGCTTGTATGAATAATGATTGTACAAGGATGTGCGGGGAGAGAGAGA
>CM052140.1:4507228-4583756 GCA_028454255.1 Halictus ligatus | reverse complement strand
GCACGGGCCCAGGCGTCCGATAAATGATCTTCCTGAGGCACTGTTAACCTGGGATCGGCAATACGAGACTCTGCTTTTTCGATATATTTGCTTAAAATATAGGGGAATAAAAGTAATCTTTCTTGAGAATTTGAGAGATTGTCTAATAAACAGGAATAGGAAATTGACGAGGAGAGGTTAATCGACCCGCGTCAAGCATTTGTATTTGACCAGATTTGATCATTTTTGTCGATGTAGTTCCAGCATTTATCGTTCGTCAGCGTAGAGGGCGTAAGGAAACCATTTGTTTACATTTGAGACACGAAGCCCCATATGGTGAGTGGTCTACTCCTATACTTCATCTGTGATAATATTTATAAGTAACTGAAGAAATTATCCTTAATTTGTCTTAGTAGGTTTGAGAAGTAATAAAAAAGTAGTACATGGATGAACTAACACATAAATTTTATTGTAGCTATAAAAAATATCATAAAATGTTTATTTGGGAGAATTCAATAATTTTAAGAAATTCTTGATTATCAGATAAAATTTTGTTGAATTTTAATAAATAAATATTGTTAATTTTTCTAAACGTCGACTGTAAAATAGCATTGATTTTGTCTGAGTTTACGGAATACAAGAGAGCAAATCATATACAAGGAAGTATGTTTATATATTCTCTAATGAGGAATACGTATTGCACAATTTAAACTTCCTTTCCCATTTTTCTTATGTTATTTATTAATTTGGTCAATGTTAATTTTGTTTCGTCAATTTTACAACTTTCAGTATTGCACTAAAGTCTGGAAGCAGAGTAGTTGAGAATAACCACCTGTGAAGATAAGATTCAAACAAATAGTTCGCTGGAAAAACTGAGTAATAAAGACAAAGAGGAAGATACAATAAGATAATAACAATGCGCAATATCGAGATAAAAGCGAAAATCAGTGATCCAGAGAACGTAATTAATTTAACTAAACAAATTACAGACTCTGACTGCAAAATCATAAAGCAGCATGACACGTATTTTAAAGTAACAGAAGGCCGGTTAAAATTGCGAGAGTTTGAAGTAAGTTAATATTTATTTTTCAACACACACTACTTTTTATTTTACTCATAATTATGCATACTACTTTTATTTTATTTATAATTGTATATATTACTTCCATTTTATTTACAATTATATGTACTGCTTCTATTTCATTTATGAATATAGAACACTGTAAACAGAAATGGTGATTGTGTATTAATTAAGTTTATGTATTCTCTATTTAGTATAAAAGTTAAATATATTGAAGAAAATATATGTGTTATAGGATGGATCTGGTGAATTATTGTTCTACAGAAGATCCAATACGCTGGGCCCAAAGTTATGCGACTACATGAAAACAAGTTTAGATTTTGAGACCTGCACTCAAATTAGAAATACTTTAACTGAGTCAAATGGTTGTTTAGGCATTGTAAAAAAGACTAGAAAATTGTACATGGTTGGACAGACCCGTGTGCACATTGATGAAGTCGAAGGCTTAGGAAGTTTTATGGAGTTGGAGGTACAAAGTAACAGAATAATTTTAGCTGCTGTTCTTCTAAACTAAATCACGGACATTAATTTATATTAATGGATTGCTAGACAATATTGTATTCTTGTAAATGTTTCAGGTTGTGTTGACTGATGATCAGGATAACGAGGCAGGAGAAAAAATTGCTGACGATTTAATGACCAAATTGGACATACAGAAAGAAGATCTAATTGCAAATTCTTACATTGACCTGTTGCTCAGCAAATAAATTTTGTAATTGCTGAAATATATATTTTGTATATTTGTATCCATAGTGTCACTTTCTGTGATGGACTGGCATTGAGATTTCAGAACTTTTTCTTGTGAAATGTGTACTATCATAAGAGAATAGTTTTTGTATTGTAGCTATATTTTAATATCTTTTATGGAAAATTACTTTAAATATAAAATTCAGAATTATGTTACTATTCGAATGATCTAGAGTATGAAATTTATTTTCAAGAGTATGAAATGGCGTTAAATAGAATTGAAAATTGCAGTAAAATACTCTAAATGCCATTTTACATTTTCTGATTGTATTTTATTATTTCATTTCAAGTGTAGGAAAAAGTTTTATATGATATTGTTAAATAAAATTATTAAAATTAATCATTTTATCATAAACTGATCTATTATGTTCTTTTTTATCAGGAGTAAACGCGCTTCAATTAACTAATTAAATAAAAGGTTTTATATTTTGAAATTTAAGAGAGTAGAAGAAGGAAGGAAGATGCGAGAATGAAAGGGCAATGGTATTCTATTATCATAACCGGGATACGTTATAGTGATAACGCTGCCCACGCTTCTCTTCCTTCCTTTTCGTTGATCATATTCGCTGGTTACATTTCGCGTGTGTGAGATTTAATTTAACGCTGTCCGCCACCCTTAAGGGCAGCGAACTGTAACTCCTTCGTTCCGATTTTTGCGCATTTATTGCAAAAATGGTTGAGGGAGATATAAAACAGTAAAGATATTAAAAGAATGTATGAGTATTGTCTACATTTATTTAGGAACAATTTTCAACTAATTCGAATTAGGGATGAAATATAAATTCTAATTTTATAAATTATGCTGTCTCTTGCAATCGGTGCAGAAAAATTTTGTTAGTTATTAAAAGGTATTGATTACTTTATATATACAACATTTAATTTATTTCCGAAGTGATCATCTGGTGCAGCAACTGCGTCAGACGTTCCTGCATTTGACAGAAAATTTCCGAAATATTCTACGTGCATTGCCACCATAGAAAGGACCTTCGATTATGGTTTACGACCGAGGTAACTATGGTCAGTCTGAAAGGCGTGACATGCCTGCTGTAAACCATTCCATTCCGAAGGGAACGTATACAAGTGTGCTGCACGTGTGACGAACGACCAGCTGGTTGTTTCGATGGACATTGTGCAGTTTCAGCTTTCGAATATTCTGTGAGAAACTGTACAACAATATCTGAACATTTTTCATTGAATAGAAATCGTATTTTTACATACCAATAACCATTTTATACATTTAATGTTCTTTTTCCTAAAATATAATTATCCGTGAAGCACCAATTTCAATCTACGAATTAGAACAATTGCTCTAACAAAAATTCTTCAATTCTTCGCTAATCCTTTTCTTTTTTCGCTCCTAATTTTTCAGATAAAATCATGGGATCTAGAATTTTTCAGTGAAACATATTGTAACAATATTTTATGTCTGATCAGATATTTAAACAGCTACTGGTTACTAATACTATTAATCTCTAAATAAAATGGAATCTCTAATAAAAATTTCTCATAAGACAAGCAGTCATACTTAATATACAATAAGAAGCACGAGAATTAAAAAGCAAAGATCACTTTTTAAACAGTTACAGCCAGTTTAATGATCTTTTCAGCTTCCACCACCCTGACCAGTGTATAAATTATGCAATTACGAACGCTAAAATAATTAAACATTACAAAAGAATTCTTAGCCATTTTCAAGCTAGCAATAAGAAAACAAGACAGCAAGATCAACTTTCTGAAGTGTAACAAGTTCTTATTTTATGGGACTGCGAAAGCTACGGACGTGAAGAATTTAATTAACATTTACATACTATAATAAATCCCTAGTCCTACTCTTAGCAAGACCGACATAAAAATTGGAAATCCCAAGACATCGGGTCATCTAAGTTGTCAACGGGAAAACGAAGTGCAAGAATGAAATTGCGGATCGTCCGAAAATCTTTTCATAGCGTTCGCCCCCGCATCGTTCATTCGATTCCCCTTCTCCATGGTTCTGGTTGCCAGTACCTCTCCCCTCGGTCTGTATCAGCACCAGGGTTTTCTCTAGAGAAGAAAGGAGCCTCATTCTACGTACGGCACTGGCCGTTTGCGGAGGTTCTCCTTACAGAGAGAAACTGTGCAAGGGACGCGTCACCAGGCGTCCGACGGCGTCGCTCTCGTTCATTCTTGATCTCTTTCTCGACCGACGGTGCCGTATCGTCCGATCTCGGTGATCGACAGTGCCCGTGGATCGTTCGATCAATCGGTTCTTTCTACCTGTGTTGGATCGCGACCGTGTTAGGATCCTCTTAGCAGTTTCGTCGCGAAAAATCTTCGATCTACCTTCGGGAGATACGTACACTGGGTTAGGTAAGGGACTATTATCTCGTGGCTTGCTCTCGAGACATTGCTATGCTCTCTTTGCATGATAGTGTCGGCTGCATGTCGTCAGGTGCACGGTGCATTTCGAGCGGATGCAGCCGGCGAAAAGTGCAACAGTGCAGCGTGCGAACGCGCTGATCGATCTTCAGGCTTGTCATTACTTTGACAACATACCGTGCGATTTCTGCTGTTAGGTTCGACGCGATCAGTGTGATTTCTACTCGTTTAGAGAAATTTTTGATGAATAAACAAGCTGGATTATTTTGGGTATGGTTTTGGAATGGAGCAGCGTGGTTAGGGTCTGAGAGAGTGTGCAGATTTGGAAATGTTCTTGTGAAATATCAAATCGTAAGATAAATTGTATTGTTGCTTGTATTTATTTTTGTTTTAATTATTGTGTTCAGCGAAGTGTTTAGGAGAAAATTTATTTGGAGTGGTTTTTGTTATTTTTAGCCATTGTTACGAATGCGGAAAAATTTATTTAGATTCAATCGCACGTTCAAAATAGATGTAGATTATTTATTGTAACATTTTATTTGGAGAGTGTAGAAAAAATGATTTTACAAACGATGAAATAATTATCAAGGGGTGCTTCAGGGGATAGCATTAAACGGAGCAGAAAACAACATTTTGAATACTGCTATAAAATTGATTTAAAACAAGAACACTTCTCTCCTTTGCAAATGCACTTAGCTATGTAATGAAATAATTATATAATTATATAATATATTATTATATTTCATATAATTTTATATGAACCCTCAGAAAGTGAAATCTAGCGATACATAAATTTATTTCAATAGTTATTTATCAGCTTTTTAAACGTATTTTATCTAGACTTATTGACGATTTTATTTGATCCAATCAAACAATGTCCAAATTAAATTATCACAAATCCACTGGTTAAATTTCGTTGAAATTGACTGGGTCAATATGGACCCCGGTGTCGTCATCCGATCAGTGCATTTGAAGTTGGTTGGCTGAACGTTTTTATGTTTTATGTAGAACAGTACTATTGACAACTAGAGCAATAAACAGCAAGCGATAAACATTAGATAACAGATAGGTGCGGCACGTTCGCGAGTATAAGAATAGAGAAGCAAACGATGCACGAAATAGTATTATTTCCAGAAGTTATTCTTAAACTTATAAGACTGGTAATGTAATAGCAATAGATTCGATCATTTAAGTAAAAATTAACTATGGCGATTGTTTTCTCTTTCGAGAGGTAATAAATTACGAGATAATGGCAAGCTTTTAAAGACTGCACCCTACGTTTCTTTGAAATGATTGCAAAATAGGGATCATTCAGAAGGGTCAATAAACCGGACAATGACAACGGTTGCCTTTGTGAAACAATAGTAAATCGTAGATCTTGAATTTATTTGTGGCAATTCGTCGGTGTTAACGCAATTTAGCCGTTTACCTCGAGTCGTCTTAGGATTAGTTTGATGATTCATAAAGATGAGAATATGAATATTGGAACGAACGTATATTACTATTCATAAGATTGCAGCTTCTGTTTAAAGCTGCGGTTGCATTTTTTTCAACTGTTACCAGTACAAATTTTTATTCTCTTTGGAAGTAGAAGATTATTTTACATTTTCTTTGCTGAGAATTTTAATTAATAAATTTCAGAGGGCTTTGACAATATCTAACAAAATGGTATCTTTTCGCTTTCAGATGGAACATCACGTCCATGGCTAAGCTTCCGTCCGATAATTGAAACTGAGGGGAGGAGAATAAAATGGCTCAAATATTTTCTTGCGAGACGGTTCTCGCGGTACTTCTATTTTTATTAACTATTGCATCCAGTAAGTGTATTATTCTAATTTTATACCATCCGGTTTTCACGCGGTCTTCTAGTTATCTCTAGTGTTACATCACTTGACCGTCTAGGACATTAATGGCTCATACAAAAATTCAGTAGAACCGTAGAATACATGGACACGATTAAAAAAATTTTTTAAAAGCACATAACGTACCCCGAAAAATTTGATATAAATGCCAAGATTCTAATTTTCAAATATAGTGTGCTTCTCCTTTACTTTTGCGGCTTTCAATTGCGGAAATAAATTTTGTAGGACGATGCTGTCATTCTGACACAGTTATTTTTCAAAAATTTGCAACGCTTTTAAGTGTGCAAATATTAAGTACCTTTGAATTGGATGCTGCGAAAGGAAAGGAATTTCGTTCAAAGCGAGCTAGCTAAGGCTCATCTATCCACGATCTCAACGTGCTTTCCATTCATTCCTCTTACGAGAAGACACTTTATCCATTACGATTAGATAGCGATTCGACCTCTCGACCTGCCTTTCTTCGGAACTCCTCAAGTTTATTTCGGTCTTCAAAATCTAAGTGCCTTAGAAACTTAAAACGCGAACACCGAGAAACCATTCAAAACACTCCGTCATGAACCATAATATTTCTACGAAACTTTCGGAGCAAATTTCCAATTTTATCGAACAACTTTTCTACTCAAATCAATTTGTTCAATCTCCTCGATCTTTGAAGTTTTTTCGTCGTCGAAATAATTAATATTTAAAACCTGTTGTCGAATTTTTTTGTCATTTCGCATGTGTATGGGATTTTTGTGAAATTTTTAGTTTTAGTAATTTCTGTCCAGTTTAGGGGTTTCCATTCATTTTAATGATTAGATCCAGAGACGCCACATCATAAACATCCGGTTGTTCTTGCGATAGTCCCTACCGTTAGTAGAACCGTGCTTGATAACTACACATTCTAGATTCGTTTAAAATTTTCACGAAAACAGTTTCCTAATTTAAAAAAAAATTTTAAATATTCCTGCCCGGAAACTGCTGGTTCTCGATCAATTTTATCTTTTCAACGAAAGGAGTAGACACATTCGAAAATATTTCTAAATGAATCAATTAAAATCAATAGAAAATTCGAAAAATCATTTCTGATACATCATACTTACTCACAACGCACAACTACTTCACACGGCTAGAATTGTGAACGACAATTAAATTCTTACAGTTCAATTAACATTTTAAACGCCTCTTTCGTCTCACTAGAAAAGTTTAACACATTTTCGCCAGTCCTCGAATAAGTAAACAGAATTTTATTTTTAGATACTGCCGAACCGCAATATGGCAGGGACAGACATCCCATCAGAGGTAAGTTACCTAATTAATTAATATAAAATAGAAACACGTGCGGTTTATATGCTGAAAAAATTATTACTCGACTGCGGATTTTATGTATTTATGACAAAAATGGGCAAGTTCAATTTAAAACAGTGGACACCTTAAAGAAATTTAAAAATTGTTTATACTATTCTTAACTTATTAAGATTTTCCAACAGGGAACGAATCTTCTATGTATACGGCTACTGTTTCTTGGAATTGATGCAGACCATTTTTATTTCGCATAACGATCCGCAGTCTAATTATTACCTCCGACTTATTTGAGTTTACATTTTCCGTCGAATTAGCAGATCCCATGGGTATATCTCTTTCAATCCTATGCCATTAGAATACGTAAGCCTAGGTATGTGTGAGTAAACATTCGAGATAAAAACGGGGGTGTTATAGGATCAGTCCAGAGAGGAGATATGTCACCCATGGAGGTGACAGCAGAGCACCATAATTGGCCAAGGCTGACTGTTCCTAGCCTAAGAGGTAGCATTCTCGTCGGTTCAATAAAAAATATCAATAAAAAAACCTGATAACGAGCATGACGATGTTACACGATATTAAAAAATTAATCCACCCTCTTCTTCTCCCGCTACGTGCGTTCGATGTGTTAACAACATTGCTCCAAAAGAAAAAATCGGCAGCTAAAATGTTTATTCCTCAGGAATGTTCGTCAAAGAACGCGTCTATTCTGTTTAACACTTGGACGGCGGACCTCTTTTGTAACTATATAGTTGACAATTCTTAGGACCGTTTACAGCTTTAATTATTAATTTTTTCAAATACATCTTTAAGGCTATTTCTTGTAGACACACTAGTTTTTCCTTTATTCTCAACGTAACAGTTATTCATGTAATTAAATACTATACCTACCACAACCGGTTTCATATATTTTATTCTAGAATTATTCAAATTATACAAATCCCCGTGGGGAATAGGAGAACACATTTTTCTATTTAAATAAGTATTATAATAAAAATCGTGCAAAATCTTGTGATTTTTCCGAGACAACACATGCCAGTTACTTTTAGTGATCCGGTAGGTTTAGTGTTAATTGCCAGAAAATGAGTGGCATAAATGACTATTATAATACTTTGGATCAAGATAGACCCAGGCACCGCCGTCGGAGGGTTAATTGATTTAACGAGGTTGAGGTGGTGTCGATCGTGGTTTTTGAGAACTAACAACAGTTTCTGGACGTTTCGTTAACTGTTATACCAGTGTAAATAACAAACATTCACCGCCATAACTGGTACTAGTAACAATACTGGAGCTGGCTGGAGGGAAAGGAGATAATCAACCGTGGCTAACTCGATAGTTACACCTAAGAACAGTTCTCTTAAATCGTTTCTCACGTTATTTAGGTCCGAATATGAAGAGAAAGCATCCTTGCGAGCAGAGCTCTTGTTATCCAGCCACTGGGAATTTGTTAATCGGCCGGAAAAATCGATTAACAGCTTCGTCGACTTGTGGACTGAAGGAACCGGAAAGATACTGCATCGTGACGCATCTGAAGGACCGGAAGAAGTGCTTTTTCTGCGATGCGTCGCACCCGAAACAACAGCATAATATCGGGAACATCGTCAGCGGGTGAGATATCACTTTTAAAAATATAATCATTCGAAAAAAATCGCTGATTTTGATTGGTTTATACGAGGTAGCTGATTTTAGACATTAATTCATCGATCGGTAGTAGTTGGACAGATTTAAAAAAATAATCACAGCGATTTATATAATAAATGTAGTAAGGCACAATTTCGGAAGATCTATTTGTTCTTTTCAATTTATTAAAACGATTAAAGAAAGAAAGTTTTCTATATAAGTCCTGTTCACGAAGAAAATTTTTATTTTGCATAAAAATCTACAATCTATTTTAGTTTGAAAGACCACATACGAATCTCATAAGTTTAAAAGGAACATACAAAGATTTACGAACAGTTAAACCAACAAAAAATAATTTTTCGAAGAAGGTTTATTGATTCGTCTGTTTATGTTCTCAGGGAATCATAAACGCAAAACTCATTGCACAATATACCAAAAAATGCATGTTTACTACGTTGATTAAACTTGAATAAAAATTTCAGGACATGGTGGCAATCAGAAAATGGCGTGGAGGACGTGTCGATCCGTTTTGATCCCGAGTCGGAATTCCACATTACTCACATCATCATCAGCTTCCAAACATTCCGGCCAGCTGCGATGTTGATCGAGCGATCATACGACTTCGGCAAGACCTGGAATGTTTATCGATACTTCGCGCACAATTGCGAGCAATATTTCCCCGGTGTTTCAACGGAACCACCTCAGAGACTGACAGACGTTATCTGCGAGACGAGATATTCTGCCGTGGCGCCGTCAACCATGGGAGATGTTATCTTCAGGTATGTAAACTCTGATAAACTCTGGTCAGCAGGCGTGAGTGCATAGCCCAGGACCTGATCATTGACACGGTCATACTAACTGAGCTGTTCTTTGCTGACCTACTCTTTGCTGGAGAACGGTCGGTGCATGTATGTGTAGGGTTTTATGGGATCGTTGTACAGAGGAAATGTCAATCTTGAAGTCTGTAGCAATATAAGTTGAGGAAAAAATTTTGTCACGCTGTGGAGTGGTAGGCTTGAAAATTTTTTGAAAACGATCACTATTTTTAATGTACAGCTTGAGAGCTAGCGTAAACGTACAGATAGAAAAGAAAACGATTCAGTGGAATAGAAAGGTAAGATTTCGCTCTTTAAAATGAGCTCAGGTAAATTGTGCGATTTTTTCCCACGAAGATATGGCAGTTTCAGTGGTTTCATCTTGAGCGTGTTGGCTCTAGAGTCATCTGGGCTCGTCTTTAGACATTTCTTTTTGGAAAAAAATGAAGTTAACAAAAAATTTCGAATATGGTATTTGCTGTGCATGTTTCAGGGAACATTTTTGTACTTTTAATTGTCTTGTTTTTCCGAAATGGCCGAATTGTCTTCATCTCTATCCTCCTTTAAAGGGGGCCGGCATGGTTTGAAATCCATATACGTTTGCAACTGTCAAAATCTAGACAAACTGCTGCTTCAATATTGCAATGAGTAGTTTAGAAGTGGTCAATTGTGTTTCCTAAAAGTCCAATCTACGTCTGTATAGAGTTGAAATTGCGAATTTCTACCTGATCGCTGATTTGTAATATTCGGCAGAAAATTCGAATTCTGAAGCAAGTACAACGTCACAAGATGGCTGCCGAAGAGAGATTCTCTTAACTTCGAGAGATTTAGTGTTTGTATCAAAAAACCTAGCAAAGGCATGTACAAACACGGTGGTATGCATTTTTATTGATTACTTACTTATTTAAGACGTAAAATGTCTAGAAAAAAGGCACAGCGTAACATAGCGTGACAGTCAAGGCCAAATGCCTGCCTGCCCCCTTAAGAACGGCGCGCTCGTCCACAATTCTGTCTTCCAGGAACGTCGCGCCTGGCCACAGATGGTACAAAAGCCGCTATAGTGGCGTTACCGTTCAAACGGATGCTTTCCAAGGAAGCCACTATAGTAGCGTACCATGCTTAAGAGGTTAATTATCTCGCAGGACCTCTAAAGCACTGTCTGTCTACCAGATGTAACTTTCCTCTTAATTTTTCCAGGGTGCTGCCCCAGAATTTGGAGATCGACAATCCCTACTCGAAAGAGGTGCAGAACCTGCTGAAGATAACGAATCTGCGTATCAACATGACAAGATTGCACACATTAGGAGACGATCTTCTAGACGATCGTCGTGAGATTCGCGAGAAGTATTACTACGCGATCCAGAACATGGTGATCCGAGGATCATGTTCCTGTTACGGTCACGCTTCGAAATGCGTCCCTCTACCTGGGGTCCCCCATGAAGATGGCATGGTGCACGGTAGATGCGAATGTACGCACAATACGACAGGTCTGAATTGTGAAAAATGTCAAGACTTTTATAATGATCTACCTTGGAAGCCAGCGGTGGGAAAGTGGACGAACGCCTGCAGGCCCTGCAACTGCAACAATCACACAAACTCCTGCCACTTTGACGAGGCAGTCTACGAGCGATCTGGCAGAGTATCTGGCGGAGTCTGCGACAACTGTCAGCACAATACTACTGGCCAGAATTGCGAGCAGTGCAAGCCTTTCTTCTACCACGATACCAGCAAAGACATCTCCCACCCTGATGCCTGCGTCCCCTGCGATTGTGACCTTGGAGGAACCTTGGATGACGGCATCTGCGACTCCTTCACCGATGCCCTAGCCGGTGAACAGCCAGGTCGCTGTCATTGTAAAAGCAATGTCGAAGGACGCCGCTGCGACCGCTGTAAAAATGGCTTCTGGGACTACGACCCTGAGAACCCTGACGGCTGCAAGGCCTGTACTTGCAACACCCTCGGTACAGTTGACAATCGAGGATGCAACACGAACACTGGCGAATGCACTTGCAAGAGATTCGTCACCGCTCGGGACTGCAACCAGTGCCTACCAGAGTTTTGGGGACTCTCTGAAGATCCTAATGGCTGCAAGCCTTGCGATTGCGATCCTGGAGGCTCCTACGAGAACTCCTGCGATGTTGTAACAGGTCAATGTCGCTGCAGACCTCACATAAGCGGAAGAACTTGCAATCAGCCCGAACAGAATTACTATACTGGGTCTTTGGACTTCTTGATCTACGAAGGAGAGCTGTCGAAAGTCACTGACAATTGCCAGGTGGTCATAAGAGAGCCCTATCGCGATCGTAGGAACAGTACATGGACTGGAACCGGGTTCATGAAAGCTCTGGAAGGGTCTATACTGAATTTCACTGTAGATGATGTCAGGAAGACCTTGTGGTACGAGGTGATTGTTAGGTACGAGCCTGTGCAGCCTGGACCCTGGGAGGATGTGCAGATTATTATTGCGAGGGATAGTCCCGTGGATCCTAATGGACTCTGCAGGGATTGGAGACCTGAGAATGATGAACTATGGGTACAACTGCCTGTTAGGTCCAGGAGTGTTGTTGCTCAGCCTGCTATTTGTCTCGAGGCTGGCAAACGGTATAATATTCTGATGCAGTTTAGGAAGTTTAGTAACTACGTGGACACGCCCTCGGCGTCCATTTTGGTTGACTCGGTGAGTGGAAAAGCGGAGTTTCCGGTTTTAAAACGGTAGCTTCAAAACTTTGAGTACCACGTCCATCAGGAATGGGAGACGGAATTATTTGCCAAGATTTGAAAATGAATTTTTGCGGCAGGCTATTGAGTGGGGCGGTTAAGATCTGCAAAATATGAAAAGGATGAAAGAGAGTAGATTTGTTCTTTAACTTTTCGTTTTTGATTTTATTGAATAAATTATTCTAATCTTATGAAGTATTTGAGACTCCTGGGTGGACACTCAAAATGTTAATCGAACTTGTCTTATTTGTCGAAGGTTCATTTTTAGGGTACGGAAACGTTTCCAATTTTTTATCTGGCTTGGAAATAGGTTTTTGTCTAATGTTTGTCGTTTTTGTAGATTGTACTGAGGCCAAGGATAGAGGCCATTCCTTTCTTCAGCACGCCAGGTATTGGAGAACTTCGTCGCCAGGAATACGAACACTATCGCTGCAGCGATTACTTTAATGACATCAATACTATACGGCCCAACGTTCCTGATCTTTGTAGGAAGTACCAGAAAAGCATCGGGTACTACGCTTACGACGGAGCTCATTGTAAGTGGTTTGGAAATTGTCTCACATTACACATTATCTACCGGTGATTATTTCCTAATGTTTGAAAGTTTATGTTCCATGATTAAAGATGTTTTAATAGCTCTTTTAATACAGCAATAACTATTTCAATCATGAACCTACAGCTCACCGTCAGTAACGTAATCTAATATTTTCTCTTAGGATTATTATATAAAATATGATTTTTACATTAAAAATCCTAATAATAATCTTTCGGTAGATAAAGTGTTAATGCAGGACAATCATTCATAATCAAATTAATCAACTTCCAATGCATAAAATGCTTAATAACTAGCAACAATTGATTGCAGCTTGTGAGTGCAACCCAACAGGATCCCACAGTCTTCTCTGCGAGAACTATGGCGGCACGTGTCCTTGCAAGCCTAACGTAGTCGGAAGAAGATGCGAGCGTTGTGCACCAGGAATGTACGGTTTTGGTCCCGAAGGTTGCATCCCTTGCGATTGCGACAGCGTCGGTGCATTGGACAATTTCTGCGATGTTGAGACCGGTCGCTGTAAGTGTCGTCCAAACACTTATGGCAGGACCTGCGGTCAATGCGAGCCTGGTTTCTGGAATTTCCCGCATTGCCAACGATGTGAGTGCAACGGTCATGCTGAAAGCTGCGACTCCAAGACTGGAGCTTGCATCAATTGCCGAAACTTTACCACTGGACACAACTGCGACCGATGTGTCGACACTTACTATGGAGATCCCAGGATTGGCGTGGATATCCCGTGCAGGGCTTGTCCTTGTCCAGGTGAGAACATCTTGACATCTTCTCAAAGGTGGGATATCGAGGATATTTTTTAAAGATTGCGATTAGAATAGATTCTAGAATTAGGGAATAGGATATCTTCTGATATCTGGGACTAGGGTATCGACTAAAATTAGGAAGTAGGAGGGTGTCCCTCAAAATTTGTGATTAGGGTGACCTCAAAATTTGAAGACTAGGCCATCTCGCGAAATTTGTGACTAGGGTCTCAACTTTTGCTTCACCTTCTAGGAACCCGAGACTCCGGCCACTCCTACGCCAACAGCTGTTCCCTAGACTCAGTGACCCACGACGTAATCTGCGAGTGTTTTGACGGCTACACCGGTCCTCGCTGCGAGAACTGCGCCGAGAACTACTTCGGCAACCCTGAAGTCCCCGGTGGAATCTGCGAGCCCTGCAACTGTAACAACAACACGGATCTACGAGCACCTGGAAACTGCGATCCTCACACCGGTCGCTGTCTTCAGTGTCTACATAACACCGACGGTGCTAACTGTCAGATCTGCAAAGCGGGATTCTACGGAAACGCGTTGAAACAGGATTGTCAAGAATGCGAATGCAATCCTCTGGGAACTGATAGCGAAGCTGGAACTTGCAACCATCGAAGCGGCCAGTGTCCTTGCTTGCCTCACGTGATTGGACAATTGTGTGACTCCTGCGAGGAGAACCATTGGAGGATCGCCAGTGGGAAAGGATGCGACGCTTGCGAGTGCGACGCTGTTGGAAGCGTTTCTGATAGGTAATTGTCCTTCAGTCATCTTGATTTTGAGTTGTTTAAATGTTTGAAGTTGCCGTTCATGGCGACTTTCAGCCTCTAACTTTAGATTAAAAAGCGTCTTTTTAAAAGCATCCGAATATTATTGGGAGTGACTGTAGATGTAGTTCAACAAACCCATCGGTTCATTTTCCACCATGTTTCCAGGTGCAATCCATTCGTCGGCAGTTGCGAGTGCAAACCAGGCTTCGGCGGAAGGCAGTGCAACGAGTGTCAGACAAACCATTGGGGCAACCCTAACGTCGAGTGCTATCCTTGCGACTGCGACATGACCGGGTCCTCGAGCCAGCAGTGCAACAGAGAGACCGGGATGTGCGTATGTAAAGAAGGAATTGGCGGTGAAAAATGCGACCAGTGTTATCGGGGCTACTATGGCAACGCACCCCAATGCATTCCCTGTGGAGAGTGTTTCGATAATTGGGATCTAACGTTATCTGGCCTGAAGAACAAGACGAAACTGGTGATCGAGGAGGCGTCACGGATCCAGAAGGTGGGGACAACAGGGGTGTACAGCGAGGAGTTCGACGACATGGTGAGTTCGCTGGACCAGGTGCAGAGTCTGATCAACAGCACGTCCATCAGGACCCAAGACCTAGATGAACTCAGCGATTTAGCTACCACGATGACGAAGAACGTCTCCAACTCTGCGAAGCAGCTGGAGGCGGACAACCTTTTGCAGGCTGTTAATCAAAGAGTGAATTTAGGAGACACTGCGCTAAAATATCTCAAGAATAAAACGAACAACTTGCATCAAGCTGCAGCGAATCTGAAAGAGAATGCGACCAGGCTGCAAGAGGAGAACGTCCTAGGAGCTCTGAACGTCACTCAGCAAATGGCGGAGCAGTCCAGGCAAGCAGAGAAAATGGCGAACGATACTAGCAACGTTTTAGCTGACGCAGAAAGGTTCAGAAAACACACGGAGAGTCTTCTGGCCAAGCACAGAGAATTCGTCGACGAGGTCCAGGAGGCTAATAAAAAATCCTTGGCTAGTATAAACGAGAAACTGAAGACGTTTAATAGCATCATGCCCAGGTTGAATCTCCAGATGTGCGGAGGCAATGTTACCGATTGCAGCAGCGTTTGCGGAGGAGCTGGCTGTGGATTCTGTGGAGGCTCATCTTGCGATGATGGAGCTGTGACCAAGGCCAATCAGGCGCTGGATGTTGCAAATCAACAAGCAGCTAAGATCAGGACTCATAAAGACGAGGCTGAGCAGCTGCTGCGCAATGTGAGTTCAATGTTTCTTGTTGGGAACGCGTCTTTTCACACTGGGTCTACGATGCAATAACAGTGACTAGATTACGTTACTTCATAAAAATAAGGAGAACGTGTCTGTTCAAATTTTTGCTCACTTTTTGGAGGTGTGCGAGAACCCGAAAATGTTGGGTCAGGGCGGGTCGATGATTTTATCTATTTTATTTATGATTTCGGGATCGGGACGGGTTCTGCGAAAATTTCGGGATTCTAAAATTGTTGGGGTTCCCTGAGTATTAGGGATTATACTTGGGAATTCCGATATACAGTGAATTCTCGATATATGTCAACAATGTGTCGTGTATCGTCCAGGAGACATACCCGAGCCGTGTTATGTTTACATTCCTCAGCGTCCGAGACCTCTCGAGCTTCGTGGTCCCTCGCGGTGTATACTCCGCGGTAGTAAGGATAATCTCGCGACATTTATCATCCATATCTTGGCGACATATATAGAGAAATCACTGTACTCAACAAAGTCTTTAGTGAGCGTCTGAACAAATAAAGTTTACCGATCACTAATAAACAAATGATTGTTATCTCCAGCTGGCCCAAGTGGCTCGGGACGGGATCGCAGCAAGGTCGAACGCACAGGACGCCTTCAACTTCGCCTGGAAGGCTCGCAACCTGTCGGACAACGTGACGAAGGACCTCTCCGACATCAATAAGCGCATCAAGAGCACGTTGGACGAGGATCAGCCAACCCCAGCGATGGTTAGAGACCTGGCGAACGAGGTTCTAGCGAAGAATATCCAACTGAAACCTGACGAGATCAAACAGCTGGCGGAAAAGATCAATAGCATTGTCGGTTCGTTAACTGATCCTGAAAAAATCCTAGCGGACACTAGGGACGACCTTCACCGAGCTGTGCAGCTGAAAGAGAGAGCACACAGAGCTAAGGAGTATGCTCTGGGAAATCAAACGCAAGTTAATAACGTGATAGTGCTTTTGAACGATGCGCAGAAGGCGCTGGATCTGGCGCAGGTGGCGATCGATCAAGCAGAGAGGGACGTGAAGAAGTCGGAGAAGGATCTAGAGGAGATCGCTGAAGTAACCAGAGGAGCATTGATGCAGGCGAACAGCACCACCGACATCGTGGACAACCTGGAAGCTCGTTTAGGCACGCTGCAGAAACAGCAGGTCAAGAACAACTTCGTCATGAACCAGGACATTAGCGACCAGGTCACGAAGGTCGTTGACAAGGCGAAGGATGTTGATGTCAAAACCAAGACGCTCGCGGACAACTATCGCAAGGTGGATCAGTCCCTGGATCGCAGCGTGAACAAGAGCAAAGATAATATTCAAAGGGCCAAGAAACTCCTACAAAGGGCCACGGAGCTGACTGTCGACACTTCTACCAAGTTCAAGGATCTTGATGGCATGGAGAGCGTTTACAGAGATAACGAGAGGATGCTGTCCGAATTGATGAAAGAAGTTGACAGTCTAACCGTGGAGATGAAGAATCATCTCACGCAGATTGATAAGAAGGCGCAGCTCTATCGACAGTGCACTTCTTGAACACCGGAGAAGTTTTCTTGATGGAAGATGGTTTTTTTTATCGGAATTCTTTTAACACATTGACCGCCATATCATTCAATTGTACAGGACTTTGAATAATGAGATTGAATCTGTAGAGCTCAGCGCAGTGATGATATATTTTATCATGTTAGATGATCGGCGTTGATTTTGGATGAAGCACCGTGTGACGATAAGTCACGTATACAGTGATTTCTTGATATATGTCACCAAGGCCTGGATGATAAACGTCGCGGAATTATCCACACTACCGCGGAGTATACCCCGCTAGGGACCACGAAGCTCGAGGGGCCTCGGTCACTGAGAAGTGTAAATATAACACAGCTCGGGTATGTTTCCTGGATGATACACGACGCTGGCAAGACCCGTGTTGACATATATCGAGAATTCACTGTAATTGAAACAATTTAGTTAACGATACCAAAGCTGCGGAACTTAGCACACTGATCATCTCTTTGATCCTTTTAGATTTTATTAGTTCTAACAAAATGAATTCTATGTCAGTATACTCTTACAGAAATTATTTTTTAAAGATGGACAAAGACCTGTGTCAAGAAAAATCGTATAAAGTTACACTAAGTTAGATAATGGGACTATAAATGGACAATAAATTTAGATTAGTAGATGTTTCATTGGGTATGAGAAAAGACGTAACATAATTAGGAGAAATATCTTCGAAAATGTGTTTAAAAAATAGATCTATTTAACTGTAAATGGTCCCAACAAAAATGTCCGCTATTCGAATGCTCTTACAGATTCCACAAATCCCAGCAAAATTCAAGTCATTCAATTACGATCCAACAAAAGTTAGCTTTCAAAGTCTACAAACTGCGTCACTCGCATGAAACCACTATGGCAGTCAACGTGGTAATACAAGGGGTTAGTCAACCCCCAATGTGTACATTAAAGAGCGTCGGTATTGTCGGTGCTGAGCTTACTATGGCGTAATCGTATTTCGGTAGAGTAGGGATGATCGAATCTAGAAAGTAGGTAATTTAAAAGATCGTAATCGAATCGGCGACTTTAGATTGGACAGGGAGCAATTGCACAGTGCCATAATTGTAACGATGGGGCCACATAATTGTTAGAACGTATACGTAGATATTTGTAACATTTTTACACAGACCGGTGGGGGTCGTTCTTTTTTGGAACTCTTTGAATATTGTTACAGAACTCGATATATTAAGGAGATCAGCTTTGAAGATTTGCATTTATTACAGGTTAACGAGTGTCGCGTGGAGAATTTGGAGACCATTAAACATTTGTATAGCAATAAAGGTGGAATTAGAATGACGATTCTCACTTTGAGAACCTCTTCGGAAGCAGCCGGGAGAGGCGGACAAGTATCATTGATCTGATGAGTCAGAAAGATGCTTGTACAAAACGAATTAATAAGAGAATGAATGCCTTTCCATCGAGAGCGTAGCGTGTCGTTTAACCATACAGACGATTTTGGTAGGTTGTTGTTAACTAGCCGACAGATATTTCAGCCCAGCAATGTTCAAAATAATTTGTAAGGATTTAGAGGTAGACTTATTCATTTAATCGATCGTCATCTTAATGCGCAACAGTTCTCTTTTTAAATGATAACATGTCAGGAATTAATTCGAATGATTAGAATTTTATTGGAGGGATTTTTAAACTGGTCTAATGACTGCTTACCAATTTATTTTCATGTAAGTTAGCACTGCAGAATTGTTATACTACTCAAGAGAGATGACTGAACTTAGTTGTAGCACAGAGATAAGCCATGGGTATCGATACTAATTGCGCAATAGAGTTTTAATCGTTGTATATGTTGCAAACTGAGTTTTTGTACTTATTCGATATGTTTACGATTCAGTTATTTTATTACACACGGTGCAATAGTCATTACGACAGAGTTTTTTATCTTCGGTAGCCTGTAAATATACCACTATTCTTTCTCATAATGTATTGTAAGATCATTCATAATTGCATTAATTATACGGTTTTTTATATATTCGAGAATATTATTCGTTGATCGAATTTTCTTTCACAGTCTATTCAAGTTTGGAACAATGTCTGCAAAATAGTGACATTTTACATTTATTCCCTTTTTGTATGCATTTTTGATAATCGTGTTTTATGGAATCGCAAACAAGTCTTCGTAGATCTTAGTTATGCTGAACAATGTTGCATTCAATTCCCCATTGCTCTTCAAGAATGGTTACACACTATTTTCGCGTTGCAGTTCAATTTAAGCAACTCTGTTTTACAAATAACTTCGTATTTTAGACAAATATATCAAGTAATGAAACAGTTATAAAATTATAACAAATCTTACAGTATCTGATGCAGAAACCATAGTAAATTTTCACCTAAGGAGGCATTGAGGGTTAATAAAAACGATTCTAGAGCGTATTTTTTAATAACGTGCGAGGTCTATGAACAGCATGGATAACTACAGTTTTTAAAAACAGAGATAATAAAAATTTGTAGCAGGAGGAGCAAGAGTAAGTTTAGGGGCGTAAAAAGAGAATTGTTTAACGATTATAGTAATTTAAAGATTGATATATTAGACTACATCGAGGCATTGATATTGTCAGCGGTGATTGCTGAAAAATGGCGCACTGCAATAACCACACCAAAAGTTTTCAATTGTATTTAACGACTAATTGTGTTTATGCGTTGATAGAGAATTATATATTAGATAAATAAATAAACTGAAACAGTTAACCGCCGAGTTATTTTCGTATATCTAACTCCATTCTAACCCTGAAGAAGAGGGATCTTATCCAAATGATAAAGTTTTGATAGTAAGAATATACTGCAACGAAATATCGTGGGTTTCGGTGTGATAACAATATTTTCTTAGTACGAGGTTTATCTTTGGTAAAAAGACGGAAAGGACCTGGCCGGAAATATGGGAATAGGAATGATAAAGCGTTCATAAAACTACGAACTTTCTGCTGAAAGCTGTTTTCAAGAAAATTGTTAACGGTCTTTCATCGTTTTCGTACTTTTCACAATATTTGTGCGATAAAATTGGACCGAAAACAAACAGTTCGTAAGAAAATAAACAGTCTTATTGCACTGTGTGGCGGAACGTCGTCGCTAATGACTGAACTGCGAATTTCATGCACTTTGATCTTTCAAACTCGCCCTAAAAAAATGTTGAGAAATACTAGGAAAGCTAAGAAAATATTTTTCCGATTCTATTATCTTCAACTTTTAATTTGTCTTTAAAATTTGTGTCAATCTTTTATACTGCCTTGGCCAATTGTCCATTAAACGAAAAATGGATGGAGGATAATTTTACAATTAAAAATGGTATTAAATGTTGAAGATATTTTCCAGGTATTGACACAAGAGGTATAGAATGTCGTAGACGATTTTAGATGTTGCTTCAAGGATTAAATTAGATCTGAAAAATTTATATTCAATAATGTTGTATATAAAGATTATTGAATATAAAGTTTTATGTTAGTAAGTTTAATAATAGTTATTTTAATTTTTATAGTTATTTTTATTTTTTAAATAGTTATTTTATGTAAGTTTTATTAAAGTTTTATGTTGTATATAAAGATACATTTACGGTTAAAGATCAGTGATTTAGAAACACAGATAACGTCTTTTATAGATTGCCCGGTAATTCGAGAAGCAATGTGTCAAAAGAGAGAGAAGCTGCTCCACAGTGAAGGTATATTTTGTTTCAACTGAAACAGCTTCTGTAACGGCGCACCTTTATAAAAATAGTATTTATAGTTTATTATCGTAGAGTCTGGTTTCGATCTACACATGCTCCCCATCCTTCTATGCCCTTGTTAAAAAAGCTTGGCGTGACCTGCACGACGGCATCAACTTCCTGAACTGGTTGCTGCGATCTATGGAGCAGAGATATCCGGCTGATAGATCTGTCACAGGATTAATCATCGTACAAAAAAATCGATTTGTTGACGTAAAACAAAGCAAACTGTGACTGGTAACTAAACATTTCTTGAAAACATAACTAAACAAGAATCATTAAAACACACTATTTTAGATTGCTCTCTTTAATTTGCAAATATTCAAGAAATAATTGGAAGATTTTGTTACATGCGTTGTTCTAAATCATATCGTCAATCTTAATTCGTTGAATCAATTCTTAATCCATTAAATCAACTGTTAATTCACTGAATCAACTTTTAATTCGTTAAATCAATTTAGATTTCAAAGCAAACCAAGTTATCTAAAACGAATATAAATTTCTGTAAAATATTTTATGCATTTTTATAATGATATACCAACATTAGTCGTATCAATGGTGGACTCTATGCTCTTGCAAAAATCGAAGACTATAAATTGATGGCTCCTTAACCACTTTTAAGGTACTGGTTCCTTTTGGGATTTTTATTCGGATGAAAATTGTGCAGTTTATCTTAGAGGACGTGACACAGCAATTCTAAGATCTATTAACAAGCTTCCGTTAGGCAACAGAAGTTGAAGATCCCTGGGCAAGGGAATTCGTTTTTACTTGTTATTTCACCTCGCCCTTAAGTCGCCCTTTTGGCTTTCAGTGCCATGTACAGACGCCGTAGGACTTCGTGAATAGACAGCACTGTTGAATCGAAATGGTGTATGGGCTCATGGGTCTATGCATAATGAGTTCATTCAGGACAGCAGGCAGTGGTTGTCCAACTGGTGACTTTGGTGCAACTAGAATTTCGGAGTAGATCATATAAAAAAGAATAAGAGAACCGACACTTAGGGATCCTGAGAAAAATTCTGGAAGATCGGAAAATGATGGAAATAAACGCTGAAGAAAAGATATCTTTATGAACTGCTGTGTTAACAGTACCTGTTATAATGAAGCGTTTATGGGCATGTTTTATTAATTGGACCATAACGTGAGAAACATAAAGCGCCCTCGTTATTATTTATCGTTTTTCCATGCGTAATTCAAGGTCCTTATCTTTGCTTCGGCTGACCGCTGAGATTTATTGCCGACGGCCATTTTTATTCGCCGGAGATTATGGTATCTGGTGGAGAAGTTTATTAATCGATTCTACTCGCGCCCTGATTTTTCGTCTTTCCGGTCGAAATGTAACACTATTGCAGAGGAAACTGCTAATTATACATGTTAATTAAACTGTCCCGCCCTGATTCTTATCGATAAAATTGAAGTACCTTTAAATTATCATCGAGAGAATGTATATGATTAAAAGTGAATCAACTTTTTAATGTTATTTAATCCTTTTTATTAGCCTCTTTTTCACACGGTTCGGGTATAATTCTGTTCAAATGTTCAAATTTTAATTAGAACACGACGATTTAGTGACAGAACAAACTGCTACTGGAACGAACTGTGTAAAATTAAGTGTATACATTAAAATTATTCTATTTCTATTTCTTATTAAAAACTTCTTCCTATAAATTTCTTTCTACAAAATTCTTTCCTATTATAAACTTTACTTTCTATTAAATTTCCTATTGAATATGATTAGAGTGAAGCTAAATATCACATTAGTTTTCTAACCAATTTTAAGCAATTTATCAATCTAGTGAAACAGTGAGAAATTTGGAGGAAGTATGAAAGAAGAATTCCTCCGGAAGTGCAAAAGAATTTGTTGAACATTTGTGCCCCAGTGTTTGTAGACACGGAAACAACGTGGACCAAACAACCGGGCTATGTAAATCGAGGATTGTTTTCGAAGGAACAACCGGCAGATAACGAGACGAATTTTCCCTCAAAAAGATGAAATACTGCCGTGACGATTAGGCGACTAGGTAAAAGGGGCCCCTGTGTGCACAGTCCGATTACGCGAACCTTTCCTCCCAGGAAATGTTTAGGCCTCTGTTGTCCTGAAAACCGTCGGAAGAATGCTCTTCTTCTCACGGTGCATTCCTCTTTTCCACGAGCAGGTTACACGAACCGGTCCGAGACGGGGTTGGTTATGCAAAACAGCTCGTTGTTGAACACTTTTGGGGCTATTCGTGGATTTAGAAGTTTCCCTGTCACTTTGTAAAGCGACGTGAATTATTTCAACACGGATGGCAACACGAGTAGTGCGGAAGAAATACGAGCGAACTGCAAGGGTTCTGCAAAATAATTTGAAATTATTGAAATCATTCATAAACTGTGCTTTGAGATATTTTAGTCAATGTCCAATTTGAATTTAGTATGCTTTCAGATTTATTTACTTAACCCGGTAATTTTCGCTTTATACTTGGACAATTTATTTAACCCTCCGTCTGCATTTTTATCTAACTAAAAGATTAACTTTCTTAGTGTTCTAGGCTTTCAAAAAATCTCTTTAAATTCTGGAATACGAATTGAAGTTCCTATTTTAATACATAATTGTCGGAACGTGAAATGTTTGAAGCGGTAATGGGAGAAAATAAACATCGAAAAGTGAAATTTCGTTCCGGACATAAACGACCCTGGTAAGAGGGTTAATTCTTACAATATTAAGAATACGCTTCTTCTTACTCAATAGGTTCATTCTAATCGTTCTTTGTGGGTTGTTGACGTGTTCCAAGAATTTTAGTAAAAATTTCTGAGCTCGGAGTGTCAGGGGCAAACGGAAAGGAAGAAATATCTTTGTCTTCTTCTGCAAATTACAGCAGGGTCGTTCATTCCTCGAGATTACGTTTATTCGCAGGGTTGGAAGCCAGGTGAAACGTATCGTTGGGATGAAAAGGGAGACGCGGGGGGTGAGTTTTGTTTGTTGGACCGCTCCTTTCGATTGTTAGGTCCTGGCTTTGTGTCGGGACTTGCGACCACGCAGGCCAGCTGCTGGCAGCAGTCCTCTCTATGGCTATCTTTACAATGAACCATCGACAGGGGGTTGACTCGCATTCAGAATTATATATGAAAAACGTCTCGCTATAATAGAATTTACTGTGGGCGACTAAAATCCCAATATGTAAACGTCTGGTTTGAAGATTGGTTAAAAATACGACAAACAATTCAAGTACGACCGTACACATTTAGTTGATGATAGAAACTTCCAACAATTGGTAGGTTCAGTGTTAAAATGATTAAGAAAGGAAACGAGCGTTTACGTACTTCCTACATCTTGCAATTATAATTTTGCATAAAAATCCGCAGTCTATTAATAAATATTATTGGCGCGGGATTCAGGTTGGTCGTTGTTGCAAATAATTTCCCGTTAGCGAAAGGCGAACGTTCCCACTGGATTCACGGTATGCAGCCGTGTTAATTGTTAATCGATATTGAGGAAACAGTTCGATTGGCTGGCTAATTGAAGAATTAACGGATCGCAGGGGAAGAGACTCCGGTGAACGTGTAACTGTCTGTCTTCACCCCCTTCGCACCCTGTCGACGAACATTAATTCGAGCACGTGCCAATACTGTTTCGACCACCGGGCCATCGACCATTTCCAGCATCGCTATACTACCATACTCTCGGAGGAACAGCCGGCAGTCGGTAGTGCGTGTGACACGGGGAAGGGCGTACCTGAAGCGTCGCAGGGTGCAGAATGCAGTTCCGAGTGCAGCTTGGCGGAAGTTTCGAATATTTACATTGTCAGATACGTGAAAATTAACAATTCCACTTGGAGAATTTTTCCATCGATCGTTAGAACAGAAGAAGTTGATGGGAAATTGATGGGTCGCCTTCCGAGGGGGTGAATTTGGCTTCCATATTATTTATCGTAAGCGTAGCATTATCACTAAAAATAGTTGTTTGTCTGCTTGACACACAACAGTGCAAAGATATTTGCGAAGATATTCATTCTTTACCTTGTTCACCTCTTACGTTAATTGTATAATCTCGTCTTTCTTTAGTGTTTATTCGATTGAAAAAATGAGGGACGAATAGGGGTTGAAAAATAATTTAATGTTCTTTTATTCTTCTCGTTCGAAATATATTTTATAAATTTTTCTATCAGTTTTTTGAAACTAAGTCTTCCAGGATATAAATTCCATTTTATTTCTGCGAAATTAACATAGTTTCCTGTAATTAACACCGGAAAAATCAGTAAACTAAATTATTTTTACTCGGCTAAAATATTTATAATATTTCATAATCTACTATCAACGACTACTTGGTCGTATAATGCGACCAACGTATTTTATTCGGACCTTGGAAGATAAGAGGTCCTGGACAAATGGAAACCGCAATAAGATGTCGAGGAAGCGTTGAAAGGAAGCGAAAGTTCTTACTAACAGTCTCGTCCTAACAATGATCCTCTCAATGAGATTAATTAATTAGGATTCCTTGGTGGCCAGTGGTGCTTGAGAAGGTTGGATCAGGCGGCTGCTGATCGAGGCCTGTCGGCGGAATATGAAAGAGCTGAGAAAAAGGCAGCGGGAGAGGAAGCGGGAGAGTTAAATCAAGAAGTGGCAGATAAGAAGGCTTCGTGTACGGTCGTTTGAAAAGGGGAGCGAAAGATCGACGAGGAGAGTCCCGCCAGTCCCCGAGGAGCGCTCGTTGCGACAGCTAGTCCTCCTGTGTCCTCCTAGAAAAATTGACAAGTATCCAAGTCACCTCAGACACTCCGAAAAATATTCTGAACAACAATTGTACTCACAAAAATTCTAAATACAGTTTTTTTTAAAAGAAGTGAACGTTCTATGAATATTAGAAACATTAATAATGCGGTTCTTATGACGAAGTGGTCGTGGGATCAGCAAAGACGAAGAGAGAAGAAATTTTCAAGTTGTTTTGGAGATTTTTCTGTCAGGAATAAATTAGAGAAATTAACGAGGTAATTTGTTGCTGGGTAATTATCGTAGTGCCTTTTTAAGTTCGATAGTTCAATGTGCGCGAGGAGAAGTTGTTTTGAAGGATTTTTGCCAGGGATAAATTAGAGAAATTACTGGGGTAATTGGTTCCCGATTAATTATTAAATTAGAGAAATTAAAGAGATCATTCGTTTTTGGTTCATTTGTGATTTGATTCGTTTTCTGTGCGTCCAATACAATAAGAGAAGTGATTTGGTGACAGAAGATTCTGGGATAACGAGTTGTCATATCCGTGAAAAATTGTTGGAAATTCGGAAAACAATTGACGTAGCAAGGAACTGGAACGAGCGGATGATAAATTGCGAATTGAAACGTGTTTCAGAGCATAGCAAACAATCATGAGTGATTAATTAGTATACTGTGGTTGGCCAGGACACAGTGCTATGCTTTTTTCGTTTGTTCGTAAATGAGTTAACAAGTAAATTTCCACGGGAAAGAATTAGAAGACAAGTGAATATTCACTTAGTAAATATTAAATTAATCGATATGACTAGTGTAGAGAAAAATTCTAATTAATGAACTCTACGAACACTGTGCTAATTAAAATAAATTAAATCTAGATCTAAATCCACACCATTTAGATTAAATGGGAGCCATTTTGGAACTACTAAAAATCAATTAACATTAATAAATAAAGACCAAAATCATTATATTAACAGAAATAAATACAAACAACAAGGAAATAGATCTAAATCAACATCCAGTCACTGTAGATTAAATTGGGCCCATTTTGGAACTACTAAAAATCAATTAATATTAATAAAGCAGGACCAGAAGCTTTCTACTAACCAGAACAAAATTAAACAACGAGGAAACAGATCTAAACTATACAAATCGAATTGGGACATTTTGGGGCCACAAAGAATCAATTAATTTCAATGAAGCCGTGTCAAAGTTCATCACGCTCCTGATAATCCTGAGCCAGTAGATATCGCTCGAAGGTCCCAAATAGTTTTTCCGGAAGGTCAAACCCTTCGGGTGTCCAAAAAATTGCAAGGGAAATTTTTGGAGTGGAGAATGAGAGAGACAAGGCCAAAGGTCAAGATTTCCTGACTGGCGATTGTCGTAACAAGTTCAAAGCTCATTGCCCGATAGCGTTTTTCGTCGTGGAAGGGTTCGACAAGAAGGGACTCTCGTCTCGAAGAGAAAGAGACAGAGAGAAAGTCGGAGAGGGACAGAGAGAGGAGAGAATCTTATGTTTTTTCGATGTCGCGAGAGATCGTAGTCGTCGCAAGAAAATCAGAGGAGGATAGACCGCTGCAGCCGCTAACGAACGGGAAAAAAGAAGAAACAGAGAGAGAATGAATTCAAGTGGCTCGCTGGATAAGGAACCCTCGTGTATTTAATCGTTCCAGACATTGCTAGGGATCGTCCGACAGACGGACGCATATAAATCGCGAACGGTTCGCTCGCCAATAAAAGTTCGGGCGGCGTGCAGCTTGATTTTGCACGGCGGATTTGCGGAATTCGCTTCCTGGGACACACGCGGTCGCTCTAATAATTTGAAATCGAGTAATTGGAGCTTGAAGATCTTTGATGACGAGATAGTACTGGGTTAGATCGAACATTTATTTAGACCGATTTCTTAAGGTTCTCCCGTAATCTTGTCTCATCTCTACGTATATGTGATTCGAAGTCCAGGAACCGGGTCGTAGTGTCTTCAATTCTTGTTTGTTTCTGTGTTTAGGTGTTGCTAATTTAACGGAAGATCATTAAGAAGAACATAGGAGGGAATGAATGTAGTTCTATTGAAAAGATTGATGTACTTTTGAGAGAGAGAATCCTAAATGGATAATTAATTTCTAGGATTTACATCATGATAGATGTTAGAAGGAAGACGTAAGTAATTCATAATTTATTATCAAACTGCGGGGTTTATGCGTTTATGGTAAGAACGATTAGGTGCAATTCGAAGCCGGAGATGGATTAAAAGAATTTGAGAGCTTCAGTCGATCGAAGCATTTAAAAGCAAGAATGAAATTTCTGTTTGGATCCTGTTCATGGTAATCGATGCAAACAATTTTCTTTGCGCATAAAGATTATTTATTATACACTTTTATTTCAAGGGAGAGAGACGTGAAGTCTGCTGCCCCAGTTTAGGATATTTTATAGTATTACATTGTCAGAAGTAGAGTGCAATTAATGGCGACTATAATAGATTAATACTTTTCAGTCGATAGCATCTATCTGTCTATTAAGCATTATAAATTAAGAATAGTGCTGTGAAATTAATTTGAACCATCTGAATTTAATTTTTGAATTGGAGAACACAGTAGATTTTGGATGTTTGTAAATTTCGAGCAACATATTGATGTTTATTTTCATTGATGGCTTTGTATGAATAAAGATTGAAATGTTTTATGGGACGAGTAGAAGACGTAGTAAATAAGCTCTCGTTATTAAGCGCAGGTGTTCGTTAATGACGTTTCGTTTTCACGGAAGCGTGCCCGCCCCGTTTTGCATTTCACGTGCTGGAAACGAGCCGCGACGAAAGAGTGCGTAAACACTATAAAAATGGACGGATCGGTGACGAACGACACGATTATCGGAGTCGCATTGGGAGACGAGAGTGTGAAACACTTTCCTCGATGGGTCACCATCGTTGCAGCTGTTTGTGCGATCATTTTCAGCGTTGTTGGAGTCGCGGGTAAATTTTCATTTCAATTAAAACGGATTATTTTCATTTCAATTAAAAGGGAAGATATTCGATATCGAGGGTTCCGGAGACAGTCTCTAGTTTCCTTAACAATAGGCTATATTATTCATGATTCAGTCCATCAAGGAATTAGAGGACGCTTGTGTGCTCGCGATGGTTGATTCTTTAATTAAACGTTCCAATTCTGCGGTCAGACTAACTTCTGTTGACCCATGGCTATTCTTTGACGAGTTATGACTATTAACACCCTTAATTCGGGCCACGGAGTGTCAGGAATTGGAATTATTAATGTCTCCTTTTTTAATTATTCACTTGGGTGCATTTGTATGCTCTTCAAAGGTGCAGGCTACTCTTTATTCTTTGTGTGATCATGAAATTGGCTTATTAAGACAGAAATGTTGTACATTTTATTTTTATAAAAATTTCAATTTACTTCAATAGTAACACGTATTTAATACTTCCAATTTAACATTTTATGCAAATTACAGGTAATTTGGTGACAGTGATCGCGTTGCTAAAATACACAAGACTGAGAAGACATGCGACGACAGCCTTCGTGATCAGTCTGAGCATTTCCGATCTAATTTTCTCGGCAGTGAATCTCCCACTGACTGCGAGCAGATTTTTGCGAGAGGCCTGGGTGTTAGGCGAAACACTGTGCAAAATATTCCCGTTATTGTTTTACGGGAATGTCGCTGTCTCGTTACTCAGTATGGTGGCAATCACGATCAACAGGTTCGTATGAATCTTGCGAAGTCTAATAAGTATCGTGCAAGTGTTACGATTTAGTTTACTTTTAAATACGCTGACTGAAATTTATACGCAAGATCAATTACACAAACTCAGCATTCTTTTCCTCGGCGAGGAAGCTAATCATCTTCTGCTCGTCCCAATAGTATCAAATGCGCAATGAATCAGGTTCGATGATGCGCGCTAATCGATCGTTCTTCTGATAAACTATGTCTTCGCGGAAGAGCAAGTTTTGCTTCATTTTCGAACAATCTTTAATATTTGCCGTGTTTTTTTACTAATTTATTATGCCACTTGCCCCTAATACTCGCGTTTCTTTGAAATTGTTAATTACATGTGATCTTATAAATATACAAACTCTTCGATCATTTCAAAGTTCCTGAACAATTAAGGAACATCCTAAAAACGAACCATGCAAGTTCTTCACAAACTACTAATGATTAGACTGCTGATTTATGACAAAAGTGTAGGAAAGAAACACAAGAATTTTACAATATTGTCGTGTTATTTTTATCACGTAGAACTTATTGGATAAACAAATTCGCATTTTACTCGAGTTTGTTTGGAGATAGAAAATTTTTATTTTGCACAAAGATTCGCAGCCTACTAATGCCACCGTTTTATTTCAGGTATATCCTAATATCAAGGTCGGAGATGTACGCGCAATTGTACACAACAAAGCGCATAATAATCATGCTAATCACCATCTGGACCGTCAGTTTCTCGATCCTCCTTCCACCATTGCTTGGCATCTGGGGTCAAATGGGCCTAGACACGACAACCTTCTCTTGCACGATCCTGAAGAAAGATGGCCGCAGTCCGAAGAAGTTTCTCTTCGTTCTAGCGTTCCTCGTACCTTGCGTAGTGATAAGCGTGTCTTACCTATGCATCTACTGGCGTGTAAGGAAGAGCAGGAAGAACTTAGAAGCACACGGAGGCATCTCTCGAAGAAAGACCAATGGTTTCCAGCGAAGAGAGGACTCCAGAGTAACAAGACTGATGCTGACCATTTTCCTCTGTTTCATTCTTTGCTTCATGCCTCTGATGCTGGTTAATGTGATCGACGACAAGATCCACGTGCCGATTCTGCATGTGATCGCCTCGATCCTCGCCTGGGCATCGTCTGTAATCAACCCCTTTATTTATGCAGGCACTAATAAATTGTATAGAGAGGCTTACAAGCAAGTTTTGTGTCCAGTGTCCAGCAAAACGCCGACTATCGGACCTAAACCCACCCATTCGCATTCGAGCAAGATCTCCTCGCCTCAGGCGACCTGAGATAGATTATGGTTGCAGGATCTGAGTGCAGAGAGGGTCGCTTTGTAAACGCGAACAACTGTTTCGCGAATTTTGAACGCTCCGATACTTACGAACAGGTTTTCGAGGATTTTTGTGGAAACCGAACATTTTATTTAATTTAGCGTAAATGGAGCGTGGATGGAGGATGGTGTATTTAATTTAGCGTCAATGGAGGACTCACATAGAGACTCGCATACAGCTATTGATAGAGTGTGTTTGATCGAAAGCTTTGAAAATGACAGAGGATAGTGAAGAAATGATGGTTTGGATGGTTTTTTTTGAGATCAATTCATCGTTTTTATATCGACGCAAAGAAACCTTGGCAGTTGCAATTGTTTATTGCAACTTGTCCAGTGCATTCCATCGAGGCAGTTATACAGATGTATGTATAAGATGAATAATAATGGTAAAAGACAAAGTCTGGAAACTAGGGTAATTACAGTTGTAAGCAGTTTATAAAGTTTATAACAATGACCACGAAGGGAAAATATGTAAATAATGTAAACTAATGTGACTGCCGATGCTAATTGCTCCGATTACAACGATCGGATGTGAAGTATATACGTTGTTTCGAGTATTTCAACGATACTACGAGGATTAGATAGTCTAATCTTTATTAATTTATAGCTCTGTTTTAAGTAGTGGTCATAAAGAAACTTTTCTATTCGTCTTTGCGGAATAATTATTTGAGAACTTCTGTAAAAAGAAGATACTATATACGTAATAAATGATCCTTAATTTGTTTGACTAGTGAAAATGATAAGATTTAATATTTAATTTTATTTAAACCATTGTTTTATTTAGGCGCAGATGATTCGAGCCGCAAATCACATAAGGTTCCGTGCCCAATGCGGCACGAATCATTTGCTGCTTAAAATGCTGTCAAAATAGCGTCACTGGACGTAGCGGCAAAACGTTCAAACTGTTAGCCAAATTTACCGATAGTCGATAATTTTTTTTTATTAGGAAAAGTTTTAAATCTGTTCTAATCCATAAGCACAGACGAGGTATATATCGTCTGTGCCATAAGCCACATTCTTGAAGAAGACACTGGATCCGTCCATCGCAAACGGATGAAGTTATTAACCAATTAGTATGTCGATACCTTAATAGATGGTGCCACTACCATACGTCTATTTTTTACGTATCGATGATGTTTGTCTATCAGTCTCAGGATTCTGCCACCGATAGCTCCACCATCTTCTTCATGGAAATTTTCATCACTCGGTAATTTTGTTTACAAGTTTGATCGTTTTCCGCTACGTCAAGTGACGCCATTTTCACATTTTCAGTAGCAGATGATTCGTGTCGTTTATACACGGTGTCTAATAGTATTCGCGGTAAGAATCATACGCGCCATACTTTTTAAAGCAGAACGATATAAATAATTAATTAACCCCGACCATAATGAAGGTATTAATCTCCTTAGTAATGGTAATGATGCGTCGTGACTCTAAGGAATTATTTATCCAATTTATTCAATTCATACTTGTACGGTCTAGGCACAGATAAAAAAAGCGGAACAATGCACAGTTAAAACGGAAGCAGCGGAGGAATTAGATCAGAAAATGATTAAATTAGAAAGCGTCGCGAAGCCTTCGCGTCGGTGAACGCCTCCTTCATTTCGTACAGCGGATGCTTTCGTAATCTCGATGCTCTCCTATGAAAATTAATTAACGCTAACGAACACCTAGTATCAATGATTAACGCGGGAATTTCTCCGAATCAGGGACACAAGCTCGATAACCAACCACGACAAATTTGCCCATTGAAACGCTAATAGAAAACTTAAACAAAATGTTTCACGACCAATAATTAGCTCACTATAAAAAAAGAACAATTTTTCGGTTATTACACACTTGACAGCTATTTTAACCATTTTAGAGACCATTTACTAATCTTGAATATACATTGTTCAGAATCATGGCAAATACTATTAAGAGACTTCCAGTAGGTAAATTGTTAGAAATGCTAATAATGGTTAAATGGTTACTCAGAAAGGATATACAAATTGTTATAAAGTGGTTGCTAATGATCGCAACATTAATGCGACCGTTACAAGTAAACTGTATAAAAAGAAATTGCTATGATACCTGCAACTATTACAATTTCTTTATATTTACGTTATTTGATAATATTCTTAATATTTAATAATATTATTTCCTTTATATTATTTTTTTTCATTTATATTAATTATTGTTAGGTTTTAAAAATTTGATTTTTCACGAAATCACTTTTTTTAAAGAAGAAATTATCGATTTGTTTTTGTTATATGTCCTTCGTTATTTGAAATTCTTTTTACTCTTCCTTGGTCATTTAAAGTCATTTCTTTTTACTCACCGTTTGTCTGTCGAAATTCATTTTACGGCGCTCTAGGATTCCACGACGCAAGTGTGGAGTCTTCGATTGCATAATAATGATTCGTGGAAGTCTTCCCAAATAAGTGTGCCTACCTTCAATTACGAGTTCGGGTCACCGTAATGAGGCCGAACCACACCAATTATCCCCGGCTTCCGCGAATCAACTCGGAGAAAAATCGCGATAATCCTGGATCGGAGAGACATGTTCTCGTTGCATTCTAATCGAAGCGTAACTCCGTACATGCACGCACACATGAGCACCCGCACGGCGTTATAATTTGTGATATGAATTAAAATGAAAACGTTGAGCGGTGCTCCCAGTCTGTACCGAGGCTCGAACCGATCGCCAACGATTGTCGGACAGGTGAATGGGACATCCTGTGGACGGCGTGATTTCCGTGTGGCCAGGTGTCGATACATAAATCACACACAGTTCGTCGTCTGAAGCCTTTCATCGATCGTTGAATTATTTTTGTCTCACACTTCAAAGATCGGTGCTTCAGACATTGTTTCAAGTGAGTTTTAACAAAGATATTAAATGGAAACAGTGTTCTTTATCTATTGTTTCGTAGGAATTTGTTCAGTAAAAGTTGTCTAAGTGTGTCAAAAACCGCAGTCTGATCATTAGAGATCTGATCTTTGATCGTGATGAATAACAATGTGTGTCAATAATTTATATTAATTCCCCTCACAGTTTGAACACTTGCTACAGTCATGCCTACGAAGAAGCTGTCGATGCCTTATCCATATTGTTTGGAGGAGATCCTGAAGAACAATCCGGAGATCAAAATGTCGGACATCGAAGTGTTGAAGGAATGGTGCGAAAAACAGCCACATTTGCCGAAGATTGTCGATCTTCTTTTGGTGCTGTTTTTGCACAGCAATTACTATAGTATCGAAGCGGCAAAACACACCGTCGAGAACTTTTATACTCTTAGATCACACGTGCCCGAGTTCTTTTCGAACAGAGATCCCTTGGGATCCAAGGAGCTTCGGCAAGCTTTCAATGTCGTGTAAGTATGTCCATTCCACATTTTTAAACAAGTATTTTTTACTGATTTTTTGAGGCGATTTTTTGCGAGATCGAAATTTTTGTGAAGCAATCGACAATGGTGTTGAAAATCGCCAAATTTAGATATTGCGTGTCATTACACATAGTAGTCTAGCCATTTACTGTGATAGTTTTAATTGCTTTAGAATCTGAATATTCCTTGCGGAAGAATAATGTTTACAGAATTATTGTCTAGCGTACTCAACGCTGATGGAAATACGTTGTCCGTGGTTATCGATTAAACATGAAATTAAAACCTGTTGTAGAGAAGATGAATAATTCTGTTGTAAAGAGGAGGAGTTTCTAATTACCTTCAGATGGACATAGAGAGATTGTATTTAAAAAAAAAAATGACGTTGTCAACAGTAAAACAAAATACAAGACAATGCGATAATGATTGAAAATTTACAATATTTTTACTTTACTTTAATCACGAGTAATTGTTAAGTATACATGAATATATTATACCGTAATAAAAGAATTATATTATTTGTTTCTAATTCTTAAAAACTAATGTTGTAAAATTTTTTCTTATATAAAAATCTAAATTTAATTAGTGGCTAGAGGTTAAGACTTTAATATTGGAGTATAATGATCATCTAGGACCACTGTTTAGCAGACTGTTGAGTTAACATGTTTTCTTTTTAAAAAATCGGTGAATGAATCATTTTATAAATTTGTCACACAGGGCCGCCATTGGACTGCCCCAGTTGTCGAAGCAAGGCTACAAAATACTATTCGGGAAGCTGATCGATCCCGATCCATCTCATTATTCATTTGACGATGCTACCAAGTATTTCTTCATGGTGTCCGACCTGGTGGCCTTGCAGGCTCAAACTGTTGATGGATACATTTTCATTGGAGACGCAGCGAACGTGTCTCTAGGTCATGTTGGCAGAATAAGTCCAATGGGGATGAAGAAATTAGTAACGTATGTTCAAGACGCCATACCGGTTCGATTGAAGCAGATCCACTTTATCAACACGCCGCCGGTAATGGATGTAATCATGAACATGGCGAAGCCTTTCATGACGAGAGATCTGTGGAGCTTGGTGAGAATCATTGTATTTACAGCAGTCCCGTTCAGCAAGTCTCGCGGCATGCAAGGGCGCTCGCTATACGAGGAGAGGGAGCATGAATTGAGGGGAAAAAGCTATCCTCTCTCTGCCAAGACCAGAGTATGCACGACAGAGACGAAACGCGTCATGTGACCAGAGTTGTGCAAATTCACTTACACAATTGAATTACATTGTATTTCAATTATATAGTAATTGAATTATGTGAAAGGTTTCAATCATGCAATTCAGTTACGACATAGTTGAATTATTCCTAATTATTTTAACCAGATAATTGAAATACAATATACTTAAAACACAGCTCTTCAAATTATAGCCCAGAACTTTGAAGAAGTGCGATATATTTTTATGTTTTTCTTTCATATACTTGTTTGTTGTCTATGCGGTGTATTTTCTACACCTCGTCCTCATTCATAATACGTAATGCTATTTTATGTAATTTAATTACAAAGTATTTCATAATTGTACTCTAATTGCAACTACGAATTACATTGTAATTTAATTGAACGAAGATCTGAATTATAAATTACAAAATGACTGAATTACGATGTAATTCAATTACTTCGTAATTATAACTCCTGGAATAATTCAATTGTAATTCTGCACAACTCTGCATGTGACCGCGCCGCGGTGGAAGCGTGGTCAACAGCGCGATAGAAGAGGAAGCTAGAGTAGGGACTAGTGTTCCTTAAATCTAGGAAAATTCTTATGAATCTCATTTAGTTTATAACATATAAATTCTTATTTAAAACTTTAGAAAAACTGAATACTGAATTGAGTAATGAGTTTCTTGTTGTTATTACAGAAGAACTATCTAAAAGAGGAGACAAGATTGTTATATCCCTTATAAAATATCTGCATAATCCAGAATCTCTGCAAAAAGATTCAGAAGATACATTTTTTAAATTTAACATCCAAGGCAGATATGTATAAAATGGCAAAACAAATTCTAAGCAGACTTTTTCGAAAATATAACAATGATTCTTATGAAAATAGTGAAAAACTTTCAGATTCTCAGAATGAGGAACTATCATTAGAAAAACAGTTAGAATTAGAAATTGCAGACAGCCTTCAAGTATTTAGTATCAAGAGTTTAGCGGCACAAGAAAATAAATTCCGGCCTCTAATAAAGGAATTCCAAATGTTTGAGTTCACTGGAAAAAGTACTTCAGCAACTTTTGGATGTTCTGTATACGATAAATCCAACATCCACACAAAATGAAAGAACTTTTTCTACGGTTACAGATTTTGTTACAAAAAAAAAAGAAGTAGATTGTCTGAATCTACATTAGACACATTATGCTTCTTAAGAAGTCATTTCAAAACAAAAGAGTAATATTTCACTTTATAAAAGTTTGGTAAAAGTTTCCCAATATTTTTTATTTCATTAAAAATTCTTGAGAATTATCGAGAAATATACTCTTATTTCTCATTTCTCGAGAAATGAAAAATGTTAAGAAATCAGGAACACTAGTAGGGACACAAGTCTTGATCTGGCGACACTGGCTCGCGGGCATGGCTGAGCGCAATCTGACGTCAGCGGGAAAAGTGTTGTCATAGGCTGAACGATAGAAAGGAGACGTTGCTCGTTGCCCGCCAGGTCGTTTATGCCTGGGGCAACAAATTATCTGCCCGCACGGGCGATATCTGAACGGGACTGATTCACACGATCCACGCAGTTGCATTAGTTACCGGTGATGATTCTACGATTTTCTAACATCTTTGATTCCTACTGGAGGATTTCTTTTGTTTTAAACAGTATAATGGCAATTTCGATAAAAAACAAACAAATTACCCCGAGGAGAAAACAATAAATTTTCCATCTTCGCTCAAGTATTCACAATAAAACATCGATCACTGATTAGAATTCGTTGCCTAATAAATCTGTAATGAGCTTGTTTTTACAGTCAAACATCTGTTATTTAGTATCGCTTCTAAACCGTCAAATCACGAATCATTTAACAATTGAACAACGAGTAAATAGTGTTTTAACGGACTTTTCCAGATACATTTGCATTCCTCGTTGGAATCACTGGAGGAATATGTTTCTCTCGACATTCTGCCAAGCGATATCGGCGGAAAAGCAGGACCATTGTCAAAGTTCCACGAGGATCAAATAAAAGAGTTAGATAACAATCGCGACTGGTTCATCGAAGAGGAAACAGTGGCACGAGCTGACGAGTCTCAGCGTGTCGGCAAAAGCAAAACTGCGAACGATTTGTTTGGTGTCGAAGGAACGTTCAAGAAACTCGAAATCGATTGATAAATCATTTCCTCGGTCTACATTTCATTTGGTAAACGGGTTAATTGTAAGCGACGTATTTATTAAGTCCAGCTTTTCCAAAGTCTGACAGATTGCCTACTAGAGGCAGGACTTTCACTATAGTTAAGAAATTCCATTTTTGCGAGAAAAAATTTATGTAAAAGCCGACTGAAATTTTTAGTTTGTTCCCAAATTGACGAAAACAGAATCTATTTTACTGTAAGTGGACGTATGGAAATATAAACTATTGTTAAGCGCATCTAGTAGACAATAAAATTATAAGGAGTTTGTTTAATTTGTGGTTTTGAGAATTTTTCGAATTACGGTATCAATAATATTTGATTTGTAACTCGAGATTAATAGAATAAATTCGACAGAATTTTTCAGTGCGCGAAATGCACTCTACTTTTTTTCATCACATTCCCTCGATTATTGCAATGTAAAAATTAGCATAAATATGTAGTCACCTTTTTTTAAATCGTTTTACGCAATCTGAACTGAAATAGCGCGGTAAAAGAGTATTTAATTGAATATGATTGGGCTCAATTAATCCGAACTTCGCGTGCTAATATCTTTTATACATCAATATGTACGATTCTTTCAAAATTACAGTGTGCCACGGTTCTTTTTTACATAATACTTTTTTATATAATTATTTTGTTTTAATTTCGCAACTTCCGAACAAGCAAGTAGCTCGGAACAAGTTTATTTTTTCAGGCTAAAAACTTGAGAAAAATGATCAACACTTGCGCAAACAAATAACATGATATAATTACGGGTTTTGTTTGCAAGAACATGCCACTTGTTTTTGTTCCTTGCGGATGCCGCTATTTATAACTGGTGTAATACTCACTCGAGTTTCCGCTTGCTCAGGATGAATAGAAGAAATCCGTTCTGAAAAAGTAGGTAGTATTACTACACGGAACTGGTTTTTCCAATTTTATTTTATTGTTCGCGAAATGTTCGTCGTTAATGTATTTTATGAATGTCCCTCCTTTAATGAGTTTTTTTAATGTCCCTTCTTTAAAGTCCCTTGCTTCTAATTTTTTAATTTTCCCACCGATATGATAAACATTAATCTTAAATGCACTGTGAATATTTATGTATATAAGCTACAAATGTTCTCGTAATAATCTTAGTAAGTCGAAAGTAATGTCAAATAGAAATGCATTTCTTCTTTTAACAATTTTAATAAGTTGAAACCAGTCACTAACAATATTCTTAAATTCTTCTCACTGTTTTAGTTTCTTGAGTTTAATCAATTCTTTGTTGTCCTGAATGAATAAAATCCGCAATGTACTGATAAATTAGTTTAAAATTAACAATTTATACACATTGCACACAATTTAAGAATTGCATTTTTTCCTTAAATCTTTTTGATTAATTTAATTAATGAATTAAATCTTTTTTTTTTAATTTTTTACTTAAATTAAACTTTCGAAAGTATCAATGTCTCAATTTCCTGAACAGTACACAAGTCAATATCTCAATGAGCTTGTTGCTGATGGTTTATAAATCGAAATAGGAATCAGTGGAAAGAATGGTTTCCCATGCAGAAATGTGCAAAAACGGTATTACGATTGTTTTTTTTTGTGGCCATTGTGCGATTTTCATATCATCTTGGAATATGTAATTTGATGGCCGTTGGTCTGACGACCCAACTAGTCACGCAATACGTGATTACATGATATTAGCTTGTCCCATCACATTTTAAGAGGACGATTGCGATTGAATGTCTACGGGAGTCAGTACTATTCAAACGACCGACTAGATCGTCACGAAATCAATCCTCTTTCGGTACTCAACTGAACGAATCAGCTGCCTCTTCTGCCATTTGCTCTTTGAATTCTTAACACTAAACCTACCAAGCATTAAAGGTATGTGGTAAATATTTCCTCATAAAAATGACATCAATAACTTTATTCAGATTGCCCGTAATTTTCAATATAAGAGATGCTTGAACAAGGAAATTTATTCCATTATTTTCCACAAGTGAATTTTTATAATTGCAATAGTTGTGGAATATAAAACCGGTCATTCGACTGGCGGTGGGCTTAGTGTTAATTTTAATAAATAGAAATTGAACAAAACTTGTTCACGTTGTTAGAGTTGCTGTGATTAATTAATTAAAGATCGGAGAAGATGCTGTGATGGAAAGACCACCTCGTTCCCATTGTAGGAAGTTATAGAAAATTGTTTAAAACTAAAGGAAATCAAGATGAAGCCAGTGACGTACGAGGAGGAGTTGAAGAGGAATCCAGATTTGAAGGAAGAGGAGATACAGGTATTGAGGGATTGGTTGAAGAAGCAGCCCCATTTGCCAAAAGTTAGCGACGCCGAGCTGGCTATGTTTTACCACAGTAACTATTATCGAATGGAGCCTACAAAGGCAACTATTGATACTTATTATACTGTGAGGTCCCACGTTCCGGAGTTTTTCTCGAGTATGGATCCTCTTAGCTGTAAGGAGCTCAGGAAATCCTTTCAGACAATGTAAGTAGACACGTTAAGTCATTCAATTAAGTATTGGTTAAGTAGAACTTTCGAAGATACGATTTATTACTCATTAACAGAGTTGTTTCTGCAGAAAACAAGTTTCTAGAATGACTTGTTACATTTATTTTGATAAATGCATTATTTTATAGAGAAATCAAGTTGCATTGGAATTGTTTTAATTTTTTGAACAGCACTACAAGTGCATGAATCGCTTGCAAACGTTGACGAACTTAATTTGTATTTTCGTTTTCTACTATAGTCATCGTTCTACGTCCTTATGTCTCAATTATCCTCGTTATATGTTGCTCCAGCTACAATTGCATGCACGAATGAACACAACTCCTCAGTTGCTATGCGAAAGAATTCTTACTTCTCGGCCAAGTGAACACAATTTTCGTGGTTCATCACTCAACTTTACAACAACGATTTATTAATCAGTCAAATTTTCTATTTTAACATTTCATTACTTTTTAATCATCATATCGAACACAAATTACACACATTTTTCCGCTGTGAATGCAGATCAATTTAAAATTGCTCGAAAACATAGTGATGTAAAACAGCTCTACTATTTTTTAATAAGAACATACAATAAATTCTGAATATTGTAATATAACTGATAAATTACTGATCTTGTATTTCTGCTGCAAGAAATTGCAATTTTAATAAACTATGATATAACAACAATAATTATTTAGATAGAATAACAACAATAATATTTAGATAGAAAAATTAGGAACTGACATTGTCAGTTCTATTATTCCCAAAAATCTGTAAGTGGAGGTCTTGTACTTCCGTCGCAAAAAATTGCAATTTCAATAAAATCGATTGGTCAATTACAGCCTAATGAATCGTAATTATGCGATTTTTGCAAATTGTGTTCTCGCAGAACGATCCAGGTGTTGGATATGAAGACTCCTGAAGGATACGCGATCCTCTACGGCAGATTGATCGACATTGAGCCATCGCACTACGTCTACAACGACGGCATGAAGTTTCTCAGCATGGTGGTTGACCTATGGCTCGCCATAGAAGGCACAATGCCCGGTCACATAATTTTGTTCGACATGAAGAACGTTGTTCTTGGACATGCTGCCAGATTGAATCCTATGGGATTGAAGAAGTATCTGTATTACCTGCAAGAAGCACTTCCGGTCCGCCTAAAGGGATTCCATTTTATGAATATCACGGCCGTGATGGATGTGATCTTGAGCATGATGAAGCCGTTCATGAAGAAGGAGCTATTAGACATGGTAATGTACTGGGGATCATTGAAAATTAATCTATGGAAAAATAGAACAGTCTTTTGTCTCAATCAAACCTAATGTCTGTTCATTTTTATTATTTCCATTATGAAAGAATTTCAAGACAGACGAACTGAAAAGAAAAATGACCGAATTGTAGATAGCGAGAAAATACTGTAATTCTTTTATGAAAAAATGACAAGAATTGTTTTCTCAGTTCGACAGTTTAAGTAACAATGTTATCCATTTTTAATTTAGCTTCATACACATACAAACTTGGACACACTGGCTAAATTTCTGCCCATAGAAGCATTGCCAAACGAGGCAGGTGGGAAAGCAGGCCCCCTACTCGAGCTGCACAAAAAAAGTGTAAAGCAACTTGAAGAGAACCGGGATTTCTTCATCTATGATGAACAAAATAAAAGAGTGAATGAAGCATTGAGGCCCGGAAAAGCAAAATCCGTGACCGACATCTTTGGCGTCGAAGGGAGCTTCAAGAAGCTTGAAATTGATTGATTTCAGTTCTACAGTTGCATATTCATTTATGGCGGAATAGCTAATAATGTGTAGATTGATATTAAATATAATTCTTTAATATACACCTATGTCTTTTACTGAATCTGGATTGGACAGTATAAATTGTTGATTTTTAATTATTTCTATGAATTAAGTAATTTATGGATAATTTTTGATATTTTGGGAGCAAGCACAGATTTTATCAAGAATCGTTTGATCACAGACGAGACGTCTGTGGTTTGGTCTATAGATCGAATTAACTTATAGCGACATCCGTGGTAGAATGATCAAGTTAGTTTCAAAAAGCATAGCGGAAGCTAGCGCCATGTAGACGGTTTACTTCTTAAGTATGTTCATACTTATCTCAGTCGATAAATTTATAAAATAAATATTTTCTAATGATAAGAAGTGTAAACAATTGTTTTTGAATTAATAGTTTGCAGTGTGAAAAAGGTATTGTATTTCTTAAAATATTTAATCCATGTTTTCCATTCGGGAATGTCAAAAATAATATTTAAAAAATGTAAATCAATTAAAATTTTTCTTTTATTGCAGATCATTGCAAGTTTTTGCACAATTTACAAAGTTGAAGATATCAAAAATTTGATTTCATCTATTCAGAACGTATTATAATTTCCATTTCATCAAAAATCATTCTAATAATTTCTAATTGAATTATTAGCTATAAACGTGTGAAATTCGGATTTTATTTCAAATCGAACACTTGACAATCGATCTTCGAGAAAAATGTCAGCCATCAAATATGATTAATTCGGAGGCTCAAAGTCAAAATTCCAAGTGCAGACATCATCTTTAATAAAAATCATCGGTTCAATAGTATGATCAATATCATAACTAACGGAAGGCATTTTTCCTAAAATTTCGAATACACCAAGAATATTTAAGGCTATGTTGTTCCCAAATTCATGGAGGATATATTTGGTAAAACATGAACAGCTTCGTTGACAGTCCATTTTTATTTTTCCTGGATAACGCGCCGCCTATTTTCGCTGACAATCCTGGCGAGGATCAGAGGAAGATCATTGAAATCTCTGACGTGGGCTGCGATGCCATAAGACCGATTATGACTTCACAAAATAATAGCCAGCATCCTCCTACGAGAACTACCACTGCGAAAAATAGCAGACCGAGGTCCAAAGACAAATCAACGAACAATTATTACAGGGAGAAATGGCGACAGAACGAGGAAGTCGCGAAAAATCTTGGGAAAACATTTTCCACCCCTAAACAAGTTGGAAATGTTCACCGCCAGAGCATTGATGAGGTAAATTAAAAAGCATAAATTTTCAAAGCAAGATACATCCTTTCTATCAATCAGAAATGGACATTTTAATTATTCTGGATCTTGTCGTCTTAGGAAAATTAAAATATCCTTTCAACACCTGCGCGTTGTTTCAATTATTTTTTGTCTAAGAAATCTGTATGTGACATGTTTATTTATAGATTTTGTATATTCTGGATGTAAATTATCACTTATTTTAATTTGTATTCGCTTTCATGGTAAAAGTATAAATTCAAATTAATGAGGTAAATTAAAAAATCGTACTTTCTCCCATCTGTGTGCATTATTTCGACTATTTCAGATTTCCTTACCTTGGAAATCTGCATGTAACATTTTTGTTACTAAATTTTTGTATATCTGAGACACAAATTATCACCATATGTGAAATAAAAATACAGAAATGACAGAATTAAAATTAGTATTGCCCGTGTAAAATATATTTTCTGTTTCATGTGGTACAGTTTTATGTCGAACAATGTAAGTGTACAATAGATAAATAATGAAACTACCGTTACGTAACACCTTCTTGCGGTTTTTGTATTGATCTTATAGCATCGTTGGAAGAAGCCGACCGCCCACAACGAAGTGATCGACATCCCAACACCCAAGAAGTTTCCAAACACAAAAGACATCAAAACGAGTCCAAAAATGCTGCCAGAAAGACCCAGATTGAATCGATGGAACAGAAGAAACGTTCAAGAAAATCCCCTGGATGCAGCAGCAAATTCTGAGAGAAGACCAATGAGTTGTCCAACACGAAAGAGACCAATGACTCTGCAGTCACCCACTTCCAAAACCGAACTAAAAACCGAACCCAAAATCGATGCCACAATCGTCCCGAAAATTGAGGAAAAATTAATCTTCGATAAGAGGAACACTATCGTGGCTCTAGAACCAGATTACCCAGAAGTCTTCGACCACAGCGTCTCCAAAGATCATTGGCAGAATTTAAGAACACCAACATCCAGAAACCTGAAAAACCCGTTCAATGAAACCCTGCAGAAGACTCAAAGGCCATCAAGATATCAGAAAACCTCAAAAATCCCTCCAGCAAAGACAAACAACCCTGAACAAATCATCGAAGATTCTCAGGCTCGTAAAATCCGATCCAGAACGCGATCTCCGCCCAGAGATCGACAGAAGAGGACTCAATCCCTCCCCAAATCCTCTCCCAAAGATCTAGAACAAGTGGAGAATCAGCAGAATCCTCAAACCATCAAAGATCCCAAATCTCCAGTGCATAATTTTGATTCCGATCAATCTGGAAGTCTGAATTGTGCTCGCTCTATCGAGAAAATCCGGAAGTTCGTGGATCGTGGAGTGGACAGGGACAGCATATGTGACATATTGAAGGTGTCCACATCCACAGATGCAACCTCGATCGACACTAGGAAGAGCGAGAAGCTCATCGGTTTCTGGGAATTCGTTCCGCTGGAAAATGAGAACGATGCACGACGCAAGATCGCTGAAAATAGGAAGACTAGGTGCTTGCTGGATCGTAGAATGTTTCAAGACAATGATTACCATCCTCTGAGAAGACAACTTGTCAACGAAGATGATTATCAAGGGAATATCAAGAAAAGCTCGGATCCGGATCGACATTTTGTCTCAGAGAACTTGAGGTGCGCCGATCATTCAACGTTACGAAATCCTGGAGATACAGGATCGATGCAGGAGGATACTGACTCGTCGAGTGATGTTTATAGACGCGAAGAGTCTGCTAGATCGGTGAAAGTTCTTGACGGAATGAGACTAAATTCGAAAACAGAGGTCAATAAAGGATATTACGACACAGTTGCGAACGAAGGAAAGTATGATGAAAATGAGCATGATCAGAGCTGGGGAGAGCCTAAGCACCAACCTAAGCATGCTCACATGGTAGGCTTTGGGTGGCCAGGCAAGAATCGACACCTGAAAAGAGAGAATGATGCGAAACATGCAGATGAGTGCGAAAAGAAGAAGAAGTTACAGAACGAAGAGAAGATAAGTGGACTAAAGCTCATAGAAAAGACTGCTGCGTGTTTGAAGAGGAAGCTAGAGGGCTCCCAGAAGGAAGGGGTAGTGGAGAAGTCCTGGGGTTTGAATATCGAGAAGAAGATTAGATCTGAAGTGACTACGAATTCTAAATTGCCGATTAGGATAGGCAAACGTCTCAAGTCGAAGAATCCCGTTGCCTGGAAGTTTAGGGACAGTTTGAAAAGCAAATTGCCCGATAAGGAAGACGTCAAAGGTCCTGAGCACATCAACGCAGTTAGATCTAGGACCAAACCCAGGATAAAACCTAGTGTAGAGGTTCATAGGATCGTTATAGACTCTGATGACACTCCTGCTTGTCCTACGTCTGTGGACAATGTTAGAACAGCTGCAAGAATCGAGGATCAGTCTACCAATGGAAGGGGTGAGAAGTTAGGGGAACATATGAAGTATGCGGAGCAAGATTCGCGGAGGAAGGAGTTTGCAAATCGGTTTTACGCGAGAGGTGGTCAAGGCAATGGTACGATAGACAGAATGGATACTGATGCCTCGAGAAATATTGGGTTTAAGGAGAAATGTTTTTTCCATGTGCATGATCAGGAGAATAGGATTTGTAATCAGTATTGCAAGGGAATGCCTTGCGAGAAGGTGTGCCAATAAAGTGGAAATTGAAGGAATGGTAAAGCCCAATTTTTTCGTTCTTGATATTAATAAATTTTAATGAAATAAATTGAAACGATATAGGCTTAGATAGTTTAGATTTATGGTATTGTCTCAACAAATAGACATTCTAAATGACAATTATTCTCACAATATTCATGATTGCCGAATGAAGAAGCAAATCTCAATAAAATAGGACTTACCGAAAAATATTTCTAGTACATTGCTGGTTTCTGTTTTGCCCAACTTTCTAAAACAAATGTACAATACTTAGAGAAAGTGCACGGTAAGTATTTATCACAGAAAAAATTGTCAGAGCTCAAAATTGATTGGAAGCAACGTGTAGCATTCAGTTATGTTCTATTTTGTGGCGCATCGAATTAGAGATTTTGTTCCTCGATCACGTTCAAAGTTTCCCCGAAGGGTTCGCTCGGTTTCGCACTCAAACTTTTCCAAGGAAGATCCGCCGAAAGAGGAGGTTCTGATGCGAAATCTCGAGGGTGTTCAAAGGCGAAAATGGCAAAGGACTTACAAATGGCAATCACAGGGCTAAGTGCTAACCCAATCAGGCAACCAGCTCCTCTCTGTTCCTCTATCTTCCGTTCGAAGAGGGGCTACGATTCGACCTGCTCATCACGATTGTTTTCACAGAGCTATAATTTATGATTTTGAAGACACAAATTCTTACACTGTCTCCTACACTCTTAAAAATACTTCGCTGCAATACCAATCGAAAATCCAATTTTCTAACTGTGCATTGAATCTCATCATGTAACGGAACATGTGCGGTTTTTTCAATAGTAGCATTTAGTCACAGTAAATTTTAGTTCTACTGGGCTATTATATATTGTATACTAAAATGAATTTCATGCATTTATTATCTACAAAAATGAGGTTCTGAAAATTACTATACGATAATTAAAAGCAATTTCTACATTGATGAATGCCTGTGTGTTCAATAAATCGCCGAACGAGCGAGTGTGATACGAATAAATATACATTATTTCATGTGGACAAAATTAAAAAGATCGTAAGGTGCAGTGGGGTAAATCCGTACACGGGGCAAATCCGCACTAGACCCTTATTTATTCGAATATACGTTACATTGTACCAACTGTAAGGTAGAAACAATACAAATCCACAATGGTACAATATGAATGTGAGAGATGTCTTGACGATGATTGAATAAAAATTTGAATTTTTATTTTGTATGTTATTTTATTACTAATAATAATTCCGCTTTTGCCCCATAATATAAGGAAGTAAGAAGGAAGTAAGGAAGTAAGGAAGTAAGATAATTTTTAAACAGGTAGGTGCAGTTTTGCCCCAGTTCCAGGGAAGTCTGCCCTAGCAGCACTGTTTTTAATTTATTAAGAAAATCATAAGCTTCAGAAGATATTTTTAATCCAAATTAATCCAACTCAAAGAATAAACCATGCGCTAAATAAAAACACTAAGATTATTAGGTTTTAGTGGAATACGTAGAAGATACATCAGTTTAAAGTAAACTTTACAATTTCTGAGTCGGTTTGACCCCACTCCACCTTATATAACGAAAATATTTAATAGTGGATGAAATTAGTGAATTCTGGAAGCAGAATAGCTTCGTTTCAGATTTTTCATTTAATAATTATCGAAGTTACAAAGATGGCTCCATGGGAATTGATGTGATAGATTTCTTTATTCAAGTATATGTCGTAATAAAAATCACACAAAGTGTAAATAAATCTTGTTATTTCCATAAGAAAATACATTCTAGCTAGTTTTATTGCTGTAGGTTCAGTGTTAACTTCTGTTTGTCACAACAGAGTTGGAGAATTTTTATTTTGCAAAAAATTCGTCTAGCCATTATTCATTGGAACAACGTCTATAACAAATCGTTTGCAGTCCAATCGGAATTTTATCCTGGCAGAACAAGCTCAGGAAAGAAGGAAGAGACGGTCCCGATCGTCATTATAGTACCGTGGCTATAATCCCGCGATAGTGACGGGGCTTAAAGCTCGCCGCAGGCCATAAGTCATTTAGTCGGCGAACCGAGCAGAGAAAAATAGAAAGACTGAGAAAGCAAAAGAGAGAAAGAGGGATAGATCTCGAAACTCGGTGAATCTGAGAGACCCGGTTCTCTCTCACGCATATCCCGAGAGAAAGAGAGAGAGAGAGAGAGAGAGAGAGAGAGAGAGAGAGAAGTGTCCCCGAAAATCGTGAAACCCACGCGGCCTCTGGATGGGGTTAATATATTTCATCTAGTGGGATATATCCTCCGGAGGTGCTGGCTTTTATACACCGTGTACGGTATTTATGTGTCGCCGCCTTGCCTAAGCGTTTGATATATGAACTATGAAAGGACGAGAGAACGGAATCGAAGATATCCGAGACCGAGGGAACTGAAGAAAGACAGAGACGTTCGCGATTCGCTTCTTCGGAGAGTGAAAAGTGGCGAAAACAGACCAAAACGATCTTTGAAAGATGCTAGATCGAGCAACGAACTGGAATAGTGTCCGGCAAAAGAGTATGACTTCGGACGTCTGCCTAGAATGATTTTCGAAATTAATTTACTATACAGTAACCGAATGAAAGTAAAGTAAAAATTGGGCTACAGGATGTGACTCGATTAAAATTAAATGTTTTTTGACTAATCCTTCTTTAATTGGATGAAATTAAAAAGTTATCTGTGATCTAGGTGGCGATTAAAATGAAAGACAAAATTATCGCGATTCCTATAGAGAAACAGAATAAATGAGCGACATGGATGAAATAAAAAAATGTTTAAAAAGCTTTTGAATTTATTCGCTGAAACATTAGGATAAAATATAATTCATGCTATAACAAGATTCGAACATAATCCAGTCATAATTCTAAAACGTAAGTTACATAGAGTTCAATGAAATTCAAAACTATGATCAATGTATATTTAACGCTTTCGTCATGCTTAAGTTTTATGTATTCACAATGAAAATTGCATCATAATCAAGATTTTACAAATTAATTCAAGTTGTCGAATGGAAAACTGTTTTATACATTTGTACATTCATGCTGAGAAATATATAATCAAGACTCGTTTAGGACAAACGAACTGAAATGCGTCTATACAGACAGTTTTGGTGATTGATGATAGATGGGGTCATCGATGAAAATAGGGAAACTGAATTAGGAGCTGAGAGACGAAAGGAAAGTTGGAGGAAAATCCAGCATGTTCCGCGAGGCAGCGAAATGAACTTAACAGGAGAAACAGAATCGAGAGGGCACAGTTTCCGCTAACAGCGTTTGATCTCGGTTTGTCCCCCGGGGGACACTAACAATGCCTTATGCCAGTTCTGCCAGTTCTGACAGTGTGCGAGAAGTTCGCGGCTGTTCCCCGTTCTCTGCCCAAGGAGTTTCCAGGATAATCCGATCACTAGCCTGCTCCCTGCCGACTTGGAGCCTCATTGTCGCGTTTAGTATGGCGTGCGCCGGCATTTGTCGGTATTATGGTTGCAAACGATACAAACGATCCGATTCCGAGGGAGTCGTCAATTTTCCGGATTCGCGGGAATCGCATTCGATCTGCTGCCTTAGGCGATGTTTATCGTTCCCTTTCTCAAACATCGTTGTTAACAACCATTAGCGTTCACTATACGCTGGCACTTATTCGCACGGACCAGATTCGCAAAAACAACAGTTATTCTAAAATTTTCTATAATAAACATCATTAATAAAAAATCGATTGTTATTGAAATTTAAGATAATCTACACGAAATATAAAGAAAAAACTCGAAGAACAAAATGATTAAAAAATATCGATTTTTACACTTTTTGGTTACAAATAACAGTTATTAGTGTCCAAAAAATTGGAGCCTCCTCGATAACTGTTATCGATGAAGAAAAATGGCTTTGATTCCACAAAGCAGTTAATGATGAGAGGAGTTCATTTCGATCACTCATAACAGTTATCAATGATAAAATAAACTTCTCCCATCGATAACTGTTATTACCAATCGAAATAAATTTCTCTCATTGACATCTGTTATAAGTGTTTAAAAAGAATTTCTCTCAACGATAACATTTACCAACAACAGAAACAAATTTCGGTTACTTATAATCCTTATTTGTAATCAATACGATTTTAATCGATGAAATACTTGTTATTCCATGACTTTTTTCCTTTTTGATTACTACAGTTATGGTCCCTGCTTATTCAATATTACAGTAGAATGTGTTACAGGCATCAAGTTTTATACAGCACCTGGTAAAGTTGGAAAAAAGACGAATTTCAAGAGGCGTCAGATAAAATAAATAGACCGCGGATTTTACGCATTTATATAAAAAATAAGTGGAATATGCAATGGAACAATGGACGAATTAAATGAATCTGAAAAAATCGATGTGCTAGTTTGAGCTGATTTAATAAATTCGAAAGTGAGATTTCCATTTGGCTTCTGTTCGTACAATTTGTAAAGACAATTTTTATTTTGCACAAAGAGCTGCAAATCTATTGATAAAAGTGGGAAAATATTTATATATTTGTCTAATTATTTATACTACTCACGAGTTAAACAATCTTTCCGGGTAGCAGGTGGGAAGATTGTTTAAGCATATCCGAAGCGTCATCAGGTATACCAGTATCTCCGAGATAACAAGTTCTCGAATTTCGTGAGATCCCGATGGCTCAGGGCCCGAAGCAGCAATTAAAACCGTTTGTCGTTGCATCTTCGGAGATAAATTCATAAGTGCAAGTTGTGTGCAGTTGGTCTCTTGGTTTAGCGACTGCATTTGCCGGTAGCCAAGATAGAAGCGTAGGAAGAAGAGGATCGAAAACTGGCGAGGAACGGCCGCTCGAATGATTTACATATCTGTACCGCTCGGCGCACTCTCTTAAGAATCACTATAAATATGCCGAGAGTGGTTTAATATGCGGTAGCCCTTTAATTTATAACAACTTATTAAATAAGGCCCGCGGCCATTTACGCGCTCGCAGTGTAACCGCTGGGCCGGCGTCCATCGATCGCAATAAATATCCCCTTGGAAATCCTGGATCTCGATCCCCGTGCAAGCTCCTTGAAAAATGTTTACAGCTTTATTTATAACGGAACCCGGTCAGAACACAGATTAAATTACATCACACATTGTGCTCTAGGATTCAATTTTTAAATCGATAGTTGTTTATTAATTATTTTGATGTTATTGCTCCTGTAACTCTTGCAATATTTTGTCTCACACATGTAGTGCACGGATATGTTCTGAGGTGAGTATTATATTTATTTATATCGATGAAATAATTATTTGCAAGTTATTTGTATCATTGCTTTAATTTTCATAATTTTTTCTTCTTTTGCTGTTTCTCTTGCTTCTGAGGTTCACTACTTTTCCTGGAGGAGAATTTGTATTTCTTAATTACAGTGGTTCAAGTTTTGAAGGGCTTAATAATTTTTACATTGAGGATTAAACCGTCTGTATTGAATGTAAAGATCGCTGCCACGGTGGTTGGCAAAGAAAATAAATAAACGTCGAAATCCGATGTGCCGTGCGTGTCCGCTTCGTGGAGCGGAATGCTCCTATTAAAAGACGCAGCCACACGCCAAGATAAAAGATCCTGGGGGACGTTTAATAGTTTCCTATAGCCGCAGGCAGTGCACGATTGCACAAATTGTGCATCGGTCCGTCGTAGGACAACGGGATAAGGGACGTTCTCACGTTCCGACGTGGAAAACGTCACTTTTGACGCGTGTGCCGTTTTATTAACCCTCCGGTGACCGATAGGGTCGCTGGATCCCTATAATCTGACTTTGCCTCGCTTTAGAACTCGCCGTTGTATAAAATCATTCACAGTACTATTCTATTTTTATTATAAAGCCGTCCGATTGTCGCGTTTTGCCATTACACTGCGATTTTTGTGCATTTATGATAAAAATGAGCAATTAAAAATTTTTCAATGATTAAAGGAACGCTAATATATTATTTTTAAGTTCTTTAGGTCATTAAAGACCGGAAAGAATCTTCTATATGTTCACTGCATCTTGCAATAAATGTGGACATTTTAATCTCGTAAGATCCGCAGTCTAATCATTTACTACTCCCTGAACAAGCACGAAAATCAGCCATACCTACGGAAAAATATTGGAAGCGTTTTTTTACAAATGATAGTTTAATTAGTAAGAGTACTTGTTTGATACAATAAATGTACACACAGTAAAATTACGTCACAGATAAACCTGTGGAAACAGTTTATTCGAATAAGAATAAAACTGATTCGATATAATTTACTGAGACATCCCCTATATTATATAAATAAATATAATGGTTCCGTGATGCTTGTTGGTTTCCAACGAAATGAACAAATCAAAAGTGGGATAAAGGAGTGAAAAGACTGTGTCCAGTTGTATCTCGAAGCAATACACTCGAGGTCCCTGAAAAATGTTGTTTGTACGTATAAGGTGCATCGTCGAGGTTCGAGGAATTACGCGTGGATTAATTTTCCGTATGTCAATGCCGAAATGCCTCGGGGTGCAACCCTTTTGACGCTTAATTGGCTGGCGCGTACGTACTCTATGTGTGTACAGTTTCTCGCTCGTTTCGTGCGTGATCTACACGCCTGGCGCTTTGTGTACATAGTGTGCAAACACACGAGTCGCGCGGCGCAACAAGAAGAAGATGGTGTTGCCTGGCAACTGAAAGTTTGCGACAATAACTCAACGAAACAGCCATAACGCTCTTTAGCCCATAGTGCACTATCTTCATTTTAGCACAAGATCCCAATTAATCCCTTAAATGTTATCAATTAATGTCTTCAATGTTATTCGTTGCATACAAATATTATGCGCATATTGCACAGGGTGAATCGCAAGAAAATCATTGAATTGTGAATTCTTTTATAATATTCTTTAGAAGAATTTAACTTGAATTTTTAATATTTCCATTAAATTTCAATAATTATAAACGTATCTATAATGTAAAAATTGCTCGATTTATCATGATTTATCCTGTATACCTAGTGCTTCTAGCGTTGTCAGAAGCGGTGAAACTTATGTTGATGCATCGACGTCCAATCTTTTCCCTAATTCGTTTCATAAACGTCACTCTGAGCGTAAATTAACACGATTCTTGCACATTGTGCCGCGTGCACGTGCATCCTATGTACCTTACCCACCTTGCACACGTCCGATGTCTCGGGGTAGGTCGCATCTAACCTACTGCACGTGTCACTGCAGAATGTGGGGTGTGGATTTATGTGTACGCACACACCCACACCGTCGAGGTGCGGCATAATAGTATTACCCTCTTAGTTAACATCTTTGTGTGCTTTGTGCGAGGCTCCTCGTACCACCGAAGAACTCCCTTTGCTATTTCCATGTGCAATCTAATAGATCGGGAACAACAAAATTGAATGAATGCTCCTTTTATTCCTGTAGCTTCAAGCTTATCATCGCTTGGAACCTTTTGTACTACTTTCTATTATTTCTTTTCCTTTTTAGGCGCCGTAAACAATTTTTATCTGAATTATATTGACGAAACTGAACAAATAATGCTCCTTTCATTCTTCACATTTCAAAGTTACCATTTCTTGGCACTTGTTCCATTTTCTACAGTTTCTTCTTGTTTTCTGTGACACATTTTAAACCATTTTTAGTCACTTAATCTTTAGAAATTTTATAAGCGAAAAAGAATAGAATATTTAGCGATAAATAATTTTAAAATTGTTTTTCAGATTTTAAAGTTGTTTGTATCAGATTTGGTACAACAAAGATGAACCTGCTAGGGATGCCTATCATTTTACGACCCTTGGCAGTCCTAAAATTTAGATTCAGTCATCTCAATGATTTTTAATCGTTTTACAGAAATTTTACAAGCAAGAAAATTGAAGTGTTTAGCAGTAAATAATTTTGCTTTCTGCACCCCTTCCTCACAAACTGACAAACTTTCTCGAAGACTCTCAGATCGAATAAATTTTCGAATTATTTTCTAATAAAGATGTGTTCGTAGATGCGGCCTGCGCAACATCATTTTGAAGAAATTCGAAGATTCCACTGTCAGATGAAGAGATTCAAGGATCAGGGACGCCTCGGGACACACGGAGGTCGCCTTTAATGTCAGATACATCTAACCCCCTTTACACGTGTCAACCCCGGAGTTCCGAGGGCGTGAACTCACGTCCACGCACGCCCACGCACGGAGGGAAGATAACTGTTCCGGGGTCACTCGACACGACGAGGTTCTCGCACAATCTTCCCCTACCCCTGTGTCGACGCGATGGTACGATGTGTAACAACCCTTACCGACACGACTGGCTCCCTCTGTTGGGGTTGCACAATCGCGGCCTGATTGATAATTTATACGGTGCGTGCAGGTTATTTGATTATCTGCTCCTCCCCAGCTGGTCTGCTCTCTTCTTCTGTTCTCGTCTCCTTTCTTGGACCACGCCACCGTCGATTCTCTTGCCCTTTGTCCTCCCAGTATCGCCCACTGTTTTCCTGTTTCCCAAAATTCCTGCCAAAAACGAGCCCGACTAAATGTGGCTTCTGGTGACTGGTATCTAAACATTTATTCTACAAATTTTTAGTGAACGAATTCAATTAACGTTTAGCAGAAACCATGCGGTATATGTTTCAGTGAATATAGTGAGTTTAGTGAATATAGAATAAGTGTCTAGTTGAAACCATTTAGGGGTTGGTTAGCTAAGATGTATTTAGTGGAAGTTTAGCTAAAACTGTGTAATTGGATAGGGGGTTTTCTATTTATGTCGCCAAGGCCTGTATGATAAACGTCGCGGAATTATCCCTACTATCGGGGGGTACATCCCACGAAGGGGCACGAAGCACAAGAGGCCCTGGATGCCGAGGAGTGTAAACATAACACGGCTCAGTTATGTCTCCTGGACGATGCACGACGCTGGCAAGACCTATGTTGTTGAAATACAGTGGAAAAATTTTTCACGATTTCCAACTTAAAATCGCACTTTTAATCGTTCATAACTCGTAAACGAATTAACCAATATCGATGAAATTTTCAGCATGAATATAATTTATTCGAGCGAATCAAATACATATTTTAAATTTTCTATACAGGCTCAGATAAAAAAGCTAAAAAAACCAACTTTTACTATTTCTTTTGCGATTCCAACCGATTCAAATTTCTTTCAAAAATTTTGTTACACCTCGTCTAATAAACTAATCCTTCTAACTTCTCAATAACATTCAAGTCATTTGATCTAATTTTTAAAAAGTTATGTTGCTTCAAATAGTGTAGACTCAGTTTTGTTCGTTACTGTATATCGAAAATTCACTGTACTTTCTTTAACCTTTTGTTATGCTAATTGATTTGGAGATACTAGGTTTCACATTTTTCTTGAGAACGGTTGACAGCATAGTTTCCACAGTCAGTGCAGCGACGGCAGATTGGCAAAAGTGCGTCGAGGCTCCTACATATGGAGCAGGCGTGCGTACGAGGGTGCTGTTCTATGGGTTACCTCGAAAGAAGATTCCGAATGATACCAATTATGTCATCACCGTGCCATACAGTCCCTTGGTTGCGTTCCCTGTCGTGCCACGGATTTCAACCGCATGTCAACCCCTGCCTGTGTCTTCACCCTCGTATTCTTCGACAAGTAATACGCCACAGCCTCTGCGGGGATCCGCACAATCTCAGGATCAGAAGGAAAATATGTGATTGTCCTCGTTTATGGTCTGCGCAAAGTGAGGCATAAACAGGAGACCACATAACGCCATAAAACTCAACGCAACATCCAAACATAATCCATTTTATCGTGAAGTACCTCCCAGTTCATTAGGAAATATTTTTATGCATTTACAATTCCACAAATGTGTCGACGACAGCTTCTAGTATCTTTTAAAGACATTTTCGTACTATCATATTGAAAATATTAATTTTTTACTGAAATACATAATTATATTATTAGCCTGATAATTAAATAATGGTTGAGCCACGCAACAAAAATGTTCACTGTAGAAACTAATATCGTAGTGGACAAACTAATGACGAAGAGGACTCACAAAATCTTTAATTAAAAATGATGCGGGAGTATGAACACCCCTAAACGAACAGCAAAACATGTTTGTCGTTACATGTTTCATACGCACTCTATAATGTCTTCTTAATTTTTCCACCAGTGCCTATAACACTCCGCTAATTTTTATTCGACGACAAAACCGATCGGAGATTTTATCTCTCTCGTTAATGATCGCCTCGTGATTTTCTGTAGTCCTTTAAGGACATCCTCCGCCATTTTCCAAGAAACTCTCAGCACCGAACAGGCTCATGAAGGCGTCAGACTTAAATGACCAATCTTCGGAGGACCGTAGCAACAATCACAGTTTCGTAATCAACTATGCAAACGATCCGAAGCCCAATAAAAATCGCAGTATCTATAATGCCGTCAGCGGCGGTTTTTGCTCGTAAACGTTTCCCGTGAAATACGCGCTAATAACGGGTCGAAAACGTTGCTGGGTAAATATACCTGACCCCGGTACTTGCATGCAACTGTGTGCGTTCAGATGTAGCTCGCTTGTTTGGAACAGTGGCCTGTCCACGCGCGCGCGCGAACCAGTCTCTTGGCATTATAGACAGTGCACTTTCGAGTACATTACGACCACTAATGATAATTACGGTGTTCGAGAAAGAACTCGAATAAATGTTTTGATCGTCTCTACTCGGAAACGGACGCTGCTGGTATTTCGTCAAGTGATCTAAGAATGAGCGATCCTGCGTTTCACACTAATAGTTTAACGCTCATTCGTCAACCAAATTGTTCACAATAATTTGGAGTATTCGCTAAAGTTCTTAAAAAATAGGTACTACTTCCAAAATCACTAGAAACGTTGTTTAACTGTATTGGAGAAGTTTGGATAAAATCGTGAGATGTTCTTGAAAAATCAAATTCTTTGTAAATTTTGTACATATTCTTCTGACATTTTTATGTTCATTGACAATTTAATTACAAAACAATTAAGAAGATCAAAGATTATAAAACTGCCGCATGTTTGTAATTTCTGTCGATCACGCTCTACAAACAGACCTACTGATACATGCATGTATATTCAATTCTGATGAATATTTTTTTTAACGAAAAAATTGACACTTGTTCATCGAATATGAGGCAAAATATCCTGAAGGTTTCAAAAAGAACCGCTGTGTGGTTTTTTAAATAAAAAATTGCAAAGTTTCCTCATTTTTAACGTCCTGAATGGAGCTCATCCCTTGAGTAATCGTTGAAATGCTAGGATTGCGAAATTATTTATTTTTGTATGTTGTAAACAATAAATATAAACATACATATAATTTAGCATTTATATAATAAAATAATAAGTCCTGAAAAGACTGTGTGACTTTGGGGACGTTACCAACTGACTACAATAAATAATATTGTAGAAAAGAATGCAGCGCAGACTTGAAAAGTCCATAATAATAGCAAAATAAAGTTATGCTCATGAAATATCCTCATTTAAAAAATCAATTCCATGACAAATGATTAAACTAATTCCTAAATGCTCGGAACGAATTATAAAAATAAATGGACAGGTGATTAGGCGTTCCCGCAGCACAACGACGATTCTCGAAGAGTATGCACGATTATCGAGACGGTATAGACAGATTACAATAAAAAAGAAAAAAAAACAGCGCAGATAATGCGAATAGGAGTGAGTCTCTTATATAGATTTCAGGGAAGATACTTACGAGCAAGTGGTCGGCGTAAATAGAGTTTGTTACCGAGATAAGAACGTTCGTTTGCGAGCCGATCGCTATTGTATCTGCCCGTACACCGATTACTCGAGCGTAGGGCACTTGTCGCCGATAATTTTGGCCCTCGATCCCTCGAAGCCGAATCGAAAAATGTCATCGATTTGGTCCGACAAAGGGGACGAGCCGGCACGAGTGTCCCACGAGTGCGCACTTCGAAAGCAAATTGTAACACCCCCATTTGAAAATCAGCGGGACGCTAATTGCGGCGGCTGGAAACCCACGGTAACACTTTATTGGTCACCTTGGAGATCGTCTGTGGCAATGTTTACACCATTAGGACCTCCGTCCTTGAATCGAGATTACAACTGCGTCAGGCAAAATGAGGAATAAGTCTTTCTGGACATATTTTGAAGGGGTGGGAAACAAAATATTTATTCATCTTATATGCACTAAATATTTTTCATTATTCATTTTAACGTGAGAGGATTTTAAATAGTTGATGTATGCTCGTGTGAGAAAAATTAGTGAGTGAGACATAAGATAACGAAATTGTCAAAAGAATTTCAAAATGCTGTTAGATTGTTGTTAAAATGATTAAGATTGTTAAGAGAGGATGTATATGGATGTAAACAGATGTAAGACATTTTTATTTTGTATAAAGATGCATAAGATACTATTCATTGTAACATTCAGCTTGAGGTGATGCAAAATGTATATTTTTAACGAAGTACACACAAAAAGACGTATGAAATCAATTTTGCAAATGTGCATAAATAATTCTTTACCTCTCCTTTCAACAATAAACCAATTATTATTAATTATAATCGATGAAAGTGATATTCAATAAATAATTTCAGAAAAATTGCTCACATAAAATCACTCTTAAATTTTCATGTTTGGTTGGATTAATTGAATTTCAAGGAACGAAAGCACACTGTCGGCATTTCTCAGAGGACTGGCAAGTATAATAAACGATTGAGGAAATGATGGCGAGCCGTAGATCCCGAATGATCCCTAAAAATCAGACTTTTATAGACAAACGATCTACGAAGGTTTATTAGACGAGGCCATTACGATCCCGGCGCTCGTGACATTTTGAATTTTAATGTGGCAATTAAAATATGTTAAACAGCTACTTAATACCATGCTCGTACAAGCATCGTTCTATCTGTGTGTACCTGTTAGAGGAGTGTGTGCGTCCACGGTCCGGACTTGGACAGCAGTATTTCATATTTAACGCGAAACCGTAACTCGCCGCGGTTGCCGCTTCTTGTTGCCGTTGTTCCTCCTTTTTTCGATTCATAATTTATTACTGGTCTCCATTGTCGGGCCACCGAATGCGGCACGAATACCTCCTCGAACGAGAGAGTGCATCGATACAGGCCGCACGCATATAAATCGGAACGAGCGCTAAAATTCCCGAAGCCTCCGACCTTGTCCCGGGAAATTTGTTTATTGGATCGCTGTCGGGGGACTGTAGATAATTTCGTCCATAAACCTAACGCTTCAGCACTCCCAGAAGTATACAGTTTTCCTCTATTTATATTATCTTTTTGCTAGATGAATTTTAGTTGCCGAGAAACGTCCATTTTCCTGTATTTTGGGCAGATTCCAATGTTTAATTTAAATTTGTGGTTCAAATTATTTTTCATGACTATTTGCTAGTGGTCAATAGAATGGTAGAGTCAATGTGAAATATAGCAAATATAACAGAAATAAATAAATAAGAATAGAGTGTGAGAACACTTCAAGCATCTGAAGGTGAACTTTCAATTCACCGAGAGTTTATTTTTATTTAATTAATTGTGCCCCTACATACATTTATTTGCGAGTTCCAATAATTTTTAGAATCTAGTTTGGACATTTCTCTATAATATGCAATTTATTTTTTGATGATTGAATAATTTTTTATAGAGATGTGGCAATTTGAAGTCAAACTGTAACAGTGAAAGTGCAATTTTATAAAGCGGCGTTGATTGTGACATTATCGAAGGTTTTTGGTTAAGATCGTGTAATGTTAGATAAAGTATGGCGTTTGCATGATGTGCGGGTGTCTGTGAAAGATGTTCGCGGTAGAAGAACATTTTTCTTTCACCTGACACGTCTCAGTGATTACGAGTTTATTCTTCCACCCGAAATCGTAACGTTTTGAAGGTAGACGTGTTTAAGAGGCTTCCAAAATGGGACCACCGAACCATTAAACGGGCCTTATTAATATTGTAATTTCCTTTTAATACACGTAAATCTAAGATCAGGACAAGGCCACCGTGAAGACTGTTTTATGGGGTCTCAGTTTTTATAGAATCTTTGATGCAGCGGTTCCTAGAGAACCTTCTAAAATCTTCTGTGGATATAACCTTCTTTAGACATCTCTTCCTGAAACGATCCCATAAACAATGGGCTCCATAAACCTTTAATTGAACGTAGCATTAAGTAAATTAATATCTCATCATTGCAACCTCTATATTTTCCATTTGATTTTAAACTTATCTTATTTTTGATCTTTTGTGCCTTGAATCGCATCACTGTCAATCTCACTGCTGCTTTTGTTCTAGACACTCGGTTAAAGATTGTTTAAGATAGTATACACAGGTACATTGTTTTGAATTTCAGTAAAAATTTAGGTTCATTTAGTTCATTGTACCATTTTTGGAGTCGTGGTAGTTTTAAGAAGACTCCAAGGGGTTGAATTTCACAATTCGCTTACTTAAATCTTCTCATCCTTTTCGTTCGCGACCATAGCTGAATAAAATGTGACAGAGCTGATCAGGAAGTACTCCACAAATTGTTAACAACATCTACAATCATTTCTGCATTCGCAAAATATTAGATAAAGTAAACGTCCCAGTGGCTGATCATGTCCCGGTATCCAGGCAGTAATACAAATTCCATTTATTTTTTACCTTACTTGTTAATATGATTAAAAATAAAAATTATTGACATAAAGTAGAAACACTCATTAATATAAATTAAAATAATCATTATATAAAATTAAAACTTATTAGTTAAAAATTATTATTTTCAAACATGTATTATATCTATAACAAATCTTGAAGAATTTCTTAAGCTTTTACTAAGAAATGTCGTCAATTTATTAAAGGACTATGTCACTATATCTGATATTTTATGTTGCGAGAATGAATTAATGAAATAAATATAGTTTAATATGTACACCAGTAGGGGACCGTCGCGTTGTTTTGTACCAGTAATTGACCGATCAGCGCGTGGATGGACGTCGCACAGGTGAGTTTTCATGTGAAAATATTGAGAATTTAATTATGTTATACAGTAAATCATAAAAAATAGTGTTTATTTCTGACATCTGTGTGTTTTTTGTACGTATTTTGTACGTAACCTTAAAATATTAGATTCATATAAACTTAAACTTTATCTTTTCTTCCATAAATTAAGCATGGCAGAAACGAAAATACAAAAATATACACAAGATCAATTAAAACAAACTTTTGAAGCTGTATTGGAAGAGGCAACAGGTAATGTCGTACATACTACGTGTTCGGTTAATGGGACAATGTAATTCAGGTACTGGGGAATGCACTCTTAGGGTGTCTGCTAACTGGGACATTGTACCTTCTCGTATAATCGTTAAAATAAATACGCCTAACCTGATTTACAAGTTTGACTTTCGTAACTTTTAGCAATTACATTGTATTAGTTTCCAAATTAAGGGCTTATAAACAGTCAGGAAGCCCAAAAAAAGTGATTTTTTTAGAATTTTTCCTGAGAAGACTTTTACATTTATTAATGTAAAAATTTGTATGGTAACTTTTAACTGTATTTTAACATTTTTCATTTGTAAACATAATAATTTTGAAAGCTGCTATAGCTGATCTCCAGCAGCTCCTTTAAAAAAAGGCACCTTGCGGTGACCACGATATTTCTGAACTGGATCATCTAAAATGAAAAAACCAAACGGATTTCGTTAAAGTAATGTATAATCTTGAAATTAATAGAAGGTTTTTTCTCACCGATGAATATTTCTTTTTTTATAAACAATTTGAGGCCAAAATTTTGGTGAAAAATCAATTTTTTTGGAGAAGCCGCAATTTTGTCAAAAAATTTTATTTTGCTTATTCCTTCGATTAATTACAAGATTATACATTACTTTAACGAAATCCGTTTGGTTTTTTCATTTTAGATGATCCAGTCCAGAGATATCGTGGTCACCGCAAGGCGCCTTTTTTTAAAGGAGCTGCTGGAGATCAGCTATAGCAGCTTTCAAAATTATTATGTTTACAAATGAAAAATGTTAAAATACAGTTCAAAATTACCAGAATATGTATACAAATTTTTACATTAATAATTGTAAAAGTCTTCTCAGGAAAAATTCTAAAAAAATCGCTTTTTTTGGACCTTCTGACCCTATATAATTCCTTAAACAAAACTTGTTTAATTCTATGGTGGTTATCCCTAAGCGTCCGGATACTGGGACGTTTACCTTACCATCCCCTCACTAAATTCTACTTCCTCAATCTTCGCCAAAGAAATAAAACCTTTCCGGTAAAAATCGCGCAATCCTCCCCGGATTAGCGGTCTCCAATGTACCCGTTCACTCTGTGCTTACACCCGTGACCAATCGCCCTGTTGAGTTCGCTATTCGCCAATTCCTCCGACAAGAGTAAACAGAATTCTGTTATAAAATAATCCGTAAGTTCATTATCGCGAGGGCTCGAGGATTGGTAACGAAGGATTCTGCGTCGCTGTCAATTCCCTCGGCACGGTAAAAAGGACACCGTCGTTATTAATGCTCTCTCCGCACTCTCTCTTCCTTTCTCTCTCTCTCTCTCTCTCTCTCTCTCTCTCTCTCTCCCTCTCTTTTCCTGTAACTAACGATTATTTACCTCGAAATATTTATACCGTATCTCCATACATACCCATTATCGTGGGTGTATGATAAATGCCCGGTATGAAAAATCGATTTTATTGTCGGAACAGGCCCCGGCCACGGTGCAGCCCGTGCATTCCATCGGTGTCTGTCCATCCGTTCGTCCGTCCGTCTGTCCGTTTTCTCCTCCTCGTGTGTCTCGTCTCTTCGCCGCGGTGAATGTATACATACATATGTGTTCGCCTCTGTGATGGTTGAAACCGTCCGTAACCGTTTCGAACGTGGCGCGGGCTCGTTTCGACACACGGGGCTCTCTCCCCCCATATACTTGTGCGTATGGTGGTCCATCGGTGATGGATACGCCTACTTTTGATATTTCGGTGATCAATAACGTTCCTCGGTGCCATTCGCGCCGAAGGAAGATCCATTATTCACCCGCAGTCGCCGGTGAATAAATAATTTACCACGTCATACCAGCACCATCAGCGACTGACTTCGCGCCGCCTAACCCTACCAATGATACGAGATATCTGTGTTCGTTAGTTCAACGTGTGCTGCACGGATCGACGCTACCTCGCGACCCTCTGCTTTGAAAATCACGTTCATACCCCCTTTCTTACGTTTTCTTTACCCTTTCTACTTTTTCGTTCTCGATTCCTTCATTCCTGGCAAATTCTACGTTCTAATAAGAACAGGGGTTCTTGGAGATCGTAGATACGGCACTGGAGGTTGTGATAATGTTACACGATTCTTGTACACACTGTCTGTTAGCTACATTTAATTTTTAGAACTGTGGTTTGACTAGAACTTCATATATGTTTAACATTGATGCAGTTGGTTGTTTTAGTTACATTGTAATAAATGATTTTTTTAAATTATTAATCAGAGAGTAAAAAATTTGAAAAAATTATGAGATATAGACTAAAGGTATAGCTATTTTTTGCTTCTTGTTTCGTACAAATATCTTAAGGGGTTGTCGAGATAATTGATTGTAAAGTTAGGGGTAGTTTTCTCCCCCTTGCGTAACCTATAGTGACAGGATCTGATATACTTCATATACATGATCACATGATAATGACCACTTCATGATCATTATTGGTACAGTTTATGCAGACATTATTTTCATGAATAACGATATGTTAAGAAGCTAGAAATGTTCTTATTTTTAATACATTATTACACCGGTAAAAAATATTTTTAACCCTCCTGTGGTTAATTTAAATACATAAATAATTCTAAAGGTTTAGAATTCAAGATTATTTAAAAAAAAAATGGATCTCTAGATTTCGTGATATTGTATTTGTTTGGTCCGTGAACAACAGTGTTTGCTATTTTATTAGAACTTTCCAGGAAACAATTCAGTGTTTTCAATATGAATAATTTGCTGGCAACAACGATTTCGACCGAACGGTTTCCGGCAGTGCCGTGCTCGTCGATAATGACGCCCGTGACAAATCAGCGTCGATTAATCTCTCTCGGACACGTACGTAAGCGGTGGGGAACGTGCCCGTTTTGTTTATTAGGATCGGTAGACAACCGGGGCCGTTTACAAGGTGTAACTATGTGGCCAGGTGGTCGATCGTGGTCGAACTCGGCCAATGAAAACCTTACGTCAGGAATGACCCCCAGCTGGGAATTCTTCTGGGTCTTCGTCTTGTTGTTTTTTTTATTTTCTCACCTCCTACGGCGTTACCTCTTCATCTTCGGTCTTTTACACGGGCGTGCAGCCCGATGGGACGGTGTTTCGGGGGTGCCACGGAGGATTCGGAGATAATTACACGATCGCTATGCTAAATATCTCTCGCCTCAATCACGTAGATAAACGGGGGCGCATTGGTAAATTGGATTAGTCGCGAGATTACCGAACTCACCCCCCGGAACAACCCCCTCGACGATGTTTGCTTTTACAGGAACGTGTTTTTGGGAAATACTGGGAACTCGATCCTGGACTCTGATCAATTTTCCTGGAATTCAATTTTTATAGAGAATAGAAGCTGTTGCTATTTATGATTGTTTACTATTGTTCTTCAGAGCAGTGTAGCTTTTTCAAACCTTGGAGGACCGTTCTTTAAGTGCATGACCGATGAAGCTTGGGGCTATTCACTGCTTTATTTTTTAATTTTTTAAAACGCATTTTTAAAGGCAATTCTTGTGAACACGTTAATCTTTTTATCGTGCTTCATGCAGCAGAGCTGTATATTTAATTAAATCGCCAGAAACTGAATGATTTAAGGACGATTTTAATACGGCGAGTCAAAATAGGATTAACATTAAAATAGCAAAATGGATCAAGTCCTAAATGCATAATACCTGCAGTCTAACTAGGTTCAATTATTAAATAAACATTTTAACATAGAGGTTTGGTAGTAAACATTTATACAAGGTTTTTTACTCATTTGAATTCAAAAGAAACACGGAAAACGAAGATCACAGAACGAAACTGTACACTGTATAAGAAAATGTATTTCACAAACGTTGCCAAAATTTACAAAATAATTGGAAAAGGTGTATGACATTCAATAGGGTATACTTTGAAGGAAACCATTTAAATTTAAAAGAATAGTTACATAACTTCTCAAATAAGGAACAATTGGATGAGCTTCTTGATCAGGACGACACGCGAACACCTTTATCGCGGTCTCGATAAAAGTTCTCGAAAAAATAGTAGGCTAATGTCCCGGAACGAGCACGCAAGATGAAAAATACGCGAATAGTATGGTTACTCGGTATGGAACGGACTCGTGAAAAATGGTCGGGGAGTTTATCGTGTGGCACGTTCACCGACAGTGGTTTTCGCGTTTCCGCAGGCGCAGGCCGCGGCTCTGCGCAGAACGCTTATTCGCATATGTATACGGCGAATATAATAAATACCGGGGGCCCCGCATAGCTTTCGCCCTATACCTGAACCGCCGCGGCGCGTCATTAAAATTATTTATGGGGAAATAAGAATCCGAAGCCTTTAAGTCCACCTCTGAGGTTTGCAGGGATATCCCAGCGCCGTCCACTCAGTATCTCTTATCCTCGATTCCCTTTAGTCCGAAACCGTCTGTCCGAGCTTATGGGTTAGTAGATTAAACTCACGCTCCTCGCATGTTCCACTGCATAAGTTTGCACGCGATTTATCCGGAACCCGTAACGCGCCATGGACCGTCCACCATCGATAGATGGACTTGTTTGATATTTTACTATTTCTCAGCAAACCCATTTTCTATGGGAAATTGACAATGCACGCGATGTACTATCATTGTGGTTAAAAAAAAAGTTCTCGCCTCTTGCTATTAAAATGAGACTGTAATCTTTCTTTCGTGATGAACATGAAGAGTTAGGATCTTGAAAGATTTTGTGAAATTTTTATAAAAACAGTATGAAAATTGTTAGGATAATGTATATACAAAAAATTTCAATTTTAAATGTATAAATATTTTCTTAATCAGAAAGGCAGTTTACTCCAATAGAGATAAAAATTCACCTCTGTACCATTAGGTTAATGCACCTCTCAGACTCCAAGGGATCAATATAAACAAATACAATTCCTAAAGCCCCTATCAATGCATACAAAAAATTCACTAGACATTCCCGTATCACTTCATACACAAAATTCACCCCTGCATAAACAGCAAAATTAAAAATTCCCTCGAACAGCCAAAGAAAAATTCAATTCTTGTCCAACTTCAGGATATTACCTCTATCTTCCAAAGGACCAATAAACAAGTAGAATCCTTAGACTTCCCACCACCGATCCAGTAAAAAATCCACCCCTTATAGAGTCGACGAACCCAGGTCTCAAACAGAAGACAGAAAACGTCGAGTGTATCCGCACGATTTCATATTTCCAAAACGAAGTTCCAAACTCCGGGAACATCTCATTGAAAGCTATCGGGACGTGTTGTACAATTACGCCGGGGCTATCTCTGCCTAGGGAGAAAGATCTTCGAGAATGATCCTGGTGTGAGTGGCGACCAATCGAGGAAGAGTGGCGCTGTCAGAGGAGAGGGGTTGATGATCGCGCGCGCGCTCTGTATCGCGTGGCAGCGCCACATTCGTTCGAATGGGCGGAGCCGAAGCGGCCCAATGGGGTGCAGCGTGATCGTAGTCCAGCCCTGAAACGTTTCGGCCACGCCCACCGGCTCGACGGAGCACTCGGCTTCGCGTTCTTCGTGAATTGTGTCCATGAGTGTACCCCGCTCGGGAATTACGTTATTATACTGTCGAGCGCACCGAGTCTCGAGCCATGCTGCGCTCCTCGGGCGTAGCTGTCGCTTGTTCGCAAGCCTCGTGAATCTGTTTATCTTCCGCGCGGTTCGACGCGATGCGTTTGGGATTCCGGATTACGCTTCTGTGATCGATACTGCGTGGAATATCGCTGGCTATTCGACCGAAGTACTGTACTTGCATCCTCTGGAATCATGAAGGTAAGTGCACCCCCATAAACTGCTGTCCCGAGTCTTGACTTTATGGTGGAATTTGTTGATGGTTGTGTGGATGGATAGTTGGTCCGTGAGAATGGGTAAGTACATGATTGTCAGTGTCGTTTTCGGGCTATCTGTCTTACCTGATAGACATTTCGAATGAACTGTGATTCAACAACCCCTGACATTGCAGCTCTCGGTATCAGTCTGTGGATGTTGTCGGCGATTAAGGGAATGATGACTGAGTCTGTAAGGATGAGTAATAATGCAATTGTTAGTGTTATTTCCTAGCTATCAGTCTTAACTGGTGGATATATCGTGTGCTTTGTGACTTAACAGCGCCTAAGATTGTTACCCCCAGTATTAGATTTTGGAGATTCGTAGCGATTGAGGGGATCATGGGTTGTTCTGTGGAAATGAATAGTATTGCAAATGCTTGTTATTTTGTCTGCCTACAACTTTGATCTATTCTCCCATGAATTTTTGTGGTACATTATGCTCCCCTTAAATTACAGCCCCTACAGTTACAGTCCCAAATATCAGACTTTGTATTCTGTTGGCAATTGAGTGGCTGACAAGTTAGTTTGTGGAAATGAATACTCCCGCTCTAGTCTCTGATAGCGTTAAGTGTTGACTATAATTTATCAGCCCCTAAAAATGCAGCGCCTAGCATCAGACTTTGGATTATTCTGAAAATTAGCTTATGAAAACAGATAATTTTGTAATTCCTAGTAATATTTTTGGCTATCAGTGTAACCTAGTCTTTTATGAAGTTTTGTAGTAGATTATGTTCCAACACCCCCTAAAATTTCAGCCCCCAGTTTTATGCGTTAGATTATACTAATATTTAATTGAGTATTGAGTCAAGTTCAATTCACCCAGATAATGTCGCCGGTAATTATTTCCCACTTCCAAGGATTTTATACTTTGTCCAAGACACTCTGATGTGATGAAGTTCGAGCTTCGTTTGCTACTCCTAGAATTTGTTTAACCATACAAGAAGTGCACAGCGCTTGTACAACAGGAGTCACTATTGATCACGTTAGAAAACCGTAGAAAACCCTTAGAGAAGTCTCCGATGAGTCTGAAAATTCGCGACTCATTGCTTACAAATCTTTAGATAAGCAACCAACGATGATGAATAGTCAGAAATATGCAATGTCATCCTCGTAATGTCCATAGCAAGCCATAAAACTTCGGTATTCTAATTTTCTTCATGCATGATCGAGACGCACTTCCAAAGATTGGATTAGAAACTGGTGCTTATAAACCCTCTACTTAAGATTATGAGACTTCTGAGAAGATTATCTTAGCTTTCCAAGTGACAGTACATTGTTTCCCATTAGACAGTTTGCCACTGTCACTGTCCTGGACATGTAGACAATAGCTACTTGGATTACTTTGCTATCAAAGCTACAGAAAGCACAGAAGGATCTTTTATCACAGTGATTACACTTCCAAATTCTAATAAAATGATTGACATTTCCAAATTCTAATAAAATGTTTGTTCATTCCAATATGTTAAAAATGAACAAAGTATTAGGTTGTTGCAAATGAAATGGCAAATGAATTGAATCATTAACATTGACATCAATGCACTTCTTCCATCGTGATACAAGTGCCTCAATACATTTCTGGTAGAAATGTGATACACCCGAGGCAATAAATTCACCAAATACAGTTTTTGTAGCATATTCTTCTTTGAATATTTTTCCATTCGAAAAACCATCTAGATGCTTGAAAAAATGGTAATCAGTAAGTCATTACTGAGGCTCATTTTCCAGATCTGTATCAACGGAACGAAATTTTTCAAACCAACGCCTTATGATCCGATAACTTGCTATACCTTCATCAAAAACAGCATTTATGTTTTTCGCTGCTTCAGACGCAGTATGTTCAAGTTTCCCTCGTACAAGTTTATTAATTCTTACTTTTTTCCGTGGTGAAAGAAAATCGATTTTGAACCATGTACACTGTATAATATCAACAAACTTATACACGCAAATTCATGTACGAGATATGTATTTTTCATATTGTACAACTTCAACACCATCTGTCATGGAAAAACTAAACTACAAAGACGTGAAGTTTCAAATGTGAAAAACGGTTATTTCAATTGCAACAACCTAATAATTGTGCCACCCAGAAATGAGCAACTTAGCAATTGACACAGCAAAGTTTGCAACTCAGACCTATGCACTCAACTCATATGCAACGCGTACAACTATCAAATTAAATCGCATACTTTCGTAAGAAAAGTGCCAATTGGAATTAAAGGTTTGCTTTGGCTAATATTGACCTATACACGAGGATTGAATTAAGAAATTAAAATCCCACTGCCAAATCCTTCAAGCACCAAGCAAAAGGGCCAACAACACGTCCTATCTCTGCAAGTTCCTCAAGAAGCAAGATCCCTAGATCCGTCTCGACCAGGCTTGATGAGGTTGATGAGCGTTGGTGGACAGCTCGCGTCTCTCTGCCACGATACCACTCAGAAAAAATAAAAAAGAAACAGTGTGAACGGATGGGAATCCTCGGAGCAAAACGGATAAAAAGAGACTGACGCCCTCGATGCATAAGGCGCGGTCGTCGGGATGCAGCTTCGCGAAATAGGGGTGGCGGATTACGCTCGATCGCTATGTGCGATTGTCTTGTCGGGATGTCGATCGTGTGTCCTTTCGACTAATCCTCTGTATGCTAAATATCCTCGAATCCCTCGAATACATGCGCGCTTCTCTGCGTTGTCACCGGCGCTTTGATAGTTATCGCTGCGGCAATCTTAATGTCCATCTCACAGTCTGACTGCAATCTCTAATTAATCTGATTATTTAAGAGTGGATTCAAACACTGTTCACGGAGCTTGCACAAAATGACGATATTTAGACTGCGGATTTTATGCATTTATAACAAAAGTGAATAGTTAAAATTCAAAACGGTACAAAGATTATTGCAAAAATACTCCAGCTTTCGCTTAATTCTAGCGTAGAAAAATGCGTTGAAAAATTATTCCCCTGCTTTCCCCACCTTCCAATCCAATGAATAAAATTAATATAATGTAACAAACATTTCACTCGACGCAACAACTGTCGAAAAATATCTCGAGGTCTCATTTTAAATTTCCTCGAACACCAATGGAAGAACCGGCGAGAAATGTTTACGATTAATTAGAAAGGGCATTTTGTGATGCTCTAGGGCAGTATTTTTCCCAATCAAGAGTCCGATTCACTTGAACAGGTCGGCGGCTTCAGCCACGCGAATCTCTCTCTCTCTCTCTCTCTCTCTCTCTCTCTACCGGCTATTTCTCTGTGTATTCGGTCCTCGTTCTCTAAGAACGGAGTCATATAACTCCGGATCAGGCTGATGCGGCATTTTGCGCCTTACGACGACAATTTACTGGACCACACACGCACCGGACACCATCCAGAAGGCTGTTTTCTGCTCCCGAGCCCTTTTCGCGTGGGCCGCCGCGCACAGTGGCTCGTCCCGATTTTGATCGTACAGCTATTTACGATTTCTGCTGCTGTCTTTGCGTAGGTATATCTCACGGATATCCTTGTCCTGGTCGCCGCATGATCCTTGAAACATCCTCAACGTAATTCCTTATATTGTACCTCTGGCTGTTGCACGGGAACTTACGGATTTCGTGGGGCTGATGCATCGGTACTTTACGACGCGATTTCATGAATGAAAATCATCGACCATTGTCAGCTGCGATACTTTAAATTGTAGTGCGAACTTTCTAGTTTACGAACATGCATTTGTTTCCTGGATTACGCTCAGTGGAAGTTCTCAAATCTTACGCTATTCTGAGTTAGGGGACGTTTTGATGCTTGAAGCTGCCTATTTAATAGCGGTGCTTTGTTCTGGAAGTTCTCGTAAGAAAATGATGTTTGCTGGCTTGAAGTGTACTTTAGTGGGTGGCGTAGTGGTTCAACCAAAATTTTGGAAAGTAATTTTAGCCAGGAGATTTTTATTTTCTTTTATTTTTGGCGTAATTGTCTTTGTTAAGGTGCCATTTAGTTCTTCCACGTTATTAGCCTTCGTATACTTTTTAGCTAGCATTGGTTCTAGCGACATTGAAAATTTTTTTAAAATTATTTTAGAATACTCAATAGTCATTTATGATTATAAAGACTCAATGAATTACAAAATAGCGAGCCTGCTGATAAAATTGTCTTTAGCTGAAGCGTCTTTTATGCTCTCGCTAGGCTGTTTCAAGCGATTCTTGTTTTGCAATGTGTCCTGGATATTAAACATTTGTTTTACGCAAACTTTTGCACACGGTTTCAGAAGATTTTCTACTTAATAGTGCAAAATGTTAGGCTACCTATTTCAAAGTTCCCGACAGAGCTGGAGAGAGGTTTGTCGGTGTGTCCAAGGCGGACGTCGTCGGACGTTTCAGTGATCCCATAGATCGTAACTCCGGATGATCCGTCTCACGCAAGATACGAGCAAGATCTGCGTGCCCTTTCATATTATTAATCTTCACTGATCTCTCGGAATCCCCGCGTTAATTCTGCTTTATCGATCCCGTTTATTTCACTCGCAGCAAACTACCGTTTCCGAGTCATTTCCCATGTTTATCAGCCGCTTGCGATGCTTCATAAAACAGCTACATAATTAATGTCGAGTGACGAAACGAACAACGCAGGCTTTTTGTTAAACAATATCATGGAAAGCTACTAATCTTAACGTGGAAACTTTTCTGAATTGATACATGGACGAGTAATAACGAATGTATTCGCAAAAATTATTCTTTTATCGATTGACGAGAGGAGCAGATAGAGGAGCACTATCTGTGCGAATATTTGATTTAGATATAGAAGATAGACTTTGATAGCGGGTCTATGTGTGTGAGCAAATATTTCTTCCAAGCAAAGAACTGTAGCCACTGGAAAATTTTTATTTCAGTGAGTTTTAGTTAATAAAAGTTGCTATGAACGTACAACAGTGTCGATTGAAAGTACCAGAGCGATTTGAAGTTTATTATTTTATTACGTTGAGGCTAACTGCACAAAATAATTTTTCTAGGTAAACAGTTGAGTTAAATTTACCAATTTTAGATTTAAATATTTAAATACAAATTTTATTTTAGTGATCTAATAGAATTTGCTGTAAACTTTCAATAGTGTTAATTGATTTTTGTTAATGGTTCTAAAATAAATTGCTTCGAATAAGTACTTAAAAAATTGTACAGATTGTTGACACTGTTAAATTGCACAGGATCATGGTTCACCGTAACTGGGCAAGATCTGCATGGTAATCAGTGAATGAAGTATTCATCGACATCGGCCGACATATAAACTAATAAATTCCTCTAACGAGAACTTGTGAATACAGATAAGTCTTCTGTTGGACGGTGACCTTCTCGAATCGCGGGAGCCCCCTGTACAAAGTGTTCGTTTCTAATTGGCTCGCGTGTTTGTTTCCTAGCTGAAACGGATTTAAGCCTCGTGTTCGTGGAATACAGAGAATCCTCGCGGAGGAAAGTAGCAGCCCCGCGCACACTGGCTACGTGTAAACCATGGAGAATCGATGTGGCATTAAACAAACTGGGACGCTGCATCGATGTTTCAACTTTATTCGATCGGCGTCGCGAACTGATTTCTAAAACTATCATGCTCTTTAATTTAACTTAAAAAAACATGAATTCAGGATCATAGGGATTCTCATAGAATTAGACATTTTTCGTGAAACCTGGGATTATTAATTATTTCAATAAATTATGTATGATTCGCCACTATATGGCTTTAAATTTAGCATTTTTCAGTGGTACGTATTTGAATAATCACAACATTTGAAGAATATTTATAAGAATATAATTTGTCCATTTTCGTCACCATCGGTATATTTTTAACGAATAACACAGTATAATCGACTCTTTGACCAATGTTAACGTCGCTCCGGTGATTCATCAGTGTAATCCTCAGCCGCTAGTAAATTTATCAATCTATCAGCGACTACATCGATTTCCGCTAGCCGAACGTCTATTAAGCGTGTCAAATATCAACGAGATATAGCCGTGTCGTTAATTAACCTCGCGCCTCCACCCTCATCAATTCGAGTCTCTACTCTAGCTAGGAATATGCAAGATCGTGATCAGGACTATGAACTTTAGGCTTTCGCGTAACACTTAAGTCGCTCAGCATGGTCACGTGCGACGGGCAAGCGACCTCGATCGCTATAATTATTGTATGCTTGATTATTTGATCCGTCTTCGAACTTTCGCCTTCAACAACCATCTCTGAATCATTTGACATTTTATTCGACTATTACTAAGTTACTAAAAATTCTGTGACACTCTAAGACGATCTGCAGCGATACTACACAAGCCTACTGGCCCTATTAATTACTCAAAATTCTGCAGATGATCAAAGACAATTTGCAGCTGTGCAGTCGCAAACAGGATTGATGTGTATTCCTTTATAATAATAACAGTTTATTCAGATTATTCATAGGATTTTTTCAGCAACAATATTACTATAGCTTCGCGAATTGTAAACGATAAAATCCGTCATTTTGACGGTAGTCCAAGTGTGTAAACGCAAGTCTACATGCCGCAGAACTCCGTCGAGCAATCCGCAATCCGATAAACGAGCAAAGACAATCCTAGAGGCCGATTCAAAACGAGAAATCGAGAGGGGCATGGGTCTCTTCGAGAGTTCGGTGCCGAAGAAAGAAAGAAACAAAAAATAAAAAGGAGGCGAAGAACATCTCCAGGAAGAGTGGAGTCAAGACTTCCTGGTGCGAACAAGAACGAGACTCGTTCCCTTCTACCCGAGGGGCCTTTCGTTCGTTTTCTTTCGCGTTTTCGGGGTCCAGGTGACAAGTTGACAAAGTGGTCCGCTACAGGCATCCCTCTTTCGCTCGCCCTTTCAACCGATACTCCACCACTCTCTTGAGGAAGAGGGGTGACAGGGGGGGGGGGGGGGTGGACGAGGAAGAGGATGCTACAGGAAAATAATGCTCGTCTCGTTTTTGTGTGTTTCGAGCGGCTTTTCGAGTGGCACCGGTCAGAAAAAGGGCACGAGCCTCTCTTCACGCCTTCGTAGAAAAATCTTTGGCCCCCTATCCCCCCATCCCTTAGGTCCCCGCTGCTGGAGGCTGCCTATAAAGAAGAAACGATCCCCCGTCGACACAAAGGACAGTCTGCTCCGTTCAAGGAGCCGACTAGCCACTCGAAATCCATTTAAATCGCCATCCGATTTCTGGTTTCGCGCGACACCATTGTCGATCGCTCGGCTAATGCGCCGAATGGCTTCGGACGGATTCGACTCGCTATTAGATACACTAACACAGCCTACGACAATGATGCTGCATCGTTCTGCCCGGCTGTCGCTGAATCCGGCAATACGTAATTAGAATACCTAATTAGAATTCGAAGAGAACGCTCGATTTATTAGCGTTTGGGAATCATTTAATGGACGTGCGGTTCGTTGGGTGCTCGATCGCCCTTCGGACTAGGCCATTTTTGTTCGAGACTTGTGTCTAATGTTTTTTTTCCTGACGTTTTGGAACCCTTTCTTTGCGACAGTTTCCCCAATTTTGACATTTTCATGAAGGCTTCTATAAAGAAAATTCGTGAGACTCACTTTTCACTACAGTCTTCTGTAGTTAAAAGAATGTAATTAAGAATGTTTTAGCTAAAGCACGTTTGAACAAAGATCCCGAGGACATACGCACCGCTCGGAACTATAATAAAATCGATTTTGGTAAAAGTACCAAAACATAAGGTACAAAATAAATTAGCACCATCCCCAAGAACACGTATTAAAATCCTCGGGCTCGTCTGCGGAACCAGTTACGCATATTTAAACATTGAAAACAAATCAATTCAGCAGGATTAATAATTAAGATTCCTGAGGAATCAAGCATGCTTGCGTCCTCCCCATCGTCACACGAAATCGCAGATCGAATGGTAGAATCGAGGAGCCCCGGATCTAGATAATAAATTGATTCAGCTGATAGCGGAAACCCGTCACATTAACATATGTTTGCATTTTATTAATAGAGTGCCAGAAGTGTGGCTCTCGATTCGTTTTGCTTCCACGGGGCTATCGCGATATATTATCTCGCATCTTCGTCTTTCCCGCGGGAATTCACGGAATACGCAGTTTGTCATCGAACGCGGTGACGTTTCTTCGCGTTCCTCGTCCCTTCTACCCGGAATAAAATCGTTCCCCCAATTAGCATAACCACCGCGCTCGACTATAGCGCGTATGCGAGCATAAGAACCACGGGGCGAAGGTGTATCGTTCCCATTATTATTCCGGGACCGTCCGAGAAAGGGTTCGTGATCAAAAAGACGGACACGATCGGTCGTTTGCATTTCGCACCCCTAGTGCCCCACCAAAAAATCGCATACTCCGGAAACACCGTGATTACGCTCCCCTTTGCGCAGTCTCGTTACAACTACAAATTAACCCCTTGCCCTACAATATCGAGTCAAACTCGTGATGAAGATTTTGAACAGAGTTTAATAAGTATGTATGTTATTAACCCTTAGCACTCGAATGATGCCTGTCAGGCACCACTAAAAATTGCTGTATCATTATTCAAAATATTTTATTTATATTAAAATATTAATTTTATTTGTATTAAATTTGTTTGTATTTAATAAATTACTAAACATTTCGGTATGGTACGAAAGTTGCACCATTTTCGTATGTATAAGATGAAAAAAAATATATATATATAGAAGGGCAATATTCTAGGTCGGTAATAATGTTTCGTTTTAGAGTTAAAATAAAATAAAAAATGGAGTTAAAATGAAATAAAATTCTATTTTGTTGGAGTATATACAGACGCGGACAATTCTCTGTCCGACCACCCAAAGGAGCTGAAAAATCGTGGGAACTAATTTGCACCGCACCCTGTATTATATCCTTTGGAAAAAACATAGGCACACAATAAATATAAACTACCTTTGTTTTCCATGAAATTCTAAACGATGAAGAATTTCTAATCATTATAATCACGATTAATAAAAACATAATTACGAGTCAAGTTCAATTTGCCAAAAATTAGCTTTTCATCAAGCTGCAGGCTCAAGGGCAAGGTATAGGTTTCGAGGATCCTTGAAACCGTCGTTGGCATTGTAGGTAGCATTATCGTTATTACCGGTGGTAGCCGGGTCGCCATAGGCATCATAGACGAGAAAGAAGTATCGGTTTCAATGGGACACCGTGTCGCGGACCGGAAAGTGACACGGAGCCGGCTCGGCGCGAGAACACCGCACCGTAGGAAAAGGGCTCGCCAATATCCCCGTAGGACCTCCCGTCGACAGGCTTTCAAGGTTTGAAAGTCATACCCGGGGTGGTGGCTGTCCGTCGACAAGCGGACCGAAATCGAAACCACTCAAGAGTCCAAGAATGGGGCCTCATGGCCGTCTTGAATAGAGGCGTGTACAAACCCCGTGTGCACCAGTCCTCTCTCTATGGGTTTTGCGTCCTCTCTCCGCGGACCGTTCACCGATCCACCTTTGTGTAAATAAGGTAATAAGGCAGACGAATAGCCGGGGTTATTCCCCGGCTAAGTCCGCAGATCGGATTATGACTCTCGAGTGGCCGAGACAGGATCGATTCTGACGCCAAATATTTTTGAATGGACCAACACACTCCAAAATGCACGGTTTTCCACACGAAAATCTGTAACTTTTATTGATTCGGCCAAATACCCAGGTTCTCTACAAGAATCCGTATGTTTCAATATACCATACTTGTGGTCAGGGAATTTTTTTTATGGGTTCTTGCATTTTCAACAGTAACCTTTTACCACGTTTTTATTCGATCACTTCCTCGTCTGTCTGTTTGTCTGTTCGGTACAAATTTTACAATTGATTTTAAACTAACTTCCCGATGAGCTAGAGACTTGAATCTTTAAACATGTGTTACACACACAC
>CM052140.1:4375009-4507128 GCA_028454255.1 Halictus ligatus | reverse complement strand
ATATATATATATATATATATATATATATATATATATATATATATATATATACTTGTAACTGTAAGATATCGATACGGTAGAAATCAATGTAATACCTGTCTAACGACATCCGTACAATTACAAAACACAATACTGCCATGCGTCTGAACAGCGCACACGCGTTGACCTAGTCAGTCGCTCTAGGACCTTCCTACCTTAAACACACTTGAAAGTAAGACTACGTTGTTGTATATTCATATCCACTGCCATATCCATATACCTAATTATAACAACATAGCTCAGACCTGGATGACAACACACAATACTATAAAGCAGAAAATTATTTAAACAAAAAGAAATTTCTAATATACCCCGCTTTTAAGGCGGACTAAAAAGTATAGAATAATTTTTCCTAGCCCCATACAGATAGTCCTGAAAATTTGTGATTGTGAATTTTTAATAGCTATGAGAATACTTGTAAGACTTAAAACGAAAAACGTGGGGCGAAAGATAATAGTAAGGAGTGTAGAGAGTATTTGCCGTTGGGAAAATTCACACAACAGTTCATATCATTTGCAGTGCAATAAAATTGTTAGTGACTTAGGTGAACTATTCATGCATAAATTATCTATTGCATGCGTCCCACGTTTTTCGTTTTAAATCTTACAAGTATTTTCATAACTATTAAAAATTCACAATCACAAATTTTCAGGAATATCTGTATGAGGCTAGGAAAAATTATTTTATACTCTTTAGTCCGTCTTAAAAATGTGTATATTAAACATTCTCTCTTATTTAAACAATCAATTCTTCTAAATGAAAAATTATTTTATACTCTTTAGTCCGCCTTAAAAATGTGGTATATTAAACATTCTCTCTTATTTAAACAATCAATTCTTCTAAATGAAACAAATTTTATGATATCCCATTATCAGATTTTATGCATTTTTTATAAAAATGGGTAGGTCGAACACGAAACAGAGAAAATATTTAAAGAGTTTATAGTTGCTATTGTATTAACAACAACGCATTAAAATTATTGAGGAAAGCAATTTGAGTTTATAATTTGTTTTTATCCCAAAGGTGGGTGTAATCGATGAAATAAATTTTGCCTTTATTTTGTCATTGATGCAATAAGGGAAGAAGTTGAAAATTTGTAAAAGGAGCTACAGTATAGTCTGTGTAATATGTCAAAATTCCGAATTTGTGGAATAGTCGCGATCGTTGCGCAATAATGGCAGATAAATTCGGGGAAAAAAGAGTTTCTAGGATACACAAAGCAGCCGAACGGTTCCTGCGACAGTGTCAGAGGCCGGGTTTCTATTCTCGCCTATCATTCTCATAATAAACTCCGAAAATCACGCCTCTGACAGGCCGTGCGACCGCAGCCCGCAACCGTAGAGGAGTCAGGGGGTCCGAGTACAAATGGGAGGGTACATCGTTCACCATAACTCATGGGGCTGGTCCTATGACGAGGTCTCTGGATTTCTCTCTCTCTCTCTCTCTCTCTCTCTCTTCTCCTCTATTCGTGATAGTCAATACAGAGACCTTACGACAGACACACACATACGAACGTTAAGTGTTAGGTGTAGGTATAGACGCGGTACCTACGGCTTGCAGGTATTACGTTACAATGCCATTATGTAACCTCGTACGCCACCATTGTGTGCGGCTCCCCGTGTCGTATGGTTAACCACCAACCATAACCAACCAAATGTTCGCACATCCTAACCATACACCAGTCCCGTATTGCGTCGATGCGATCGCATCGGTACTCGTGATGCCCTGAGATGCTCGATGCTGACGATCTGATGGCAGATGGGGGATGGTTCTGGGTGTGTTATTAATAAACTGGCATTTATAGGGCTGTTGGGGTTGATTTTCCAATATTAAAATTTGAGCTATGACCTTGCAAGTGGCACGTGATAAATTGTTGAATACTGTTGGAGTTTTTAGGGAAGATTCCAAACGAACATTTGGTATACTTAATGTTTAATTTAACAGCCAAAAGATACAACAAACAACTAAATTAACGGGAGCGCGCGTGTTAAAACAAAACTATTTCGATGTCGCCATGCGGACATAACAAAGCAAAACATAAGAACGCACACCCAAGCATATAGTAAAGAATTAATGTATACGAGACCTCTGTCGACAGTCCGGAACAGCTATCGGTGATTGGCACATTTATAAACATTGCACACACAAGGATTTTACTCTCGTACAATTATAATATTCTATTCACGTGGATTCTGTTCCCTTACAAATGTTCTACTCGCAAAGATTCTGCTCGTTAAAATGTTTTACTGATAAGAATTCTACTTACTTACAGATATTCTACTCGCAAGTATTCTATTCTCAAATTACTTTACAGTCTGCGGTAGAATCACGACTCTGGAATAGTCGACGAGTTTCATCGAGATTTATACTATCCAAGTGAGTCCTATTGCAAAATATCGCTCGTTAATCTCCAATCTTCGGGTCTTTTCTTCTGTCGTAATAAATCCGTCGCTAAAATATCGCCGTGGTGCACACATACCTGCGCACACCCACATTATACTATGTAGAGAAGTTGGTCCAGGAGAGAGTTATAGGTGACAATAACGGAGTCCGGTTGCATGCGGAGCGGGATCATAAAACGACGGATTAGACTGCTTTCGGCTATTAGTCTAATATATGCGCGTCTGCGGATATCAAAAAGCAAAAACGTTCAAACGCTCCGCCGAACATTTTTAAGAACCGTCCTCCATTTTGTTCGGGCATAGGAACATCTCATTATAACACATGTACAGTTTACAATCAACTGAGAAGCACTGAATATACACAAAATCTAGAAACAACAATAAAGACAGCTCTATTGTTAAAGTCTATCAAATAGACTAGCAAATACAATAGATTACACTGCGTGTAATTAAATGAACAATAACCATTTCTCTATCGTATCACCCAAATAATTGTCCAAATAATTAATTCTATTATCCAAACTCTCATAAATGTCATCCATAAACCACTCGACAAACAGAGGCTTCACGAGGTTTCCAAATTTATTTGCTTACAATCTTCTCCATCCAGGAAAAAATTAATTTCTAGCTTTCTCTGTATTTCATGTACAAACAAAAAATTTTTTAAGAAAGTCCCATAGAATAAAGTAGTCAAAATCCTACACACCACAGAAATATTGCTAATTCTCCACTCACGGGTGCGGAAGTTTATTTACCCGGCACGCCCCTCTTGTTCGAAAATCATTTAGAGGTCGCATCATTCTAGCTTCGGTGAGTCTAACCATGATCCGACACGAGTTGCCGTAACAAGGCCGCCGACACAATGACAGAGATGTTCGGAAGCGGCTGGATGCCGGGGGTTGGCTATTTCCCATTGGCAGCCCCGATGAAATCCTCTTTCTCTCTCTCTCTCTCTCTCTCTCTCTCTCTTTCTCTCTCTCTTTCTCTCTCTCACTCCTTTCTCCCTCTTCTAAGGGGGATGGTACGGGGTGGGCCCGATCACATATATTACACTGGTGTGGCGGAGTACAACGACTTTGCGTGGCACAACAGAGCCACCCTGTGTACAAGGAGGCATACGTGTCACCGAGAACTGAAAGGGAACATCAGCCACTCGCATACCTTCCTAGGACACCTCCTAGCCTACGCGCGGTTAGGTATGTTATGCTGGCGACGTGTAACGTTCGCCATGGGGCGCCTTTTCGCTTGACCAGCTGCCGACCGGATCGTTTACAGAACCGATCTCGACACGTTCGCCGTGTAAACTATTGTAAACGCGGAATTAGCGGGGACTTCGGACCCCTCTGGGACTTTCTGGGACCTTGTCGGACTTTTCGAGGACTTGGAGGACTTTCGGAGACTTTGAGAGACTTTCAGGGATTCGCTGGGAGTAGAGGTGAATTTTTAATCGAAATCCGTTGAGGTTTTTCTTTTGGGAATCGTTGAAACGATGGTGCACTTTCGAAAGGAGCTCGTGTATCTTGTCGTGGGATTTGAATTTAGCGAAACTCCATGTAATGAATTGTTTAACGTGTATTAGCGTAACTCGATTGTGTAGGCAGAGTTGAAACTGTTTTACTACAGATTTTTTCTTACAAGTGCAGATTACAAACGCGTAAAAAGATTTGGTTTCTGGAACTATACCGTTGGTATCAATTTTTAACCCTCGATTTTTACCCTGAATTTCCGTGATGTCTCCGTCAAAGTTTATGTGTTCGAATGTGTTTTGCAACGGTGTCGAGCGTAAAAAAGACCTGAATAATGTATAGAATGTAGAATCGTGGGACGGATTGAAAAGACGTGAAAGGATACGCGAACAGCAGCCGTAGCGAAGCGCGATGAAACAGATTGATCGGAACAGACGCATCCATCAAACGCGCCTGTGCTCTCGTGACAGGAACATCCGATAGTTCGCTGGCAGAATTTTGTATGCGACTAGGTGACTGACACGGTACAGTGCGTTGGGAACCCTGTAGCTAAACGTTGACCTCCTAGCAAAACGATAATACATTAGACAATTCAGAAACAGGCACAGAATCAGCCTCCTTACAATCAGAGAACTTCAAAATAAACACTTCTATTTTGGCAATTAATTCCTCTACCATTTTTCTCCTGTTCGAAATACAAAATTCATTCTCTTACGCAGGTGTGAAAACATGTCCTTTACAATCAACACAAATAAAATCAAAATTGCTATACCTTGATCACAATTTACAAAGAAAAACTGCCACTTTGGTTCAGTCTCCTACCATCAGACGCGAAGTACCATTTTTTTCCTGTTAAGAATACAAGATTCATTCTGTCACACACATAATAAAACGCGCCCCTTACAATCTACAATAAAAATGGCAAAAGTAATACCTTGATCACGATTCAGGAAAAGTGCCATTTTTGGTTCAGTCTCCTACCATCGAACGCGAAGTATCATTTTTTGCTGTTAAAAATACAGGATTCATTCCGTCACACAGGTGATAAAATGTGTTCTTGAATTCTTCTCTTTTCAATGAAGAAAGAATAATTTAAGAAGTGTGTCTCGATGACTCACGTGGTCCGAGTGCTCTCTAGAAGCGACGATGAGGTTTCTCTTTGGTGTTACAGACGGAAGTGGAGGACATGACGAGTGACAGCGTCTGCGAAGGCACCGGTTCGAGCCTCGGTGCCCCTGAAACCACTGGCGGTTTGATAGGACCGGAAATGTCCCCGAGTGTGATGGAGTGTGGCGGCTGCGGGGAACGTGTCCGTGAACGTACCGTTCTCTGCGTCGGCGGTCGAACTTGGCACTCAAGGTGTCTTCGATGCTGCGCCTGTGCCAGGCCTCTACACGATCAACACTCCTGCTTTCTGAAGGGAATGCGACTCTACTGCAAGCACGACTATGCGCTGTAAGAGAACATTACGATTTTTACCATTTCTTTTACCCACCCGGAAACCTCGACTTTCCAAGTATTCCAAATCCGAAGGTTAGGATATTAATCCTTGGGATAAAAAACAGACCCAGTTAAAGATATGCAGACCTTTTTAACGGCCCAGTATCTGTTGAAATGTGTCCCCTAGAAGTTTTACTATTTCACTGTCATTTACTGTTTTATTTTCTGATATTCTACGCATTTTTACTATTTTCTTTTCTATTGTTTCACGATTTCATTTTCTCTGACCTAGTCTTTCTCGTAAAAATGCAGGCTCTTCTACTATTGGATGATCTCTCCCAGCTGCTTCAGTAATTGTCCTGACACGCCTCCAAGTCGTTGCCTTATAGAAAGGTTATCTTATGTTCTAAATTTTCTAGTATTTTCTATTTGTCTTCCATTTAATCCTGTCATTAAAATATATTGCAAGATTCTCCACCGTTGCTTGATCCACATAGCTGCTTCAATAATTGTCCTGACGCGCCCCCATGTCTATACCTTACACAGATTTAATGATGTAGTCTAGATTCTTTATGCTTCACAATGTGGCTATGGTATATCTTAAATTTTCTATTATTTTATAATTGTCTTCAACGTCTACGATTCTTAAGAAAATCGCACTCTGGTTATTATTGGCTTTTCTTCTGTGTGCTTCGATAATAATCACGATACTCTCTCAAACCTTACCTTATAGTAGGTTCTGATTCGATCATAATGTTAAAATAACAACATTTGATACTCCGCGAACAAGAATATTACAAAACACAGTAAAAATCTCTAAATCTGAAAGTACTTCGTTTTCAATTGGCGATAAATATGCATAGCTCGGAGCAAATCGTGTCCAATATGTTAATAAACCGGCAAATAATAAAAATTCCCGGAGACCAGTTCATAGACACGTTAACGTTAATTTACGACCACTGATTGAAAAATCCCGGACAGGTTGTCACAGCGGCGCAATCCGTCGTTTCAGTCTTATTAATCAGAGAATGGACTTTTACAGTCTAATCCCTTGTGACCACTATGCTATCATATTTATTGCATCGATAATGTATAAACACGGTAGTCCCAGTTTTACAATGCTTTATTATTACGATCGATCCATCTAGTATAGTGTTAATAAATATGAAGTCTGTTCACTTTCTCGTTCGTGGTTTATCAGGTTAATTGAATCTGTTTCGATCTGGTAGACCGTGGTCAGAGAAAACGTAGATCTTTGATGACACAGTGGCAATTACCACGAGTGCATTGCCATAGAATTTATGCATCTCATTTCTTTCTGGCACCTCGCTGCAATTGCTGCCGGCTCGAGTTGCAACTAGGTGCGTTAATTATGATACTGGGGCGCTCTTCCTGCTTCTGTCACGATGCAAAACGTTTTCTGGGTAATTTATAATGTTTACACAGTGGTGATAAATTGTCCGTAATGGTGGGTTTTCTGGTGGAACATGGAAAAGATTCTGTTAGGGTCGATAATGTTCAAGATGATCGTTTTGTTCATCGATCATTCTCTGGAGCTAGCAATTATGGCAATATTTAAGAACATCCTTGAGAAACGTGTATAAACTCGTGGTTAGTAAAGAAAAATTTATTCTAGTAAAATATTAAACGTAATCACCAAATTTTTTAAGAAACGTAACTTCTTTAGTTTAGAAGCTACTTAAACGGTACAATTAATTATTTACTCGATAAAATAAAAACAAACCAATAAGTATGTAACTTGTAACATGTAATGCACTTTTAGTTGTGCATACAAATTTTTCTTATATCAATTGTTTACTAGTGCCTATAGTAGACAATGTATCTTTACGGAAATATAAAATTATTACGAGATAACACAGAAGATGAACATATTGTCAGACATTCTTAAAATATTGTCTACACTTGACTATTATTATTTATTCACGAATGAAATGGTAAAATCAGAATCTTAAATACAGTTGAGATTAATAAAGTGTTTATGAATAAACAGTTTATCTTTACACAATTGTAAAATTGTTAATAGCTAATCTATAGAAGCAAAATGAAAATCAATGCTCTACAGAACTTGTCCACAACAACTTGTCAGACATTTTTAAAAATTCTTCTGTGCTCGTTCTCAGAAGATCAAAGTGTATAAATGCTCGAAATGATTAGTTTACTTATTAGGAGGCCTAATATCGGATGAATTGCGACCAGAGGAATGTTATTAATTAAATCACATTGTTCGAGACGATCGAATGGAAGGGATGCATGTCCAAGCGATGTCCCCGTTTTCTCGCGAGTCCCTTTGGGACCGGTGAGTATGGTTGCCGATCATTTATCACGGAAGGCCGGGGAGCGTAGATCGAAAAGGTGGCTTCGGTTCTTTCGGAGTCGGTTGTCGACGAGTCTACGGGTCGTGGATCCTGTCGACCGGGTCATCGTAAGCCAGCATTACGAGGCGAAAAGCATGAGTCAAAAAAATTACGCGGCGGATTCCTGTAGACCTCCCGCATACACGACTTTGACTCCTCAAAGACAGGCCCCTGAAGAAATCCGGCAAGTGTCTTCACAGGAGAACGCCGACTTCGCTTGCGAAATTCCATGGACGGACCTTGTCAAAAAAAAATTCCCCGTTGGCTTTCAATATATCCGTGATAATTATTTCCATTGTCCCGGAAAATCTCGATACATGTATGACATCCACGGTTACCCTTTCGCCAGGACGTTGGTACCATTCAGTTCTAGAGTCGAGAAAAGACGTCAAAATCCTTAAAGAACGCAATAAATACAATTGTCAAGGTGACCACTAAATGCCATTTAGTCATAAAAAAATTACCGCTAATGACAAAAATGTCCGATTTTTAATAGTAACGTAACTCTTTTCTGAATACTCTATTCAACAAAACAGGCACCATTGAGAACATATTCTGGCAATGAATTCAAATTTTCTTAATTATGTTGCAGCAAAAATTGAATTTTTTGTTTATTTACAAGCTTGTCATCTCAATAGAATTTCTTCACCAAAATGCTTCATACCACTTGCATTCTAAAATCGGATATTTCATATGCAACAATCAGCCAATTTAATGCACATTTCATAGATACAGAGTTGGAATGATATTTGTAATGTTCATGTTTAATTGCTGCCAGAAGGTTTTCGTTTTACGATTTCGAGATTATTTTCTGCAGAAATTTTGGTTTCTTGGCACAAATTTTGAATCGCAATGGGCAATATGAGGTAAACGGGATTCTACGGTGTTCTCGTATGAGGAACATTGATTTCCGCGTTCGATAATGTAGACAGATCGCGTTTCACGATCGGATATCACGATACGTGATTTAGACAGGCCGGTGCAACAGCCAGGTGACCGGTCCACGTTTTGATTGACAGTTGGATAAACACGTCGGAAAGACTTCGACTTCGACTCTGCCTGTGTGCCACAATCGACGAGTCACTTCGTGTTGCTTCTTTAACTCTTCGATCATCTGTACGTACGCTTTCGTGGCCTTCTTCTCTATGAAAATATCCGAGCCTCCACACCATTTGTAACAACACCCCTTGGGGAAAATATTCGATAGTCGATTATTAAATTCAATTAGCGTGTATCCACATAAAATACCCCAACAATTTTCATTTCAATCTCAACAATTTTTAAATGGGGGTTCAGGATGCAGCGCTGGGTTATTGGAAAAGGGGAAACAAATCGGGAAGGACATATGTTTCATCTGATCGGACAAGAATAGGAAATTTTTTGTGATTTGTAATTGTTTAAGGATTTTTTGGTTTTTTAGTTGGAGAGAATTGTTGTAGGAACTATGTTCTTTGTTAATATGCTCATATCAACTAGTCAACTACTGCTATTTATAATAAAAACTATAAAATATGGTGAGAAACAAAAATTTGTATGTAATCTTGAATCATGTACGAACACATTCTAAAAAAGTTTACACCTGTATATCATCTAGTTTTCTTGCAATAAATTCCTACAAATGACCTTCTTTATGTACAATCTGACGAAAAGCAGCCCTTAAATTAAGTTTGACATTTAAAGAAATATATATAATAATAGAATAAAAATATAAAAACAATACATACATTGAAGCGTTATATTTATCTCTAAAGGAACAACATGTAAAATATTATTTTTCGCTCTACTTCTCGATTTCTCACGAGTATTATGGACGTTCTCCGGCGTCGGCCATTTTCATCAATTTCTCCGAACATTTTGCGCCCGTCTCGCAGCTGCCACTGCTCGCTCGCTCTCTCTCTCTCTCTCTCTCTCTCTCTCTCTCTCTCTCTCTCTCTTCTCTTCCGTTGCTTTTCTTCCACTTCTCTCTTATCACAGTCCGTTTCTCCTCTTTGCATCCGCGAGTGTCGTTTCTTTTTCTTCTTCTCATTCGTGGCGCATCCCTCTCTTGGAGCGACGCACTCCACGGGTTTACATACACGCAAACATACTCTTCGGAGTTACAGCTCGCGCTTCGGGGTCCTCGAGTCATTTATTTGTCGCAACGGCGACCGGTATACCCCTCGCCACCTTCCAGGTAAACGCGCGTTCGTGCGCGACGCCTTATCTAACTCTGCAAAGTGCTCTCCCGGTCGAAGTACGAATTATTTCTGCGACCATTCACGCGAACACGGTAGTGATCATGCTCCGCGCGCGGTGAGAAACAAACGCCAGCTTGGAGATCGATAAACTACCCTTTCCGATAACTGGAATAGACTACTATGCAGTTTATGAGGATTGAAAGCAATTAATACGGTCGCGTTGACTCCTCGATCCTTCGAAACCAATTTTATTGGGTGGAAAATAGTCTTTATTGTTGTATGAATTAGTAGAATTTCTGTGAACATCAATCTATGATACGCCGTCAATTTTTTAAGTAGAATAAGATACTTTTGTATTTCGTAAGGGTTGAAAGCAATTTATAAAATCTCGCTTCTTCCTCGACCCTCAAAACTGAAACTAATTTTAATAGTTGGAAAAACAATATCATTGTTGTAGGAATTAGTAGAATTATCATGAATATCTATCTATTATATAATAAACCATCTGTTTGTTCACTTGAATAAACTACTGAAAGCAAACTACTTAAAACTTCAATTAATATTATTTGTTCGAGAGTAGACATTATTGTTGTATTAACAATAGGATGGTTCACGATCGGATCCATTCTAACCCGGGGTTCTAATTTCTTGATAGCCCAAACTATTACCTGTTTAGTAAGTTCAGAAATCTATCAAAGAAAATGGAAGTCGGAGATCAAAAAGATTAGAGCGATGGAAGCAGAAATAAAAATGTGACAGGAATTTCGAACGTGAGTGGACAATACTTATCAGAGATGGATGAGAAGATTAGCATTTTGTATTTTCTATGAGATTATTATTTGCGTGGCAGTTCTTTAGAATTCTTTTGTTGTGGTGATCCCTCCCAGGGATCGCTTTCGCAACACAATTTCAAGACAGTCGTTTAAAAGACGCGACATCGAAAAACAACCGAGAGAAGAAACGAACAATGAAGGAGACGAAGGATTCTACTATAATAGAAAGTGCCCGCAGAAGAAGGGAGGAAAGTTCAGGGAAGAGAAACTTGGCTCTCTCGTCTTGGAAAGTGATCTCCAGTGGCGCATGTTATACTCAGTCTGTTAGGTCCTTCCGTGCTCTCCCACTATCTCTTCGTGCGATAGTACCTATGATCGAACTCTGTGATCGTATTCTATCATTTTAATATATTCCCTTCATTCATCATTCTATCAGACAATACTCTATTCTCATCTACCTCTTCCGTAACCAGTTAATGCAATTCTAATCTAGTTATGAAACTCACGACAGTTAGGCATCCGCTAAGAATTAAACGAATCGATCATTGTTATAGATATTAGATTGCACGAAGAATCATGTTTATATTCTTTTGTATCGAACAATAAATCAGTGTGTCAGCAAGAAGAAATATAATTGTCTCTGCATCGCACTTCCGTCGTGATTTTCAGTGACAGGCAATAATTTGTAGACTGCGGACCTTTATTAATTTATAGTATGTGTAACAAACATTAATGAATGGTTACCATAAGGAATTTTCAAATTGATAAATTGCACTTGCTCCTCATCCTGGTTTTTATAAAACAAATCACGAAATTCAGAATTTGCATAAAGATCCGTTGTAATAATTATTACACCGACGAGTTCGGTCTCTCATCCCCTAAAATCATTTGGTAAAAATGAAGATGAGACAAGCTTTGAATAGTCTAAGAATTCGAAAAAGAAAGAAATCGAAAAGAAAGAAAGGATAAAGGGCCCGAGGGGCCTGGAGAGGTTCTGTCTAAAAATCTTGCGGAGCTACGCCTTTACGGTGTAAACAGTAGCCGTGTAGCGGGTAGGACACGAGCAGGGTACACGACACACGTACGCACGGGCCAGATGAATGGCTGGAAAGGTGGGTGTTACGGGTGCACCGAGAGCCCCTGCACCCTGGTAACTGCATCCGAGTGCATCGACAAGCCCCGGGGCCCCCCAGGGGCCGAAGGGGGCCAGGGGACGGTGACACCGAGAGGTTGTGGTCCGGTGTGGTCGGTTGTGTGCGCAGCGGCCCGGTAATTAAACAACGACTAGTGGCCATTAGCCCATTATCATATTCATGAACACGGAAAGTGCATCCCGATTCCTCGTCCGGTTCCTCCGGCGACGATCCAGCTAGGCTGTTTATACGGGCTGTGTTCGCGGGGCCCCATAGCTCCCCTCCCTCTTTCTCCTCCGGAAAGTCGCTGAATCGAGGATATCTTATGGGGCCACGCGACTACCCCGGTGGCCCCACCACCCCATTACATCGTGCAGAAACCATGGGCCACGTAGAACCACGGAATTGTCGCATTTCCCGCGACAACCACCGATTGAGAGAATATTCCGAGGCCGATCTTTGCTACCCGAGAGCTATCGCCAATGCTAATGGCGCTGATTGTGCGCGACAAAGTTGAGAAATTAGGTGGCACTACCTTTTTCAAGCGTTAGTGCCTGCCCTCGATGCTGAGAATTCGATTTTTAGTTGGACCTGGAAAGAAGCTTTCTGGTGCTGAAGAGTGCATCATTCTAGAGGATGGTTTCTCTACTGACTCTACTGGATTCAATCTTTATTGTAGCTCTAGCAAAATTCGGGAACATATTTTTGATATCATTTTTTGAGTTTCTTAACCCCTTACACTACGATTTATTTTACGGTTACAGTGATTCTTTCTTGGTCGTTCATAAATTCCTGGAAAAAGAACTTTGTATTTATTGTATGTTTATGTATGTGCTCTCTATATCGATAGCGACAAAGGGAAATTTTATTTGAATTTGCAGAAAATTAATCCTTTGCACCCGAAGCTATTTTTACTCCAAAACGAAACATTCTTCTGACCTAGAATATTTCCCTTCTATATATTAGAATAGAAATGCTTTATTTTCAGCCTTCCGGCCATAAAAAGGAACTCGGTTTACAATTATGCTTAAATTCACTCATCCTCCCACACATCCCCGGATCCACTCATACACTTTGCTTTGAGCTATCTTTCTCCTATCTCCCTCTCTACTCTTTTCTTTCCCTTTTTCTCCTAGCTTCCTCAGCCATTCTACCGCTTCCTCTGACCCCCACTCACTCACTATTTCTTCTATGCACCCCTTTCAAGTTCCTTACATTCCCTTACCATATGCCCTTTCTATATATTTTTTTCATGTTAGACGTACGAAAATGGTGGAACTTACTCGTAAAATACTAAAATCTTTAGTAACTTATTAAATACAAACAAATTTAATAATGTAAAAAATATTTTGAATAATGATATAGCAATTTTTAGTAACGGCTTATAGTCGCCATTCGAGTGCTAAGGGTTAATGACATATACATTTAGTAGATTTTGTTCTAAATCTTCGTCACCCAATGTTATAGTGCAAAGGATTAATGTTACGATACTTGTCTCCTTCCTGTAAAAATGTAGTTTTCATTCTCAGCTCAGCATGAACATTAAATTTCAATTTTCATCGACCAGTAGATGTATAATTCTTTTGTCTCCGTTCTTTAGAGCCGTTATAACAGTCGGATCGTGTAAGATAGCAGGTTTTATTCATTCTCAACGCGAAGACAATGAGACGACTGTAGATAAGAAGCTTCCCGCAGGGATTATACTCCGTTGCTTTCGAGACGAACGCATCTTTCGTGTCTCCTCGCGGACGGGATGCTAAAAGAATTGTACAATTGACGTCTGCCTCCTTCAAATTCTAATCCCGGCCTAGACTTTGTGGGCGTTAATCACAAGGAATCGCCACTCTGCCAAGAAGCAATGGGATTAACGATATCATAGTCGCTGTGTGAAATAAAAATCTTTAAGCATCCATGCCTCCCAACAATTTTCTACAAACAATGAAATACAAAGTTCAACGGTCTCCGACACAATTTTAAGTTACTTTTTATCTGTCAGAAAAATCCTATAAAAATTCCAATTTCTTTTCTGCGAAATTTTCACTGTAAAATTGCAATTGTACTTGTTCCCCCACAATTTTTATTCAAAAAGTACGTGAATAATTGTATGAATTACTGCGTTTTTCAATTGTCCTCACTGGAACAATTACATAAAAAATTGAAATTTGCAAACCAGCTATACGTGGGGACAAGATACTGCAATTATATTTACTATATTTCTATGATACTATATTTATTAAGTACTATATATCTCTATGGACTATATCCTCCTTCATAACAACTCCCTCAAAAATTGCATTTTGCAAACCAGGTATACAGACAAGATGTTACAAATCAATTTACTTATACAAACGGCAACTACGTTTCTCCATAGAATCCTCTCCACAACAACTCCCCCAAAAAATCGCAATTTGCGAATCAGTCGCAGCCCACAGACAAGATTAGATCAATTTGTGCGAGCCGCGCGTGCATTTCTGGATTTTCTTTTACACAGTGCAAGTGGCGTATCAGACGTGCAGTATACCTTTTCCAAGGCTCTAACAATTAATATCGCGGTTCTGCACGCGATGGTTCTCTATCCGCAATCGCTAATGGCGGTCATGAATAAATTCCATCAGGAAATTGGCGCGAGTTTTCCGGCTGTGTAGGAGAAGTTTCTCGACGGGAAAAGAAGTCGATACTTGGCTTCTTATCGACACCCCGAACACGAAGAGAGGCCAACCGGGAATCGTCGTCGGCACTTTGCCGGATACATTCGTTAGGAAGTGAGACGTCCTGGAAGCTAAATCCTTCGGCGAGCTTCCATCGTGGAATTTATGGCCGCCATTGCCGCAGGTGGCCGCGTGCTGCGTGCGTGCGGATTCTTTACGATCGCTTCTGATTTTCCTGCATCAGGCCGCGTCGTTTGTCATCGGACTACTCTGGAAAAACTCCAGAATTCCTTTAGGTATACGAAAATAATCCCTGAAACAGAAATCGAACAGAGAAATTAAAAAAGAGCTGTTTTCTGTTGCACATTCAAAATGTTCCATGCAATACACAGTGATGCACGTGAAAATTATATTTTTTGTTTGTTGTATTGCTTCTATACATAAAAATCACATTTAAATAATGTATTTATGAGCCTTACAACTCATTACCCAATTTTGAACATGGAGATCTCGTTCCATTTCTCTTCTAGATATATCTACATGTAAAAATAAAAAGTTTGTACGAATTAAAATTTGTTAGGAACACTTCAAGATAATCAGACAGTGCATTTTATGAATTTATAGTAGACAGGGATGTTTAGAATTTATTCTAAAAAATTTAAATGAATTTATTCTAAAAGATTATAAAAAATTTAATGACGTCTTTCATTTATTTCGATTCTAATAACTAGACTGCTGAATTTACAAGTGTGTCTAGCCAAATAATATGATCGGAACGTTCGGCCTAGAATGATTGGTTAAATGTTTCACAGCCCAAGTGGTGACCGATTTTCTAAGGTTACTGATAGGTATGTTTGCGTTTGTTTACAGAACGTTTGGCGCAAAGTGTGCGAAGTGTGGGCGTAGTGTGGGAGCTGGTGATTGGGTAAGAAGAGCTCGAGAAAGGGTGTACCATTTAGCCTGCTTCGCTTGCGACGCTTGTTCCCGTCAACTTTCCACAGGTGAACAGTTCGCTCTCTTAGATGCCAGGTTGCTCTGTAAGGCTCACTACCTGGACGTCGTCGAAGGCAACAACACTTCCTCCGATGGTGAGACTATGCGTACCCTTGTTGCATCTGAAACCGTGATCGATTCATTCGAAAACACCCACGTCGAACAATTGCAAACATTTCATTAAAGACGTTCTAAATCGGTGCTGTCCACGTTTCAAGAAACAGTTCCATGATTTCACCAAGTAAATTTTAAATAAAAATTATTGTGTGGAAGGATAACTAAATCAATCTAATCTAGTCAACTAATACATTTAGATAACTTCCTGCTCCTTGACAATAGATGTCTCGTTACTATTTTATTATGTATTAGAGAAGACAGTATTAAAAATTACAATCAGGGACCAAATATAACAGTTATTCTAAAATTTTCTACGATGGAAATCATTAATAAAAAGTTGATAATCATGAATTCGTTGAACAAAATGATTAAAAAATAAAAAACGATTTTTATACTTTTTCGTTACAAATAACAGTTATTAGTGTGCAAAAATTGGATCCTCCTCGATAACTATTATTGATGAAGAAAAACTGTTTCGATTGTCCAAAGCAGTTATCAATGGGAGAAATTCATTTCGATCGCTCATAACACTTATCAATGAGAGAAGTTCATTTCGATCACTCATAATAGTTATCAATGAGAAAAATTTATTAGATCGAAATCTCTCATGGACAAATGTTAATGAGCGATCGAAATAAACTTCTTCCATCGATAATTGTTATTACAACAGTTATTACGGTTACTTACAATTATTATTTGTAACCAATACGATTTTAGTCAATGAAATATTTGTTATTCCATGACTTTCTTTCTTTCTTTTTTTTTTGGTTATAACAGTTAGAGTCCCTGATTACAATTTATGTCAGATACAATACCGCCAGAAATATAATTGTCGTAATCGTATAAGAGAAGAGATTTTGAACACGTTATCACACTCTAAAGGTTGGACAGCATTCCTCTAGGTCTCATAACAAACATACAGAACAATCTTCGTTATTCGGTCACGGAATCATAATGATAGTAATTACACGCAAAGCGGTAGCCTTGATTTGCATAAAAATGCGGCCGGTTTCCCAGACGATTTCTAGACGATTTCCTCGCGTTGCGAAACGGTGCGAATCGAAAGATAGAGACCTGCGATGGTGGGGCACCTCTAATTGCTACTTTCGCAGAAGGCGGTGACTCCGAAAGCGGCCACAAGAGCGGTAACAAGGCGAAGAGGGTGAGGACCACCTTCACCGAGGAGCAGCTCTCGGTTCTACAAGCGAACTTCCAATTGGACAGCAACCCCGACGGCCAAGACCTCGAGAGGATAGCGCATGTGACGGGGCTCAGCAAAAGAGTTACGCAGGTTTGGTTCCAGAATTCTAGGGCGAGGCAGAAGAAGCATCTGCACACGGGCAAAATGAAAGGGCAACATGGTACTTCTTGCGTTTGTTTTCTTTCAGCTTTCTAACACTCGACTCGTCCGCGGTTAGTCCAATCTATGCAGGCTAATATAGCAAAAGAGCAGAAAGAATTTCTTTCCAGCAGATTCAGCTGGTTCTTTATCTTTTCGATCGAGTTCAGTGTATTTGAAGCAGCGAGGAAAGTAGACTCGCTGTAGATATTTCATTTTTGGACAAATTAATCTACGCAAAGTAACATTTATGCTTCGACTAGACGAAGTTTATAAGGTGAATAAAAACGGTTGTTCGAAGTCGGAACGAGTTGGACCGAGTATAGGATACACATAGTGTTCGGAGCTTTCTAAAAATGAAACAAATGATTTTTCATGACAGGCCAAATATCACGAAATATTGGAAGTTACGACAGTCCAGTGTTAAGCATCGGCATTTACTGTTACAGTTCATCAATCACCTCCGAATTCCACCGCGTCTACGGGCGATTTCGGCCGGCACATCAATTTACATCTGACTTATTCCTTTCAACATCAACAGCAACACCATCACGGCCAGCAGCAACCGCAGCTCAGCCCTGCTACGTGCAAGAGTCCCACGCCTTCGATTTATCATAATCACGGTAAGGGAATCTTTTTACTTTCGATCTCCTTCCATGGTATTCGGAACGATTTTCTTTATATTTTCTGAAAACATGAACGTATATTTATTCTTCAAAGTGAACACGTCTTAAAAATGCTTCGATTAAGAAATAAATAAAAACAATTAAACCCGTGAATGAATTGAAATCAACCCTTAGAGATATTTTAATGGAACGGAATAGCTTTCACAAAATTGATTCCTTTCTGTTCGAAACCATCAAAATAATTCGGCAGTCATTTTAAAAATGCTTTTATTAAACAGTGTGCAAAAAGAATTAATTTGGGCCAAAGGTATGCACAGTTGTTTTTACTAAGACGTCATATACCTTAATAAGATGCGCTGGAAGCAATCTGAAATGATTTTAGCAAAGTAAGAATAATAATTAGCAAAGAACGTTCGCAAAAATTGTGTTTAAACCGAGATCTATCTAAACCGATTAAGAGCGACTCAATCAGGCAATAGTATACAAAATGGAACCGAAAATTCTGCTTTGAAAAGGTCTACTATCAATCGCAACCCCGTCAACTCTGTCTTCAGGCTCGGAACAGTCGATGGACGAGCTCTCGCAGGATTCGATGATGTTGTCGATGCCGAACGAGGTCTAATCGCCGCAGTGGACCTAGCAGCATTGTAAATATTCGCATAATCGCGTTAGAATCTCCGCCAAGCCGGTGAAAGCGTCGGCCTCTTTCGTTTAATTTAATTTATCGACGAAACTCTACCGCCAGCTGCTAGCGAACCTTCGGATCTTAAACCGCGCGAGCTTTTTCTTTTTAAAAATTAGATCTTAACAAATTTTTATTTCAGTGCACCGAGCATTTGATACAACGCCACTTTGATGCACAAATCCAAAAGCTCGCAGTGAAACGCGACGCGCGGTTTAAGGTTCAAAGTTTTAATTTAAGACACGTTTCTGAAACGTTAATTTTCGCGTATTTTAATTAGATTGTCCCATGAGTTGATCGAATTTTCTTTTTGTTTCTGGAAGGTGTAGCGCAAGAACATGGGCGTAGTTATTGACACGTTGACCATTGAACTTCGATATCCAAAAATTCGCACAAAAATTAATATAAAAGTCCTTCGACCCTTTGGTAACTTAGAAATTTAATTTACTAGAGTATTTCACGATAAAAAATTATTTATAAAAGCAACTTGCAGATTAGTGTCACTCAAGTATATGACTTATATTGCAGTCAACGTGTTAATATGTTTTATATAGTATTTTATAGGTTGTAGAAAATGAGGAAGAATACATAAAATGCTAATGGACGATATTGAATTTTTGTGTTTGTAAAAAACGAAGGAAAATTTGAGTTAATTGTGGGATGATTTAATAGTCTGTTCCCTGCGATCGTACTTACTAAGTGAATTAATTCTTTGAAGGGTTGTTCGCGCAGGAAACGAACGATCACTGTTGATTATTGAATGAAATTTATTAGATAGAACGCTTTGAAGAATTAATTTCCGAATGTTTCACAGCTATTTCATATTCTTCCCGTAGCACGTAAGCAACGTCGCTGAAGTATGAACGATATTTTCTATGGTTTAGAACGAAATCCGCCCAGAATGTTGTTAATCGATGATGTCAGCTGGAAAATCGTAGACGGCGCCAACTTTTAAGACTGTAAATGGCGGCACAGCTCTCTCGCACTCGGTGTCAAGCTTATTATAAATAAGTGATATACAAGTAAACGTTACGTGTTAAGCGCGAATTCGTCCGTCGTGATGGAAGTGAGATGCTAATGAAACTATTATGCCGAAGCAACAGTAATTTTCGCTTTCGATTTATTATACAAATTTATATTTAACAATCATCATTCCCATATAATAATAATAAAGGAAAAGACGGTTCGCTTCACCAATAAGTTGATCATAGTGCAAAATCAAAATATTCTACACAAATAGGAGGAAGCAAGAATCAATTTGTTAGAATTATTAAAAGAAGAAATCGGTTTCTATTATGAGCTTTTTCTTCAGATTTTTTAAGAATCTTTCTGAAGTTTTTCCTGTTTCGTAAATACATAAAATCCGTAGTTAAGTAACAAACAATTGGAAAAAAATGAAAGTTTACTTCCCGAGAACCCTCAGTGATTAATTAGACCAATGGAGAAGGCTATGAAAGTTTAGAGGAAGCAATAAACGTGATTTATCTATCTTTCAACAGGAAGAAAGTGTTTTTATTCTCGCTTCCATCATTCCGCGGAGTTGCCTGATGTAATCAGGCAGTCGTTTTAATAAAACGCGTGCGGTCGTGTAGCGTGAATCAGTGTGGCTGAAACGTCACCGGAAGTTCCATAGAACTTCGATTCCGTAGAATCTCGAACCCAAGGGATCTCAGTGTACATCCGAAAGCAATGCTCCGAATGAAAGTATCTTTTACAGTATCTAGGTAATTGTATACTCCGTAAAAGAACCATAATTTAATATACATGTATTGTAATGTAAATATTGTAAACTAAGTATATACAATATAAAATGTTGCTCATACCTGCAATGTTCCTTTCCTTGACTCTCTGGAATTTACACTGTTCTAAAATACGCTGAACCACAAAATCGAAAATTGGGGACGTTGGGCAAATTTCTGGTTCTATAAAATATTATGGAAAAATTATAGGGAGGTTATAATTTTATTTTATAGTTTACAAGATTATAGGGATTGCGATTTTTAAGGGTACTGGGGGTTGTCATTTTTGGAGGTATATTTTCAACGAGAAGAAAATTGGTTAACACAAAAATTAGAAAATTAGGAATTTGGGAAATTGAGACTTTCAAAAATTAGGAAATTTCTGATTCTACATAAATATTACAGAAAAATTACAGGAGTATTAAAACTGTATTTTATACTATAGTTTACAAGATTATAGAAATTGTAGTGTCGAAGGGAAATGGGGGTTGTAATTTTTAGAGGGGTGTTTCCGAACATAGAATAGTTCAACAGTAAAAGACACTTTTATTAATAACAGTACGGATTACAATATTGCGGGAATTAGTGTACAACGCAAGCGCAATATCAAATACTCATGCACAAGTTCGGATTTATATACAAAAGCTACAGGGTAGGTCTATGTACAATTTTCTTGTCGGAACTCAAAATATTTTATAGGATACACGTATAGTAAGGATCAAGAGAATACTAGTCAGCGCCATGTTGCAATGATTCACTATACGAAAAATTTAAAGCACTATTACTCTAAACAATCTCTTCAATTAAAATTCGCCTGACCTCGGAAACAATTGTGTAAAAGAATTTCAATCAAGTCTCATTGACAATAAGATAAAAGAAAATGACCAACAGAAGTGCTCACTGTTTTTTAGTATATGCAGAAAATGTTCAATCTTAGAAAATACCTCGATTATAGCATTGCACATGTATGGCCAACACATTCGTCACGCAAAAATGTCTATAAATACGAGCTACAGACTGTCGTAACCGAGACGAAATAAATAATGATAATTTTACCTATCTAGAATCTAGAATCCTCACCACGAAATCCTATACTAATCGTATTATCACTTTTACTCTTCCTTCGACCGTTCTTCGTCAATATATACAAAAAAAATGAAGATCATCCGACATTAACAATCTTCTAGAAGACAGTCCCCAAGATACTTTTACCATAAAAATAACCTTCAGAAGTCTCACTGCAATCCTTCTTCGCTACAGGATCACTATGAACCACCAGTCAAGTCTCTTCGAGGCAACATTCACACTTTCATCACTGCATATTTTCGTCAGTCATCAAGTAGAATGATCTTGTCATGAAAAAGTCCTTGTACCTAATACGTCCTTCCAAAGAAGGTGGATCAAGAGTCCGCGGGGAATATTTAATAATTTCCCAGAAGTTTCACCGGTTTCACATGGTTTCACGTAATGTTGTCTTTAGCCTACTCCAAAAGAATTATCCAGCCTGATGGCAGAACTGAGCTTGAAGATGGTTGGGCGTTGTTGGGGTGAGTGGTGTCAAAGGAGTGAGTGGTGTCATGGGGCTGCCTGGACTTTCACTTCCGGCGCTACCACCCTGGTAGCCACCCAAATAGGCGCCCACCATGCTAACCCCTGATGAGTACAGGTCCCCTGGGTGGTGCTGCATCGGGGGTGAATGGTGCACTGAACAATCCAAACGAGGAAATCATTTATTAAGTCCTTGTAAAAAATCCTCATGGAGTGACTGGCACTTTTGCTTCATACCCCAAGAGATTTCTACAAAATTATATGTATATCAGCTCTTGCTGAAGTGTCCAATAAACCTGAACATCCCCTAAAGTGTTCAACATATTTCGAATCATTTTATGTGGGGGTAAAGATTCCGTTATTTGATTGTTTTGGTGGAATTGAGCCATTCTTAGACTATTAGGTATTTAAAATATCTTTGCTACAGTTAAGTCTCTTATACTTTATCATTTTTTTTTAATCCTCTGTTGCTGTTTTCAGTCTGTCTAGCTATTTTATCCATTCTTAGATAGCCTGTTACTTGAATCTGAATTTTTATTAGTAGGCAGAGATTATTTTTTATCAGCTACAGAGAAAAATTTTATAATACAAGATAATAAAAGATAATATATTATTTCAGATAATATAAGTGCCTTTCAGTCTAACAATTGCATAATTAATTAATTGTACAATTCAGTACAGTTAGGACTCTTAGCAATTATAATTTTTGTTAATCGTCTATTGCTGTTTCTAGCATGTCTAGCTATTTTGTTCATCTTTAATTAACTTATCACTTGAACATGAATTTTAATTAGCATCCTTTAGGGAACGAATGGGGGTGAACAAAAATGAATATCATTTTTACTGTAATGACCAGACCGCGGATTTGCACAATAAAAATTGTCTGCATTAATAGCAAGAGCCACGTAGGAATTTATTTTTCTAGCGACTATAAAAATCAGCATAAAGATCCACAGTCCATCGATCAAAGACTCGAGCCACTCACTTTGCGTTTTGATCTTCCCACTGTGCTTTTTCTGCCTGGCCCTGGAGTTCTGGAACCAGACTTGCGTGACCCTTTTGCTCAATCCCGTCACGTGAGCTATCCTCTCGAGGTCCTGGCCGTCAGGGTTGCTGTCCAGCTGGAAATTCGCTTGCAGAACAGAAAGCTGCTCCTCGGTGAAGGTCGTCCTAACCCTTTTCGTCTTGCTGCCCTTGCCACCGTGTTCAGAGTCACAGTCCTCCGAGGAAGAGGTATTGTTACCTTCAACCACATCGAGATAGTGAGCCTTGCAGAGCAGCCTGGCGTCTAAAAGGGCGAATTGCTCCCCCGTGGACAATTGTCGGGAGCAGGCATCGCAAGCGAAACAGGCCAAATGATACACCCTTTCCCTTGCCCTTCTCACCCAGTCGCCGGCACCAACACTGCGCCCACATTTCGCGCACTTTGCCCCGAAGGTCCTGCAATTAGAAAATAGGCCATTGATCGATTTCTGTGGATCTGCGGGATTCTTATTACTACACTGCGGATCTTTATGCGAAATAAAAATTTCTTATATTAGTTGCAGGAAACCACAGTTAGAAGTAAATGAATTTGTTCGGTTAATAATTATAATAAATCGTAAGGAATATTACGATGTTCTTTAATTCTTATAACGTCGTCACTCTTTTTCTACCCTGAAACAGTAGGCACCAGGAACGTTGAACCCTTCTGTCGAAAGGATCGAGATCGCCAGGCAAAACCGTGAATATCGTTTCCGTCTGAAATTAGCGGACGTATTCCCAGGTTTCTCTCTCGATCGAGAGGCTAGAGGGGCCGAAGAGGGACAAGGGGCTATTTTGGTCGGGGCTGCAGGTTCATTCAGGACCTCCGTGCACGAGAATCCAATGGCCCTGTCCTCATTAACATACTACTCCGCCACTCGATGTCCCTCGAAGTGGAGCGCGTCAGAAGCGCGAGGCTCCACGGTTTCAGGATCGGGGCGTCCTCTCTTTCTCCTTCTCTCTTTCTCGTGATACGACCGGCAGATTACGTCCAGATTATCTCGACATCTCAGTCCCGCAGCTTCCCCTCGCCCTACAAATGACTCGAGTCCTTTGAGCATAGACCGACGAACACCAGGAAACGTGCGACACGCCCTAGAGTCTCTCTCGGACCTGAATATATGAGCGACAAGTCGTTGCTAATTAGTGGCTGCGTCATTGAACACCGTCGATTAATGGGCTCGATGAAAAATGGCGAGCCGGAGCCTCTGGAATTGAATCTTTGCACGGATCTGCGCAGAACCTGTCGTCTAGCTCATCGTGATGAAAGTGTGAATCTCTGCAAGTCCCTTGGGGATGAGTGTAGTGCACACCTTTGGGGTAAGGATCGCTTTAAATGTTGATAATATTCGTGTAAAAGGTTATTTAATATTTGTACGAATTTAGATAATTTAATAAAGTGTAGATTTTTGTGATATTTTAGGGAAGAATGTAATTTCTATCGAATTGTGTGAAGCTTTTATCATTTAAATGATATTGTACAGATACATTGTATAATGGGTGTTAGCATTCACATTTGGGTGAGGAGATTTCTATGTGTTCGTTTGGGTATCTGACTGTGTTTTAAAATGGCCATTGGTGACCAGCATTGCAATTAATGCGTTAAAATGAATTTATGATAGTCCCTGAACTCCCCAAAATGTTTAACCCTTGAAGCGCTATTAAAAATTGCTATATCATTATTCATTACATTTTTTAATATTTGGAATAAACATTTAAGTATTGTATGAATAGATTATATCAGTTGAATATGCATAAAACGTCGAGTTAAAATAGTTCCGATTGCAAAGGGTTGATACAATTTAGAACCAACCGAGTCCAAACTTAGGACAAAAAATGTTTACAGTAGAATTGTAAAACCCACTGGAATAGATGAAAAGTTTGCGAAAGTACAAATTGAATTACGAAGAATCTATGCTACTCGAAGTCAGGAAATGTCTAAAGCGGTTTTTATTTTTACTTCAAAAAAGCCTAAAAAGGAAAAGAAGAATACGTAGGGGGTGAAAGGGAAGAATGCTCGATCGACTAAAGGTTTATTGTATGGAAAAATATGGTAAGCTACGGAAGGATTAGTCTGACAACGAATCGTATAGTCATCGTCGCATCGATTATATTTTCGGGCATTATTGGTTATGGTGATCATGCACAGGGCACGCCTAGAAGCACACAGCCCCCTCAGACATCGAGTTGCATTTCTAAACTTCCTTGTTGCCTTTCTGACATTTGGCCCTTCGAGAAATCAACCATACACGATTATTATAAATCGTAATTAATCTAATTAAATCTAAATAAAAATGTATACTTGTCTCAGTAGATTACTAAAACATTCTTGATAAAATATATTCATTTTCATACCTTTAACATTCACATCGGCTAAATCATTTATAATTATTAGACTACGGAATCCTACGTGTATTTTACTGTACAAATAAGTAAACATAAAACATTGGAGTAATTACTAGCAGTGTCTCATAACCAAACCCTAATGCTATTAATTATAATGAACATTATGAATGCCATTCCAAGCCTACATCTGAGTAGCATACCCAATCCACAAATTTCAAAGATAATTAAATTCTCTCCAAAGATTACAAAGTTCCACTTTCAAATTTATTCACAATTAAAATATGTCAAACTCCTCCGACACTTATAATCGTAAGTTACGCCCCAGAGGGCGGGGCTGGGGTCCATTTTGACCTAATGTTGCACACTCTTCATCAATCGTTAATTGAATCTTGAATATTCACGTAACAAGAGGCTTAATCTTGATTCTAAAGATGTTCAAAAATGCCAAAAAAGAAAACAATAAGTAAATGATTGAAAATATCCACCTACAGCTACCATGAAATCCAGAAACCAACGTCTCTAATATTAATTAACTCATAAAACCCATCAAATACTCTCCAAAGGGGTGCGCAACAAGAATACATACCGAAACTCGAAATTAAAAAACGAAAACTAATACGCAAAGAATTGAAGAGGCCCACCCATGACAACCATGAAATTCTAAAACCAACAACTTCACAAGTACTAATTAACACATTCGGCCCGCGAAGAAGTCTCCGAGGGGGTACGAATAAGAAAACAAGCTTAAATTCCATAAAAATCGAACTGTTTTATTGAAACTGCTTGGAGACCAGTCTTCGGACATCTTATAGTCTCCCGTAACCAGGAAAGTAACCAGCAATAGTTGACACGTCCGTTGAACAGAGGAGACAAGAAGAAGGTCTCGATTGTTGGGCGAGGTGCGATTAGCATAAATAGTGGCGCCTCCCCTATCCTCCTCGCGCGTTTACGTCGGATGATCGAAAGAGAGGAGAGAAGCAAACAGTCCAGAAGCCCCGTGTAACCAGCCAGGGAGGATGGTGAAACTGGTATTGGGTATCTATAAATCTTCAGGGCCGTACATCGGCTACCAAACGACCCCGCCCTAATTTATTCATTTGTTCTTCTACATAGGCGGGCCCTATAAGTCAACGGGGGATTAAGTCAGGCGCTATCCGACCTCACCACGACGGAATTCATGGTCCCCCGTATTCGATTCTCGCGCTCTGCAGGCAGATCACGATCGCGATCTTCGATATCGTCTCGAGATACCACTCGGGGTTAAATAAATTACTACGTTCGGTGAGTTTTACCGGTGAATTATTGGTTTCGACGGGTGCATCGTGGAATGGACTAGAAACACCGTCGTCTACGGTGTTCATTCGTTCCTTCGATTTTTAAAACTTTAATTGCGCCAATCGTTAATTAGCCCTTTCACTCGGAACCATTTTAACTTCAAAACCGAACGTTTCTTGCGGCCTACACTGGCCCACAAAAATATGTAAACGCCCTTTAAAACAGTATAAAATTTTTAAAATCGGTCCAGACGACTTGACATTTTTTGAGTAATTAGAAGAATTGCTAGGAATTATAAGAGCAAATAAAAAAGGCCCTTTCCAAAAATTTTTCATTTGAGCCTGTAATGTAAATTTAAAATATGCGTTTTGTAGATCTGGGTTAGTTACCGAAAATTTTGTCGAAATCGCTTTATGCAGATAAAAACGGCACGCATCGAAAAAAGTTAGAATCTGTGGATTTTAAGCAGAAACTGACCAAAAGTCGGGTAAAACAACGATTGACATCATTTTTAACTACTTGTGGCTCGTGTGTATATTAATGGATTTCGATGAAATTTTCATTACAGCCTCAATATAAAAAGTTGTAAAAAGTGCCATATCTGTTTTCTCGTGTAATTCTTACCAATCTCAATTTTTTCAAAATCTTTCTTGCACATCACTTGGAAAACTAATTCATTGAATTGCTAAAAAAAAGTCAGGTTGTTTGATTCAATTTTAAAAAAAGTTACGCTGTTTTAAAACTTTTACTGCAAACTAGAAACCTAAAAAATTCTATAAAATCAAATTAAGTTATTTAATGAAATAAAAATTGAAAAAAGTTAAATGTATGATATTGAGTAGTCCTCCAACTTTCTTGCATTTTACAGATCCTAATCAAATTTGGTACAATGAATATATTAACGTAAAAATTTATTTTAAAATTAATTGCGTCACCCACATATGGGTGACATGGCAGTCAATGTGTTAAAGGGCGTCTGAATACTTTCGTGAGTCTGGGTAGAATATTTCCAAGTTATACATAGACTACTTAAATGTTCAGCAATACACGAAGTACCAGCAAATTTAGTAATGTGAAAAATATTTTTGGTGATGCTACAGCAATTTTTAGTAGCTCCTTAGAGTCGCTATTCGAGTGCAAAGATTAAAATTTTTAAGAGAAATAACGTAATTTAGAATGTTTCTACGATCGACATAGTTTCCTCGAACCTTGCCACAGTAAACATTCTTAAAAGTAAATTCAGGGCGATGTACTCTGCTGTAAATCATTTCTATAATTGACAGTATGTTTTCTTGATAACAATTCTAAAAATCTAGAACGAAGTAATTGTTTCTAACATCGAACACATAGTTTCCCCAAACTTCGTCGCACTAAAAATGATAAAAATTGAATCTAGAGCGACGCAATTTGTTCGGAACCATAATGAAGAGCTGAAGAATATACACCAATGTTTGTTCCGTTCCGTGCAAGCTTCTCCGCATTCTATTCATGGGCGCAGTGGCCTAAATAAAATCCTACAATTTCTATAACACTTCCATGAGATTTCTATGCACTTTTTAATACCTGGTATGCAGATGTCTTTTCGAGGAAATCAATTTTCTACAATCCTCCAATTTTTGTCGTTTCCAAAACTCTATCATCTTGAACAGTTAATTGCATATCATAAACGTGTATCTCCAAAAAGCCTAGATCGAAACGGTAACCAACCAGTGCAAATTTCGCTAAAATTATGTCCGCTATTCGAGTCACGTGGTCGTCACGTGGGTGCGTTAGTGGTTCGCCAGTGGGTGATTAATGTCTTCGATGTAGTCTCCTCGGTTTTCTACCTTCTCCTCCTCCTCCCTCTCCTTCTTCTTCTTCTTCGTCGTCATCTTCCTCTTCTGCTTCTTCTTCTTTGGACCTCACGTACAGGCCAAGCTATTCACGTCACCGAGCATATGCGTGTACCACGCATGCTAGCCTGCGAGTCACGTTGTGACGTTGAAGGCAGCACCGATGCCGACCACGAATAAAGGACATCTCAACTGACTTTTTCTCCCTTCAAAAACCAAAAAAAGAACACCGTGTTTTGCCCAATCCTCGGCCATGGAACACTTTTGTAACGGAGCTTTCGGGCCAGCAGAGTCCCCGATGAAACTCTGCTCTGATACGCTATTGTCGCGAGCTGCCCTCAAATGTTAACACATCATGTACTGCCAGGTATGTCAAGCGATCCTGCCAGATAACGGACAGTCAAACCATTCTTCGTGAACTCTTGATTTTTTAATGAACTGTTTAATTACGCGAGCAATTTCGCTCAAGACCGAACAAGGTTCTCAACATCTTGAGCAATATCATCCAATATCATTCTCTTCTTCACCTAATCCTTCAGACTATTATTTCCAAATGACAAAAGCTGATTGACACTTTCACTGGCAAATCAACAATCTCAAAAACAGCATAAAATCACAGCAATTAATAAAGTTTTTAATTCATTGAATGGATTCAAAATTAAAGTTAATATGTATGACACTCTCTTTCCATATTCAAGTGCTCTCTTGATCATCTTACATCATCCAGATTGTAGCCAATTTTATATTGAATATACAAAGATTTCTCTATACATGTCGCCAAAGCTTGGATGATAAACATCGCGGAATTATCCCCAGTAAACATAACATGGCATTTCTCCTGGACGATACACGACGCCGGCAAGACCCGTGTTGTTTACATAAATCGAGAGTTCACTGTACACTGAATATATTATCGCAAGAGTTCATTTTTGGATTTGCACAAATGATTTCCTCTCCTAGGTCGTTCCAGTAGCTAATATCTTAAAAGAAAATTGCGTTCCCAACAATTCGATAATATATACGTAGATCGATAACCAAGGAGACACGAACAAGACAGAGAATCAATGAAAAATCTAATCCCTTCACAATTTAGCTCTGCGTTTACAGAATCAGTTGAAGTGTAAGAAACGATTTTCATCGAGTCCGAACGTCGAGCGAAGATCTCAAATAAAATGCGCTCGTTGAAGATAAGATAAAATAAAATCGGGGAACAGGTGTAGATACGTACGTACGAAGAGGACTTTACTATTTTTCGTGGCAGAAATGATTTCAGCAACTTTCATCGGTCCCAATTAAAGAACATTGGAGCTCTCGGGCGAGCAAGCAGGAAACACTCGGCGGGCAGAAAAAGTTGAAACCTCGCGGCTGATTATTCTCGAAGCGTATTCAGGAAATCGTCGGGATCATTTCGGGCTTTAGAGGGGAGGGATGGGGAGGGGGTGTCGTCGGAGATCACCCCCAGCGATTGGGATGATCGGGTCCTTTTTACGGAAGGCGTAGGCATTCGCATTTAAGTGCCATTAAGGCAGAAACGATAAGGTCGTGATTAAGGCGGCGGCCGTTTCGCTGTCGCGGTTCTTTCGGCCATACTGAATTAAGAGAACCGGAATTCCGACGACTACGGTCTCCGAAGAGAGACCCGCTAATAGAGCGATTTCTGATCCAGCTTCGATTTCTTTTCCTTCGGCTCGTTTTTTACTCCGGTCGAGAGACGACGACGACGACAACGACACACGCGGGGGAAACGACCGTAGGGGGCCGAAAAAGAAGGGAATAGGACGGTGAAGGAGGTAAGACGACCGGAGAATAGCGTCGGCGAATATTTATTAATTTAAAAGACACCCGTCCTCTGGCCGGTTGAAAAGCACCGACGATCTTTCTCGTGCGAGGGTGGCCGAAAGAGAAAATCACAGCTGGCCCCGAGAGAGAGAGAGCTGGCTTACGAGGCGAATTCCTTGGTTCCTCGGGAACACTGACCGTCTTTTTACTCGTGACTCGGCACCCACATGCCTCGCGCGCTTGTACTGATGTAGGTATACTTCTGGTTCCTGATCGAAAACCACCAACCTTTGCGGAATCGCTTCGTAATCGTTTAACTTGCAATCGAACGAGACTCTTTTAGACGAGACCGACGAAATGTCTGATAATACTTAGGCTTCATATGATACAGATAATTTATGTATTTACACAATTATGCCCCCCCCCCCCTGTCCTTGGATAACTCCTTGCCACTAGGTTAGCACACTTCTTTAACCCCTATGCCGATACTCAAAATTTTATACGATCTACTATACAACATCTTCATGCAAAATAAAAATTGTTGGCATTAATTGCAAGAAACAGTAATCATGACCTTCCTTTTCTTCTTTACCAACCATAGGAAATTGGAGACAATATATTGACGTTCATAAATTTTTAAAATCTTTCCATTAGTTTAAATTACGCCAACTCGTATTTGCCATAAACGCATAAAATCCGCGATCTAGTTATAAACTTGTAAGAGCTAATCTTTTTATGCAATTTTTGTAAGTCTATTTTTAATGAGTAGAGTGATTTCTCTATATATGTCGCCAAAGCCAGGATGATAAACGTCACGGAATTATCCCCACTACCGCGGACTATACTCCGTGAGGGTGCCACGAAGCTCGAGAGTCCTCAGACGTCGAGAAGGTACGATACGGGTCGCTGGCAAGACCCGTGTTATTGACATATATCGAGAATTCACTGTACTCTACGAATATTTAAGAATTTGTAAGAAACAAGAACCAGATTCTTTCCGTCTTTAATCATTTTAATAAGTTAAATAAAGATAATATATTCGAGATTCTAGATGATTTAAACAAGCCCATATTTGCAAGAGACCTTAATGACGAATATGGTTCAATAACATTAATTCACAGATCCGCGAAAAATACATTTATCAGCTTTTGACAGACTGCATATGCATTCAGAATGTATTTCCATCCTCTAAAAATTCATAGGAGGTTCTAAACCTTCAAAATACGTGTCACAAGCTGCAAAGTCAATCATTATCACCGAACATACACACCCTGGACCTCCCTTTTCGAAAACAGATCGTGACAGTGTACCGAAGTGCAGATAAAGGGTCGCATCGTGTAAAGCCGAGATCCAATTGATTAAATCTGTCAAGAGCGACAGTTGTTCCGGAATCCGGGAGCAACACGATGGTTTATCGATGGATCGAATAATGCTCTGTCTCGTGGAGACACCCCACTGGCTTCGAGAGCACGGTTCAGCTTAAGAGGATGTGCCTGCCGGCTACCATCGGTGCTCCTGGAAAGAACCATCATTTGTTCGACTTATGGGACCGATCTCGCGGGGTACGCTGACACCAGCATAACCGATATCTCGGACACCCTGTCGAGCAGCCAGTTACAAAGATTCCACGAACAGCTCCCGAGGGATTGATTCCGGGGGTATCGTTTCGGATTAAATGCTCGTGACTCGCCGAAATCGTCTTTCCCCTTTCCCTGAGCCACAACTGTCCCAAAGTGTCATAGGTCATCGTCGTCAGTCTATTATAGCTACTTATGAAATCCATTTAGGCTAGAGCTAGTTGAAATTGATAGGATTGTCTTTTGAAATGACTTCTTTCGGAAGAATCAATTTTTAAAATAGTGAACTCAGCTGCACGAGATTTAATTCCAGCTTCCATCCTAATGTGGATCGAGGTGTGTAACAATAGCAATTAATTTTTGGAACATGTTAGAAGGCAAAAAATCAAAAGATTCTCATTAATGGTTTTTCATCAACTGTCTAGTACTGCTACCTTCAACAGCTCTTTGAAAATGATGTATTGATGTTGCATGGCGTTTTAGGACTTAAACACCAGTGTTCTTTACGGCTAATATATAATAATTATTGAAACGACGCACTGTGGTTCATATCGAGGAATTAACTGTTCACGAAGATTTTAGCACTGTTTCAAGACTTAAAACCATAGCAAAAGAGGTCATTGGATTCGTCTTGACGTCAATTATAACATTATTAAGTAAAAAATATGTAGCTACAATTAAAAAATCAAGGTGCCATTAATTTTTTATTAAAAAAAAATTTATTTTAATTTTTTATATTGAACTTTATCTATATTGAACCATGTATAGAAGAGTAATTACTGATTAATTTTCGTTTGAAACATTTTCTTGTCAGAGTACCGGAAATGCTCGAAACATTGCGATAACATGTGAATAACGAATGATATTTATTATATTATTGAAACAAATGGCGATATTTGAAGTCTGTCTTCCCAGGTGTATTCCTTATAAAAGGACATAATTTTTCCATGTGCACCATGTTCATATCTGCAGTAGTTTCCAAGATTTTCGTGGAAAATGTTTTTTATCCTCGACTTTCCGGTTTTGACCAAAGCTGTTACCAGGTTTTGAAATAACAAAATAATCTTTAATTCTGGAGATAATCCATCTGGCGATTATTTGGCCATCTTATCTTAAAAGAATCATACGATACGAATAGGGGGCGAGTAGGGGGCTGAAAAATTCATGACTAGGTGTGTCTCTGACAAAATATGAAAGAATAACAGCAAACAATTTTTTATTCGCTAAAAACAGCGATTTCCCTATTGCTCACTCTTATTACTTCAATCACGTTCCTCAAGAAAAGTTCCCTTTTCAACCGTTATTTCGAATTCGTCAATAACAATTTCTCGGTGTTTAGGATCTGGCTTCGTTGCTTTGAAGCGTTGATAAAAGTAAAATGGAGTCGAGGATCATGAAGGAAAATTTTCCAGTATTTTGCACCTTTGAAGGGTGAGTCTTTGCATCATAGAAAAATCACGGTCTCGCTGCCATAAACTCTCATTAAGATCAGAACCATCCAGCGTCCGTCTTCGTTACCTGAGGTGTTTCATGGGGCCCGACTGCTGGGAGGCTCCGCAAATAGAAACGCGTTGTACTTACAAGGCGTAGTCGTGCCTGCAGTAAAGCCTCATCCCCCGGAGGAAGCATGAGTGCTGGTCGTGCAGAGGCCTCGCACAGGCGCAACACTTGAGACACCTGGAATGCCAGGTACGACCCCCTACGCAGAGGACAGTACGCTCGCGAACGCTTTCCCCGCAACCACCGCAGTCCATCTCCATGGTATCGTGGCCATCGTTGTTCACGATGGCCGCGCCGCTACCCTTCTTGATGCTCGGCACGTTGTTGTTGTTCGTCGTGTTGTTATTATTGTTCGAACAAAGGATGCTGTCCGGGCACTCGGTGTCCGCCTCGATCTCCGTCTGCAACAAATCGCCCCCAAAATATTGTAAATTTTATCTATCTTCTGTAGCAGTCCCTATACTGTCCATGATAAAATTGAAATTTTCAGAAAGATACCCTTGTAACATTAATTTGATTGATCCTTGATCTGGTAGTCGAAGGAATTCTTTTAACTGACTGTCTCCTTTAGCAGCCCACATACGACAAAATTCAAATTTAATAAGAGTAGATCTTGTAACATTATAATTATATTACAATTCGTAATACAATCTATAGTAAATAGAATATTATATTCAACTTTAGACAATTTTTAAAGGAAGCAACATATTTTTGTTTGGCTCCTGTATCTTGCAACTGACGCACACCATTTTTATTTTGTATAAAAGCCCGCAATCCAGTAACGAGAGAGGGTTAAGAAAGTTCGAGTAAAGGATAAAATAATAGCAAATTGCAGCAGAAAATAATTTCGTTAGACCGGTGGTGTTTTTCGCGTATCGTCGATCGATTGGCAAAGTAAATGGCAGAGGTCCGTTTCCAGATGTGTAATACGAATGCCTTGGCTGCGGGCTCCAAATCTCAATTAATACTCGCCAAAGTGAAATAATAAACGAGCGGTAGGCCGCCGGCTGATAAATGACGCCGCTCTGGGCATGATCCCTCTCTACGTCCCTGGATGGGGCTGGCCCGCAACGTCTACGATTCGCATACGATTCGCATGATTACACACACGTCGTGTATCACTGTGCGTTGCACGCGATTCCGCGGCACCGGACTCCGGTGGGCGCAAATTTGCTCATTGTACCGAGGAGATTTAAGTGTAATAGCGAATACGTGGGCTGTGTAAATTCGAGTCGTCTAATTTACAGGGCAATCTCGAGACCCTGCCTCTTTTCGATACCTCGCAATGTTTCTTATTCATTTTATCGAGCTCCATTGATTGTACTATCCATTGTTGGTCATTGGTTCCCTCAAGCTATAATAATAGCTCTCAAAATTCATAAAAATTTAAAATACTACTCTGTCTAGACTGTCAGCTGATCGAAAGGGAATCTGAGTCTGTTCTATTCAATTTCGTTTCAAAATCATTCTAATCACTGTGCAATCAATAAAATATTTAAAAGGCTTTAAAACAATTTTCGAACACTGTGGAAAATAAATATATTTTTCTATTGAAAATCGCCGTAAGTGATAACATTTGATAGTAAATGTCGTTCAATAGATAGCCTAAGTTATGTTTCAGTTATTTTTATTCCGATTTCCCAGCTGGTTAATTTTAATTTGGCAGAGGAATTGATCACGGCGATGCAGTAAATTCGATGGCTGGTTGTGTCAATTTCCTAAAAGTGAAAAATTGATGGTGTTCGAAACGCAGAGGAGATTTACAAACTCGCCGCGATTAACGAATTAATTGACACATAGAAAACATTACGGGTTTCCGTTTAATTAATTAGACTTGCAAAAGCCGATCGAGAGGGACCTCTCTCCGCTAACTATAAACCGGAAAGAGGCTCTTATAAGCTTGTCCCGTGTAAACCTACGTATGCCTACGTCCAGAAAATTTACTACGCACTATATATTAATTTATATTGGTATAATATTTGACAAGATTTATCGCTCGCGGCAGAGATAGGGCTATTAAATCCAGAGGAATTGTTAATGATTCTATGCTACGGAACGTAGGCGAAGTTTCAGGAAGGGTCTTCGGCTTAATATGTTTGCCTTGGGCCACCTCTTCTGCCGTGGTTTCGTCTTCGGATTATAAAACAAAGACTTACTGTTTCTGCTTCAATGTAAAAATTATCTCCTTATTATTTCCATGAGCAAATCCCAATAAAAATTGCACAGTAATCTCCGATGATATTTTATCAGGCAATTTGCAACTCGGATACTTTTCAGGATACGTTTCCTAAATTATCTGTTCACTTCTCAATGCATTAACATTTTGTTTTTAATTTAAATTCAACTCTGAAGCAGAAGATTTTCAACAAAAATTGACACTAGGCACTGTATAAAATACCAAAATGAAGAGGAACATCATTGAACTGCATACTATAAATAAATTACAATTTTTCGAAACAAAATGCATCAGCAGGAATATCATTTCTGTCAAATAGAAATAAAAATTTCGAGCAGCAGGTGTTAATATTTTCATAGAATGCTAAACGAATAAGCAAAAAATAGGATGACGATTACACCTCATTCATGATTCAATATGCTGTTCATTGCTAATGAATCATTAGAATCATTAGTCGAGAAACGTTCAGGATAAACCCGCGTTAGGGTTCACGATTAATTGACAATCGACAACGACATTCGGTTTCTTTTTTCAGGCAAAGTGCGCCACTGAAGGTGGAAGAGAAAGTCATTGTGAGTGCGTAGAGATAAACGAAAGGATAACGCTTATCTGATCTGTATGCAATTTTTTCTTATCGCCGTCTTAGCACACGTCTGCCCGTATACACAGTCGCGCGTGCGCACGTGTACGCTGGGACCCGAGTCGGTGATATTAATTGGTACACGAGTAACTCACAAAGGTTATTGTTCATCCTAGAATACAATCAATGAGTTAATTACTATACGTTCCTCGATTTAATATGTGTCCGTGTGTTTACCTCCTTCGTCCACCTTGCGTGCTGTCACGTAGCAGAGATATTTTATAACTACAGAGAATAGAGGAATTTTTTTATCCAGTAACTCAACGTTTTATGTTCGTGATTATTCGTTAAATTAAAATTGTATAAAAATAGAATTTTATTGTATTTAATATTTTATTGTTTATTGGACAATAATCCGTAATTTTTATTGTACATTTGCATTTTAGTCATTGGTAGAAGTATGTTATAGTAGCACGAGAAAGACGATTATTTAAATGTTTCATTAGAGAATTACTTATGGTACAATGAAGCATTTTGATTTGGGAAAATTGTTTAAACAATGACTAAATCGTGATATAATCTTGCAGAGTAGGGTCAGAGATAGTTGAGCAAAAAAATTCAGCCAGACAGAAAAAGTGGTTTTTCTTTTAACAAAATCCTAAAGGCTGTAGTGGCTCTACTAGGTCTGGAGACTTCAACACATGAGTAAGCGACATCGTTACGAACCGAATACTACATTATAGGCACCGCGTACGAGCCTAACTACGCAAGTATCGCTCAATAATTGAAACTAGTATCTGAACATTGAAGACTTGCAAACTGGCGTTGTTTTATAATAGTTTTACAGTTTTATATTAAAATATCACACCTATGAATTTTCCAACAAAAATGTCTAACATGTTAAAATATATAGGCAGACTTCCCTAATATAAAAATTAAATCAAATCAATGGTGTTCACACTGTTAAATGTTTGCCAATATGTTTTATAAATGAATATGTATAAACAGTAAAAAATTTGTAATATTAATTTTTTGCACGAACTGCGTGATTATTTGGTATTGCTGAAAACTAATTTTTGCGGCTCGAAATTTCCGATTCACTTTGTGTATTTTCAATTTCGAATGTCACCCCATACGAACTTCCATCTTCATCGACGACGCATCGTCGGATTTACATACGAAGCGCCGAAAGAGACTCTTCGAACCCGCGAGCGAAGAAACGTCGAAAGAAAAGGCCCGTTGCATAACAGACACCTCAAGAAAGACAACATCGACGACAGCCAATTTCGAAGACGGCTACAGCTACATCGTCTCGTCCTCCTCTCTATATCTCTTTCTCTCTTTCTTTCTCTCTTTCTCTCTGTCTTCCTCTCCTCTCTCGTTGCGACTTCTCTCGCCGCTCTCGTCGGGCACCGGTAATCATTTCATGCATAGCTCGACGGTCACTGATTTATGATCTGCCGAAGGCGAAGTTGAACTCCCCACCTGTGATTTATACCTTCTGGCATTTCGATCTTCCTGAGGAAACTGAGCCGTATTCCTTTTCGACCCGTCGATTAGCGCTCTGTCGCGACACCGCCGCCATTTTGACGTGATTATTCCAATGTGTACTTTGACAACTACCTGGGGACTCTATCGTATTCATAATTAGAAAGTACCCGTTCATTTAGGGGTTGAAAACGAATAGAAAAGCTACTTTAACGAGATTAGCATGTTGTTTATGAATTGAAATTATGTCGGGTGGCCTTAGGTGACATGATACTGACGCCATTTTTTGAAATTATAAGCTTTAGGAACTACACCCTCACCCTATCATTCTCGAAATGAATTAATAAAGAGTGTAAAAAGTGGTTGAAGAGATTAGAACATACAGTGGGTGTAGAAAGTATTCGTACACCAATAAATTTGACACAAAAGTTCGTAAAACTGTTGTTTACTAATTATTTTTTTATAAACAATGAGTATTAACATATTCTAGGATATCTATAGAATAGATGAAGTGCAGAAAAAAATGATTTACTTGTATAACTTACAAAATTAACAGGAAAAAACACAAAATCGACAGAAATACACAAGCAACTTGTGATTCCCCTTTCAGTTTTTGAACCATTTTGCTTCACTATATACGAATTAAAATTATTTATACACCTATGTAACTCATTATCCCCACAATAAGCAAACAACCAAGCTAACAAAGTGTCTAAAGCGATTAAAAGACGTCCTTTATGGCTTGCAGACGAGTTTGCTCTGTGATTAAAAAATGCAAACAATTTACACAAGGAAATATTTTAACCTTAAGGTCCTTTTAACTATTTTGTACAGCTTTAAAATCATAGTAATCTCAATCCCCTTTACTATTATATGTTGTTTTAAACTAGTTTGAAGCTCCAGCTCACATAATGCACAAAATTTCGAGCCCAAAGTCCACGTTTAATTTGTCGGTCAGTCACTGGCGGTAACAAATTAATTAACGCACTGGCGTGCTTCAGGGAGAACGTAATGCAACGCGAGAGACGTATGCAACGCATTCAGAATCGACTAAGTGATACGATATCGCGGCCGACGTTTCAAATTCATGAAAGTTGCTGGCACTTCATTGTAACGCTCAGCAACATTTGCTCGTAAATTGCTATTATCGCGTAGTAAATATTACAGCGACGAAAACACAGCATAACACGCCTATCAAATCGCGATTCATTAACACCATTGTTTGCGAGCAATAAATTTTCCGTTCCTCGTCGGATTGATTTGCCCAACGACCCTTGGCATGCGACGTACGTTACTACACTGTGTTCCCGTGGTAGTGTCTCTTCCAGTCTTCGTTTGTGTGGATCCGCGTGACAAAGTGTCGCATCGTGTGTGACAATGTATGACAGTGTATGACATCGTCCTATTGTTTTAGTCAGTCCGTAAAAGACGCGTTTTCCGAGGTGAAAACGAGAGTCAACGACTGAGATAGTGCTTTCTAATTGTTGCGCAACGGGAAAACTGCGAAACTAAACGAAAAGTGACTATCGTGATCATGGGATTTACAACGGTGTCCCTGGTTTATGATCCGACGAAGACCAGAAACACTGAGTCCAAGGGGTACTTTACAACCGGCCGAAACCCTGTTTTGTTCCGAATTGACCTAAGAGAACGCTGGAAGTGGCGAAAAGAAACCAAACTGAAACTAACAGCAACATTGGAGCCCAAAAAATAATTTCTTGACAGAAAAAAAAACACCCCTCCTTTGCTATTTTAACAAATATTTTTACGCACATTTCGTAAATTATTCGCAGAGGAAGTTGCGAATTATTTTCCATCGATTTTTCTGACGGATAAAATATTTTTGTATCGGCTCTGAATGAACTGTTGCTTAATTCAATAATTTTTACTACATTCTAAGACCTTCTTTATATTATTCCTCATCGTCCACAGTCCTTTATATTATTATTATTTCCTCATCGTTTTGAAAACGATCCTACATTAAATCTATCAATTGCAATTATAAGACCTGTAGTTTCCTGTACAGGTCATAAAATATTAGTTCAATTTTTAATAATAATTGTGTAGCTCTGAAAATAAAAGTAGCTTACCTTTCATCGATCCTACAATGAAGCAAGAGCAGAACAATTATTGTTCTATAAGTCTTCTGATTCCTAGCTCGAGCCACAAACACCCTCGAATTGTTGTTAAGAATCCTGTATCGCGATGAATAGAGCCTCATCGACTTCCCAGCGAAAGAAGAATAAACTTTTGTATTCCACCGTATCGTCTGCAATATTGTTTGCAAAACGTGATCGATAGCTGTCGGTCCGTCGGATTGAATATCCATCGTGCAGTCGTTGCTGATGGGACTCGAATTTTCATTTCACCGGCCCGAAGAATTTTTCAATTCGTCTGGAGGCGAGTCGTAGGTGGACGCGATCGCCGTAGAATGCAATCAACGGGTAGTTAAGAAGAATAATAGGAGTCATTTTTTATTCGTCAACACTTCGGGGGGGGGGGGAGATGAGCTGACAAAGTGAGAAATGCAACGGGTGAAGAGGTCAAACGGCCCTCACTACCGACTACCGGACACCGATGCTGCTCGGATACATTCGATTCGTCAGTTGCCAACCGGACAAGCGTTTAATGGCACGAGCGAGTACCATTCCGCGTGATTTATCGACCTTATACGTTTCACCAGGTATCGTAAACAATTTTTCGTTCGTGCAACATCGATTGCAACCCATTTGCTCTATTAACGATACCCGAACACTCGCGGAATGTCATGAATTCGATCTCTGCACGATTTCTTTCTAAAGTTGATTTTTAAAAACTGTTCCGATAGAAATCAATTTTATACGGTAATTTCAATATTGATAGACTTGCTATTTTTGTTCGTGTGCAATTATTTGCGAAGCTGCTACATGATTTTTAATTATACATCGAAATAGTCTGAAAGTACCTTCATCTTTTATTCTTTTGGTGTTCGGTGACTGGGTGTGTTCAATAATGTAATTTTCATTTTCATATCTTCAATTTTTCATATTATGAGAAATATGAGCTACCGATCCACTGAATCAATCTAATTAATTTTTATTTAATCACTCCACTTTCTACGGAATTTCGAGCAATTTTACAAGTCTTACAAACAGCACAGGTTCAGGCTTAAGATAGTACTTAAGAAATATATGTATTTTTCTAATTGAGGCACCATCATGAACATCAAAAAGCTCCAAAATCTTCAATCGAGTCTAACGCCTAGCACAAACATTTCTACAAACAAAAATGACTCAATCTCAAAATCGATCACCCCAAGAAACAGAACGAAATTATCTCGATGCTCTAAAATCTTTATCCAAGCCCTAATCCAAACAACTCACCAAATATCCACAATACAATTTCACAATCATATACTCCAAAAAACAAAAATGAACTCGATCAATGTACACAGACATCATTCCCTAATTCATCCACTGAAACCATCACTCCAAATTTCCAAGTCTTCCAACCAATCCCAACGTTCGCCACAAACGCGAATTCATTTTCAATGTTGCACATCTTCGAGAATTAATCAATGGAATGCAATCATCGAAGAAGTATAAATACTCCGGTTCGCGGCCTTCACTTTCACCCTCATTCACAACAACCTAAAGAAGTGTGAATTTGCCTAAACAATGACTCACCTTCATGTCGTCGGCGGTGGGTCACGAGTCACGACCTGATCATCCTGCGATCTATGATCGACCAACTCAACGGAAAGTCCAAGAGTTCAGAGAGATCAATGAACAGAGTATATAACAAAGAGTCTGGCAACAGAAGTCACAGCACGGAAACCTCGTCGAAACCGATCGCGCGTCTTACCGATCGAGTCATGGGCGAAAAACCGTTTGAATCGAAAAGGATCGAGGAATAGCAGGGGTGCCCTGTTCAGATCCGTGGCCCCGGGAAGACTGGCATTCTCGATCCTGCCCCTTCCACGCTGAAATCGCTTGGACCACGCGCGAAGCCAGACCAGCTTGTTCCTTGCAGGATTGGAACAGTGTGCACACCCACCGACAGCTTCGATCTGCGTTTGTATACGCTCCGAGAATCTATGTGTGGGTTCCTGTCTCCCTGTGTCTGTTCCGTGGGACAACGGAGGGGAGTCCTAGTCCGTGACTTGACTCGATTCGATCCTTCACCGAAGAGAGAGCGGTTTTGGGGAACGGAGAGCACTGAAATGGACAACAGGCTCCGCCTACTTGCCACGCCCACAGACGGAACGCGTTCTCCCGAGGGTGGAGGAAATCACGCTCGAGCGGATGAAACACGAATGGAATTTCCGCTCGGATCTGAACACGACCTTCTTCTTCATCGTCGTCTTCTTCTTCTTCGTCGCCGTACTTTTCTTCTTCTTGCACTTACTCTTCCTATATCTATCTACCCAGTGGCGAGTAGAATATTACATACTCTTGAGTTATAGAAAATGATACTTGTATATATGTATACTTAAATGATATCTTGGGATTTTTGCGGTTTTCGGTAGCTTTATTCCGTTTTCGCGGAGTTGATTTTTATGGGCTTTGAATGAATTTAGATTTGAGTTTCCTGATATTTTTTTAAGTTAATTTTGTTGGCGTTGGAGAGGAATTGTTTTTAATATATTTCTTCATTTTATTGCTCTTGCAGTACTATCCTTAGCGAGTCCTTCATTTTGCCCATTTTTTGAATTGTGTTTAGAATATAGATTGAATTAAAATAAAAATTGTTTTTAATAAAATCCTCGTATCTATGCTATTTTAGCATTGTTCTGTAATGTTGCAGTTACTTACATTTTCTTTAACAAAGATACTGTCAGTCTTGCATCTTTCAGTGCAGAAGTTGAAATCCTCTTCAACCTTTGTATCAATTAAACTTGAAACAAAATTTACTGCAATAATCATTCGCATCTGACTAGAGATAACGGGCTTCATCGAAATCATTTTCGGTTACGATACTTAATCGATATTTTGAGCGTGTGTCAATCAGTCAAACTGGCAGCTAACAACGCAATCTACAATAAAAGATACTGTTTTCCTTCGATTCGGCTCTGAATGAGAAATCAAAACGCATTCGTGATTGAAAGTGGCGCTGGTCACGTATCGATAATACACAAATCGTGGGCTGCGTGATGACAGCGATTGAATTGCGCCAGCAGAAAACAACAATGTTTCTTCCTTTCACGGAAAATGCTTTTATTCGGTCGAATTATAAAGGTAAACAAACAGTAATTAATCAGGAGACATCCAAGTTGGGATCAATTACGTTATCTTAACAATTTTGTATTACTGAATGAACTGGAAAATGTTTCGCAACGTTGAACGCTGTCTTTCGTAACTTCACATTATTTCCTTTATGAATGACAAACGTACTACATACTGGACGAAGTGTCCACATTAAAATATTGCAATCTTAATATACATTCTATTAAAAAATAGAAAGGCTTTGTATTAAAAGTTTGATTTGACGGGTACGTTTTTTGATTAAAATGAATATACTGTATAACATTAGACACTAGGTAGGATTAGTAAATTAACTATACTCTTGCGAAAGCTAGATCTTTTTAATAACTGTTTTTAATAGTTAGATTCTTCTGCTTATAATCTCGTTACTTTACGTATCTTTTATCACTTTTCGAAGGCAATACGCATCAGTCGCGTTTAGCGCAGGGAAATTTCAGTAGAAAACTCTTAAGAGACACCATGAGGAATCCCCACCAGACCAACAAGTTGCCAAATAGTCCCACACATCCCGATCCAGTCGAATTTCCATGGGATTGGCTCCGTTTTCCCCTGGCCAGCGTTCGATTCTGTCTTCCCCATCGCATAATTCAAGAAACACAGGATTTCACGGATGGGTGCACATGCGCGGTCCGTTTTTCGACTAGGGGTGGCAATAAAGGATCTCTCTTCGAGTGGCTTGGGAAGCCCGAAAACCCGTTTGACAGTTTCCCTGGGCCTCGGGAACGAAAAATTCATATTCATCCTGGTCGTGGGCGTATACGGGCCGCGCCGGCGGCTCTGTGTGAATCTACGCATACAGAGACATGGATACACGCGTGTACGAGAAGCTGCTTTGATAGAGAGAGATACGGCCGAAAGAGGGATAGCAGTGATAAAAGGCGTTAGTCCATTCCCGGATGATTTATGTGTCGGCGAAGCAGAAATACAAACAGGTGCTCGAACCCCCTCGAGAACCCAAACTCATCGAAAATAAAAAGGAAGCGACGGAATATAAAATATATGTCCACGCGTAAATATGCTGGAAAGGGGATAGTCACTGTCTAGGGGCACACCGTGACTAAACGGTCAACCGAGGAACACTTTCTGACCTTGCGCCTTAACCGGGGAGCACATGGATCGGGACGATCGCCTGGAATCTGCTCGAAACTTGCTTTACAAACATTCCAACAAGAAAACGTGGACTGGGAAAATATTCTGCAGGTTTAGACACTTAATTTTAGCACGTGATGGCTTTTACTGTATCGAGGATTGACAAGATGGCGGGACAATACGCTGGATTTGCTAGCAACTCCTCATTCTACTTCTTAACATCAAAATACTAATTTGATTTGTTAAAAAACAATTTAGTCGCTTGTTGACAGTCTATTACAATGATTGGTACTCGTAGATAGCACCATATACTATCCGAGAAAAAATTATACTAAAGTCCACTTGGTTCATAAAGAGTAAAAAGTGAAGACGGAGAAGATAGATAAATGAAGAAAATATTGTTTCGCACAAACCTATGGTAATATAAATTATTTTAGAATGTCTGTACAGCACAAGGGGTGGACATCGTTTCATACAAAAATTTGTCCTCTTATTTATTTATATTTAAAGAATTTTACAGTCAAAGGAAGGATTTCGGATTTTGGAGGATTCTTGAGCGTTTTGTGATTTCTTTCGGTAAAGAGGATTTGGCTAAAAAAAAAATAGAATTTTGATGGAGACAGGAGAATGGAAGGCAACAATGGGAAACTTTCGACCCGATTTCCATTTTATTGAAATTTCCCAGTCATCCTAAACAGTCCTTGTTTTCGAGAGCTCCCAGCGTCGAACGACGTAGCCCAAGTCCACTGATTCTCGTTTGAATATAAAACGCGTTGAAACACATCTGCATACAGTTTCGCCGCAGGTGCTCCAGCTTTCCTTTTCCACTCTGAATCGCACTTCACACTCGAGGAAACTTCTATCGCCAAATGGGATGCAAGGGTTTTGTCGATGTCGAGCTTGCTTCGCGGTTTCTCCGGGGAAGGAACAGTTCTTTTTCACAGGGAGACGTAACCTGTATCACAAAGTTACGTAGAACGAAGCTCGTGACATGGTAACAAGAGACATTTCTTTAGAATTATTGTACATGTAGCAGTATCGTTTTTCTCACTGTGCTGCAGTCCTTTGACATTTAATTCGTGACGGGGTAGCAAAATACAGTCAATTCTCGATATATGTCAATAACATGGGTCTTGCCAGCGTCCTGTATCGTCCAGGAGACATACTCGACGTCCGAGGCCTCTCGAGCTTCGTGGCCCCTCACGGAGTATACCCCGCGGCAGTGGGGATAATTTCGCGACGTTTATCATCCTGGCCTTGGCGACATATATAGAGAAATCACTGTAAATGAAATTTCTGTAGGAGTTTGACGAGGTTTCTACCTTCTTTAAACTATTATGCACCCCCTAAAGGAGTAAATAATTATTCCCATTTCCAAGAAGTAACATTTGATTCGTTTTCATTCAAGATTGAGGATTTCTCCTATTCGTTGTCTCCTATTTCTACCAAGTAGGACTTCCATCTGTTTTCTCAGCTTTGAACCACCACCGCCAATTTACTATAGCCTCATCCCCTATCAATTGCACCCGATAAGCGCCAGCTTATGGTAAAGATCGCGATGCACGGTAACAGACGAACAAAAACCGCCTCGAATCGGTTTCGTTTTTATTCTGCGGATCGCGCCACGAGGAACAAATGTGTGTTATATGTTTCCGACGGTGTTTATTTTCGAAGAGCGCGTGCAGAGGTTGTCGAGGCACACGCGTGCATCCCTCGGGGATGCGTTATAGTGCGTGTGTGCGTTTACGCGGGCATAAACGAGCACCGGGGACCGGGCGATCGGCAAGGAACGGGCCATTAGTAACGCTTACCCAGCATAAAGCGAGAAAAATGGCTGTCGAATTATTCCGCTGGTGGGACCCGACGGTGGACAAAGGTCTTGCCTCACGAGGACACGCGGAGGATCTTCGAAAAAGAAACCATGGGGTTCCATGATGTCGATCCCGCCGAAACAGACAGCCCCGCAGCCGCTGAAGACGATGCCTCAGCCATAATCGATACCATCAAGAATCCCGTTCGCGATCGATGTCCTGTTCTCTCGGCGTGCGTGTGTTTCCTTCTGCTCTTCGGGTTCTTCGTCTTTCTGTTCTGCAGACTCTTCATTTTTCCGTTTTTCAAGTTCTTCAAGTTCATCATTTTTCTGTTCTTCAGTCTCTTCATTCTTCCAATCTTTGGTTCTTCTTCAGGCACTTCATTCTTCTGTTGTTCAAACTCTTCATCCTGCAGTTCTTCAGGTTGATTATTTCTCTGTTCTTCAGACTCTTCATCCTTCTATTTTCCAAACGCTACATCCTTCTGTTGCTCAGACTCTTCACCCTTCTGTTCTTGATGCTTCATCTTTCCTTCACCCTGAGCTCTGCGACGAATTTACTGGGTCACCATAGGGTAAGTTGGTTACAGCAAAATTAGTCCCTTGAGAAAGGAAGATTTTTAAGAACAGGCTATTGTAATTAACTATTCAACTCATCGTGGTGTGTGTCATCATTTCATAGTGGAATCATTAATCATTTTATAGTGGAATTAAGAGAATGTTTTTTAACCTTTTAGCTGTTATTGGAGAGTCGAACATTTCATTTTATCATCCAGTTATGAAATTCTGAATACACGTGTTTAAATAAATAGTATTCTCTTCAGGTGTGTCTAAGAAAATATTTTTGGGGGTTGACAAGCCCTTCCACTATTAAAATCTAGCCAACCAAACCAACCATTTCATAAAAAAAAATTCTCCCATTCCCACCTTCAAGATCTTGAAAAATCCAAAACAATCCAACCGAAACATTCACCCTTGCACAACTCACCCCTTATCATCCTAAAACACCAACCCAGTCTCGAAACTCACAGAAAAACCTCCAAATCTCTCTGAACACAGGACAAATCAGAAAGTTCTATCCTGCTCCAATGCATCCAATCAAATTAGAGCACGTCTCAGAAAGAAATTCGCCAGAGGATGGTCTAAGGGATGAAAAGAGAGACTTTTGAACTAGCCGTGGAGGAAAAATTGTGCGAAAGCAGGGAATCTCTTTATCGTCTGAAAGTATTCGCTTTGTCGTATCAAAGGAATGGTCTCAGTGATACAGACACGGTGGTGCGGGGACGCAAGGAGGGTGCGGGGAATCGGGAGCGACGCGACGGTCGGGAAGAGGATTGTGCGCGCGACTAAAGGGTGGGAGGGGTGGGTTTCGTTAGGTCGGGCACAGTTTTGATGATAACGAGCGGATTTGCAATCACGACTACATTGTGCAGGATCCTGCTGTTAGCTAACTTGAAGAGGGATGAAACTCAGACGGGCTGAGATCACAGAGCAGGAAGCTGAGAGCACGATGTAGACGACGGCAACGGATGAGAGGACGCGTCGGGGGAGGCTTCTCGCGAACATCCCTCTCTTTATTTCCCTCTCCTACCGTTTCGCAACCCCTCCGCTGAACAGTGGAAAGTGCAAATCTCAAAATTACAGAACTACACGCGTGCGTAGAACGTGCGACACCCGACGTATGCAGGTACACCCGTGCAGAAATATCTCGCGAAATATCCTGCCCGAATATCTGCGAACCGAATCGCGAGCCTGCTAACGAAGGATGGCGATGTATCCGGCTAATGAACTTCTGCTATTACCGAAATTAGTTCGGCTGACGACTAAGCTTTGACGCCATTTCATTATTAGAACACTTGCTCGCTACTTTCAGGACTTAGGATGTTAATTTTAATTATCAGTTGACTGTCGATTTTTAGGCAAATTAAAAGTTGTCTGCGTCAACTACAAACTACTGGAACCAAATAACAATTTGTTCCCCTTAATAATTTTAATAAGTTGATGATAATTAGACGGATCTTATACATGAATGGTGCGTTATTTACAATCTACTAAAACTGTTAATAGTAGAAATCAATTTTTATACTTTTAAGACTTCGTTCTCTCACAATTGATGCAGACAATTTTTATTTTGCATAAATATTCGCAGTATAATGATTAGGGATAAACTGTAAATCTTTGTACGAAATCCTACTATTGTAGATTATTTTGTGAAGAGTATAGGTAAGTGAGAAATTTGTTTTCGTTAATTGAAGATTACTCGATCCAGACGCTTATATTTAAACCGTGTTTACGCGTCTCGCAATAGTATTTGAAATGATTCAGCTGGTGATCTAGTTTTTCAGGTGGAAAACTCGAAACGTGAGGAAATACAGTTGTTCAAACAGCGCAGCGTCGGCACATTTGGAACATTCGAAAATTCGGAGCCGTACAGCTTCGAGGCTAAACAAATGCAATTCTGTGTTTGTTTAACCTCGTTTTCATTCTACTGTTTGAATAGGAATCATTCTACACATATATGTAATAATATCGTCGATGGGTTAGTCAGTCTCGCGGAAAAAGCAAGGTGCATTCACAATGTACATATATGAAAATTGCATGTATGTTTGCTAGATTTTAAACCTGAAATCAATGTTAACGGACCCTAAACTTCAAAAGCAACATATTCTACAAAATTTAATTTTGGAATCTTTCTGAAGCTAGAAATAATCTCAGTTCGACATAAAATAATTCCACGGGCTTTCTAGTGCAAATATCTTTAAGAAAATCGAGCGACAACTGTACATATGGGAATCATCCCATAGTTTCGTCATTATTTCACAAGATATTTTTAACACTAAAGAGACTTTCGTGGGAAACGATTGATCCACTTCTTTTTATTCGAGAACATATAACAATAGAAATAAGTAATGCAGATTATTTTTAAGGCTCCAGTAGGTTCACTGTTAACAAGTTTCAAGACGTTTCGAACTCGCAGTTTCCCTAAAATATTTTTCCTCGGAATTTCTCGGCATCCTTCGGACATTGTCATGATAAAACTGGTCCTCTGAGCCCGTTCATTGTCAAACTCTCCCAGGGTCCATTGTCGTCAATCCCTCGATACCCCATAAAAGAATACAAACTCGAGAAAGAAGCATGACGCGGTCGACCAACCGCCTACTGTGCAAACACGCGAACTGTGTGTCAAAATCGACGTAACTTCTCTATGCGTCATCTTCCGTCGATTGGCGTCGGAGAATTTATTGGAATTGGTTGATAAGGTTGGCCTAGAAAATCGTGTGCGATCATATAATGTATATCTTGTAGACCTGTAAATATTTAAACTCTTATGCCCTAAGAATGATTTGATTAAAATAAGGCAAGTCTGGTCGAAATTAATTCGATTAAATGCTCGGCCGAGTTAAAAACATTGTTAAACGATTGACACGCTTAACGAGTGAAACAATTTTTACCGAAGACGACTTTTTTGTCCGAGAAATAATTATTTAATTATTGGGTTAGCAGCAAGTTCATGAACTTCTTGGAAAGCAGTTCTGATGAATCTATAGTTTATTGATAATAAAAATGTTCGGTAATATCCCATATTTTCCATAAAACTTGGATTCTCGATTCTCGGTCTAACGGATTCTGTGTCACTTTGAACAATTTTTAAAGGATCCGTTAATGTTTAAAAATCTGATCCTGCTCACATGTAAATCGTTCTGAACATTCGCGCCGATTTTCCCATGCAGCGTTCTGAAAACTAAACAAACTACAATACGTCGATTGTTCTCGGAACCAGGTCGACGTCAAAATCAATGGATTACGAGATGATTGATTTACACGAAAGGAAATCGGTACAATAAAGGAACAGTTTTGATAGCGGACGCCCGTGATCCATTCTCACCTGTAAAAGCAGAGACGGTTCGATCATCGTGTGGGAATGTCATAGGTTTTCTTAGCGCATTCCTGGGGGTGTCGAGAACGGATCGGATTCCTGGATGTTTGTACAACTCTGGCGATTTTCTCTGAATCATATTTGTTGTCTTTTTATTCACAATAATCCTACTTTAAGCCATTGCGCAACACATAACTAAATTCTTCACGATGATCATGATTCACTTTCAGAAGGAAAGCAATCAGGAGAAATGAAATGGATCAAAAGGATCAATCGTTTCGAGGGTCGTTTAAAAGAAACGAAAAATGGTAAAATGTGAATATAGATAAGAAAGAATAAACAGGAATAGTAAAACAAAAATAAAATTAGCTGCACTTTCATCCATAATAATTCTGCTAGAGCGACTGCTCCATTTACTTCTAATTAAATCGTCGCAGATAAAACTCGGGTTCAGCGATTTTTCCTCGAAACAGTAGCGCACTTAACGAAGGAGCGAAATGCAAATAGCAGGAGGCCGGTTCACATCGCGATGTAACCGATTACACGGATTTTTTCCAGTGGCACGTACCTACCCATATTACATGGGTCTGGGTTAGGTGAAGTAGGCACACGGGTGCACGGAATGAAGTTGCCCGTTGATTCGAAAGGAATAATCGGATTAGAGAGGTGAATGCCGCCGGCGCGGCGCGCAGGGTGCACAGTTCATTGTTGAACGTTGACTCTCGAGAGGGATGAAAATCCACACGTCGCTATGCGCCACAGGCCACGAGTCCTTCCTCCGAGAACAATCGAAGCTGTCCGACATTTCTCCGGGGCAAAGCGGAGGGGAAGGGGGCTGCGTGCCCGCCACGTGGCCCCTATTACATAATATTAGACTTACACCCCCTCACACCCTCTTATTAGGACGTCCGGGATGAACAGAGCCCCGTAACCCACCCTGACTGCGATTTTCCTGCGATTAATCGCTCGGATCGCGATCCCACGCGGTCTCCTCGAGTGTGATCGTATCGATCATGATCTCTAGTCGAGGGCATTAGCGTGGTGGATGCGGTTTCGGCTCCTTTTTTCGCTTCCGGGCATCATGGAGTGGTGAGAATCGCTCTATGAACTCATTCGGCTCTGTCGAACGGATGCAGACTTGTGTTCTTTTCGTCGATTCCATTGTCTTTATGCTGAGATTATTTTTATGAATTCGTTCATGAACGCAAGGAACAATTTGTTTAATGAGGAGACTGCAGATGTTTATGCAACAAATATGCAAGAAAAATGTAAGTAAATATGCATGAAATATGCAGGATATGCGGGAAATATGCAGCTCATAAACGAAACGTAGTATCATTTATATTGTCATTTTTAATTGCTGTAACTTGAATTACAATAAATTACCATGGGTTATTCAAGATTATCAACTGTAAATCAATGACGTTTATCAATTTTTATTCTTCCTGTGCACAACTGTGTTTGCATGCTCAGTTAATTGTGACTTCCTTTCACATTTAATCTTGATATCAAAGTATAGAATATGCTAGATTAATAAATCCCTGCCTAAATTAAAAGAAATAATTACCAAACCCACCTTTGGAAAGATATCAACCTCTTTATAGCTTGCCTTACAGTAAACGTCTTCTGTATTATTAACGAAGTTGTTATCAGCTATCATGGCGATCCAATTATTCAATATTGTATACCTAGAAGATTTTGCTGTGTATTCACTTTTATGATTTCCACTATAAACTTTATTGTGAGAACATCACTGATTTTTATCAGTACTATTCTCGCTATGTTGTCATTTCAACGGTTTCAAAACATACCGTGTATGATGTATGTACGTGATCTAGATGGTCAATCACTGATATTTGTCAATAATACGTTATTACAATGCTTCTAGATGTTATCGTGTAAGAGGTCGATCACAAATGAAACGCATTTTTCACGATGTATATTTATTCCATATGCACGGAATATGAATTATACTTGTGCATATGTGGTTAATATGCAAAACATATGCAATATGGAAAATATGCAAAATAAGAAATATATTTTTAAAATCTCGTATTTTATTCGTAGAATGTGAATTTTTATAAATTATTTCTCATTAGATCTATTCGAGTGTATGTAGATACTTGTTCGAATGAATTTACGAACGATGGATTTAACCTAGACCAAAGGAAAATGTATTTAATGAGTCAAACATGAATCCAACATCATGACTAGACTGCTTTATGCAAAATAAAAATTGTTTCCATCAATCGCAAGAAATTGGGAGCAAGTTTCTATCCTTCTTGAATAACTTCGAAAGGTTGAAAATAATACGTCGATACTCTCAAATTCAATCTTATTTGTACTCCTTCAAATTGCACCTACCTATTTTTGCAATAAATGCATAAAATGCTGGGTACGATCATTCGCCTTTTTTGAATCTTTAACATAAACTATTATTTTACAAACTTTATTCATATTTATTCATAACTTTATTCATATGCACTTCTCCCATCGTGACACAAGTGCCTCATGCCTTTCTGGCAGAAATCTAATAAAAAACCATGTAGGTACTTGAGAAAATGGTAGTCAGTGAGTGACAGGTCAGGCGAATAAGGAAGGGGAGGGAGAATTTCACAACTCAGCTAACAATAAGTTTTTTACAGTTTGTTTCGCAATATATGGCCGAGCATTATCTTGAAGCAATAATACACCATGTCTATTGACTAATGCCGGCCGTTGAACACGCAGTTTTTCGTACATTATACCAATTTCCTGGCAGTATTTATCAGCATTTATGGTTTCGCCTTTTTTTTAACGAGTAATGTATAACACCGTTTGCTAACCACCGTACAGACATCAATGTGTGTTACGTGGTTAAAGCTTCGGTTTTGGCGTATGTTTTGGAGTTTCATCTGCATCTAGCCACTGTGCAGAACGTCGTTGATTGTCGAAGAGAATCCAGTTCTCGTGATAGGTAATTACCCTGTTTAATATGCCTTCATTATTCAGGCGAAAAAGTAATGCAGAACTCATCTCCAGACGGAACATCTAGTTTCTTTCAGTGATTTTATGTGGGACCCATTTATCTAACGTTTTTACTTTTCCCAAAGCCTTCAGATATCGGGAGACAGTTGAATAGTGTATATTGGTTCTTTCAGCGATTTCCCGAACAGTTAGACGTGAATCCCTTTCAACTATCTCTTTTAAACCTGAATTTTTAATAGCTATTAGCTTATGACAACGAGACTCAATTTCCAGATTTGTATCACCGGAACGAAATTTTTCAAACCAACGCCTTATGGTCCGATCACTTGCTATACCTTCATCAAAAGCAGTATTTATGTTTTTCGCTACTGCAGACAGAGTATGTCCAAGTTTGGACTCGTACAAGTAACGTATACGAATTTCCATTTTTCCATGGTGAAGGAAAATCGATTTTGAATCACATACAGTGTACAATATCAACAAACTTTTACACGCAAATTCATGTACCAGATTTGTATTTTTCATATTGTACAACTTCAACGCCATCTATCTTGAAAAAAACTAAACTATACGACAAGAAGTTTGAAACGTGAAAAACGGTCATTTCAATTGCAACAACCTAATATGACCTGAATTCGCCAAAATTTTTCGCTTCTCACCCTAGAAGCTCGTCGAACTCCCTCTTGGAGTTCATTAATCCCCGGGGCAATCAGCATCGTATTCACAGGAACAATCGCCGAGGAAATCGATAAACGGTTATTACGTTGACCTTCGCAGACTCTTAATAATTCGCGACACGATGGCGAATGTCGTACGCGCGACGTCGATCCGTCGATTGTCGAGGAAAAAATCTCCTTTTCCATAGCGTTGCATCGCGGATGGATCGCGTCAGATAACGGGCCACATCGGCCGAATATCAGATATCATGCGATCTCGACCGACTAATTATCGCGGGGCATTATCACCACAGATCAAGCTGAATCATCGCAGGGGATGGGATGCGTCGCGTTGCACCTTGTTGCAGTCGCAGCGCGGAAACAGACACGCACGAACACCGTGTTGCCAGCCATGGGAATACTACAGGAAACGCGCCCGTGTATATGCATGCGTCTCTAAACTCGAGACGAGGTATAATCCTACGGGTATTTCGCGAATTCGAAACGAGATACGTGTACGGTACGTGTAACAAGCTTACGCTTGCGGTCGTATTCGACGACGGCTGCCACACGGATTAAGGGTGATCTCCGTTATTTCACTGTAAACTTTTAGGAATGTTTGTGGTGGGTCCAATCAGGTCCAGATGATTGATGCTACTACTTTCTTAAAAAAATCTTCATAAAATGTTTGCATCGAGATACATAAAATAAGAGTCTTAGAATTTTCCAATACATAAATCCCTTAAAATCTACAGCCGTCATTAGCACTCCTATTCGCAAAAAAATTCCAGGATCATGAATAGTCAGTCGAGTCCCACCAAATAATTTCGGATTGACTCCGACATAGCAGCTTGAATTAACGTGCCCGAAGAAATTCGAGAGCCGATCTCCCAACGAGAATTAAATCACCGTGGCCAATCTGTGCTTCGATTGAGTTGTTCTCAAAGACCAAATTTCCCTCTCTCTTTCTCTCTATTTTTCTTTCTCTTCCTCGACGATTCGTCGCCAGAAGCACACGAAATAAATAACGAATCCTCACGTATCGGGATCGGCGGAGCGTTCAAGAAGAAAGAAATCGCGTCGTGGCCGGGTATACTCGGTGAATTGGTATTTAAAAATATGCATGCCGACAGATGCGGTTTCCATGTCGCACGCTTGCATCGACTCCCATAAATATGATAAGACCCTATAAAGAGATATACGAGCCTATAAGCCGGTTTCCGTACCTACCGACTCCGATCCCGCCGACGAATGCGCAAACGGAAACGAACAAAAAGGAATATAGGTAGAAAGAAAGAGGAACAGGGGAACATAGAGGTGAAACAGGAAAGCATCCCGGTCGAAGATTACGCGTTAACGTTCATTAATTAGAAGGTTAATCGCCGGTTCCTAACCGGGTTCGTTCGATTAATCACCGCGACAATGGCGGTGTTTGCGGGCCGGGATTCGGCGACGAAAAACTTTATGCGAAGACGTTAATTATTTCGTCGGCGAACAGCTGGAGAGACGCTTATAATACTCCATTAGTTAGCGTATGGGGCTCGGTATGCTTCTACTTTTCGCTCCAGTTCGCCGATGCAGAATTATATTTCGGAGGAGAAAGACTTCGTTCCATTTTGTTCAATGATTTTTACTCTGGAATGAAAATTGTTATCCAGAAAAGACGAATTGTCGACCACACCGTTTGTCAAAATTATAATCAAAACGAACATATCAAACACAAGATAGTGAAAATATTTCAGACATTGAAAAATACCGTTGTCCACCAGACTGTGGATGTTTATGCAAAATAAAAATGTTCTGCATCGATTGCGGGACACAGAAACCATATAAACATTTCTTTCGATCTTTAACGGTTTTAGTTTCAACAGTTTCCAACTAATTTTCTATTGTTCTAGGTTTTCAAAAATCTGGAAAAAATTCCTATTGAACGTAAAACGTTGAATGGAAAAGAAGAAATATTGAAAAGAAAGAAATACTTGAGTAAAATTTCGGTCCGAGCATAAACTGATTGACCACGGAGGGTTAAAATTTCCAAAATCCACGAAGAAGCATGTTTAGAGCGGAAGCAAAGGGAAATCAGTTTCTCTGCGTGTTTCTCTTTAACAAGTTTTTCGCAAGTTTCCGCGAAGTCTGGTTGCAGCGGTGTCGAGTAAGGGGTGGTTCGGCTGGGGTGGCGCGATTATTTCGACGAAACAGAGAGAAAAGAAGGGACTGCGCGGGGTTGATGGAGGGGGTGGAAAACGAAGTTTGTTAGCTGTCGCCTTTTTGTCCCGCGTTTGTCGGGCGACACGGGGTAAACTTTCCCGTAGTTTCGCGGCGATTCGCGGGGCGTTGCGGAGGCGGCTTGCAGCTACGGACACGCCCAGCGTCGCGACGCTTTTATCGATCAACGACCGTACGTATGGCAACGGCCATTTTACTTTTCCGCCGGCGGATATGTACGTGGAAATTTCACAGAGAGAGCGAGAGAGAGAGAGAGAGAGAGAGAGAGAGAGAGAGAGAGAGAGAAAGGGAGAGAGCCAGAGAGACAGAATTGGACGGTGAATTTCCTTGCGACTCGCGACTCCCATGCACCCTCCAGCGACCAACTACTTCCGGTAATACGTTTAAATTGACGACAACACTTGCCGCTAATTAGAAATTCTTCCTGGAAACTGCGACGATTCGAAATTTCTGCAACATTTGTTTTCTGGGATCTCTTTACTGAAGCAATGGTCGTTTCATGGAGAAAATTAGGGTTGACCTTGGTGTGTCCTTGGCGATTTTAGGCGACACGAAGACGACTTGGTTGATGAATGGTAGGAATGAATAGTTCGTGAATTGTTCATGGCCTGGTGGTTTTTTAAATTTTAAGACACTTTTGAATGATGGATTTTTCGTGCTGTTTAAAATATTGCGAGTTTCTGCATGTTGTGTGCATTGCGCGCATTGTGAACGTTTATAGAGTATATACAATTTTTAGAAACACGTTCGAGAGTCCTAGATTGTCCAAATATTAAAGACAAATTTTAGGAACTGTTTGAGGTATACAAAAACGTTTGAGAACCTATGTAGAAATGTTTGAGGTATGTACATAGGAATGTTTGAGGGTTTAGTATTTTTATGTTAAGCACAGTTTGCACCACCGGCGATGCCAGGGTATTGTTCCCTGCCCTTTGAATTTCATAGGGCGAAAGTTAAATGGAAACCAGCACGGTTCCGGGTCGCAGGATCGGACCAGTATCTTCTTTTTGCGACAGCTTTCTCTCTTTATTACACGGACAACTGTAGTCGCGGAGACGACGGCAGCCAGGACGAAGGAGCATAAACGGATTAGGAGGGTCTTGCCGGATGACTAAGTTTTAGACGGGGCAGCGCCGGCGCCAAATCCAATTTGATCTTAACGTTAACTCGATCCCCCGTACGGTTACACGGTGAATTAAGCGTTGTTAACAACGAGGCAAGGTAACCGAGGCTTCAAAAATATAACCCCCTGCATGAACGTCAACCGATACGAGCCAACAAGTGGCGATTACTTTTTTCCTTGGTGGATGGGGTGGTTTCTATTACCTGCCTACACGAGGATTGTATTACCTATTGATCTTGTGTCATCTCTTTTTAATCCAAGTAGTTGTAAAAGATTTGGAAGATTGTTTTAGATTGTCTGTGGTTGTGATTTGTTCCACTAGAGCTTCGGATGGGGTCCATTTTGTTCATTAGGCACTTTATGTGCTGTGTCTAGAGTCTGTGAGAAATTTTAAGGTTCGTGAAATTCCACAGGGAACAGTGGAACCCTTTTTAGAATTGACTACAATTTTCTTTCAATATAATGGCTCCGCATAATCACCAATATTGGGGGTTGAATCAACAGTCTGCTAAGGTTCGTGTGTAACTAATTTCTTGAATTATTTTAAACATATTCGTTCTTAAAAATAATAATGCCATAGGTTACTAATACTCAGTGTTCAAGATAGTAAATTGTGGCTAACAGTATGAAAAATACTTATGAAAAACACATAAATAAATAAATACAATATGAAAAAAACTTACAAGTCCTCCAAAATTACAAAATTTAATCTAAATAAAAAAAGAACCGATAATAACATTGATAACGAAACATGATAGAAAATGATAATTTCCCACTCACCCGAGTGAGATTAACTACTAAAGGATTGAAAGAAGAACCATTTTATTGAAAGGAAAAGTGCAGCAGCCTATCGAACTTTTGTTAAATTCTAAATCGAGGAACTGCCCCGAGCACACAAAAGCCTTTCATTTATAATATCAACCCTTTGAACAGCTCTCGCCGATTATGTGTATTACACGGTGGAAGCATGCCACAGAAAAGAAGGCGCGCTTTTCTGAACAAAAACAGACCGCCCCTCGTTCCCCGACCATGCCCACGCCTATCCTGATCATAATAATCGAGCGATATACTATTTCCTAACAGAATCAAGACTCGTTGGCCCTTTGAGCGAGTCGTAACGCGATTCGACCGAATCGACCGCTGCTGTGTCGACGAGTGAAATTATTGCTCGAGGAATTAGGGTTTTGCGGGGCCCTTTCTATCGTTCACCGTAGCCCGCGGTATGCAAAATCGACCAATGAGGGGCCGATGCTCGAGGGGGGGGGGGGTGCATAATATTTAGCTGATGCACCCTGCAGACGCATTAGAGATTGCGACTGTGTGATCGTTGCGTGAAATAAATGCTAAAAATGCGAATTCGAGGTAAAATCGACTAAAATTATGAAGCTATAGACGAGAAGAATCGTACAAGAATTTAGGGGTGGTATTGTGTAAATTGAGAATATAATTTAAGCCTAGGTAACTCGGCCTCTGTCACATAAAAACACAATTCGTTTACTTTATAAAGAAACCATCTACCAAAAATGAACTTTACTGTTTACTATTGAGTTCATTATTTGAAAAAATTGGCAAATCATATTCAATGAAGCTAAGAACGAATTTGGATTTCTTGAGACTCGAATGATGATAATTATTCAGCTTTTCGGATGTGTTCATTCGTGAGGATTGCGAGGTGTTAAATATTTCCGACAATTACTCCACCCCCGTGACGGAAATGGAAATCCATTGTTCACCGGGCAGTTCGAATTTTCGATACAGTAAATATATTCGAGACACGCGCGGGCTGAAACCTGGTAGCCGAGAAACTGTTTGGTATTTTCAGATTCGCGACTCCACCGAGATAAAACAGAGGGTGAGATTCTGCGAAGGCGGCTCACGGAATCGTCGACGTCGTCTTTATTCTTACTACGTAAGTCTACAGTGCGATACAAAATTGTTTTTTGTACGAAACGCCATAAACTTGTTACACGTTGCTATCGTTCTTGATACGGACTTGTCCAAAAAATACAATTACAGGAATAAATGCACGAGTGCCTTTTGTACGATCACGGGATGCGTATGGTTGGCTTCTACGTCAATATTGGTAAGTCGAAAAAAACGTTGAAAAATAAGCTGTATCTGCACAAGTAAAGTTGAGTACGTAAAAGTACGTAGGATAAAAGAGGGACACGAGGAAGAAGTCAACAAAATATTTATACTGTCTGGAATAAATAGTACCCAGATAGCACACAGACGTCTTAAAGACGTCTGTCGATGGACATTCAGACATCTTAAAGACGTCTTGAAAGTCCTACAACCGGCTTCCGAACGTCTCCGGAATGTCTTTGGAACGTCTTTGTTACAAAACTGTACGTCTTAATTAAAATAAAATAAATTTAAATGAATAAAGCAATATTTTATTGTTATTGTTAATATTTATCATAACATTCAAAGTATACATTAAAATTATAATTAAACATTACAATTAAAATTGAACATTACAATTAAAACAAAACATTAAACTTAGACATAAAACATTAAAATTAAAAATTAAAATTAAAATTAAAATTAAAATTAAAATTAAAATTAAAATTAAAAATAAAATTAAAATTAAATTCGTGATTCTTTTAACACAAGCAGCACAGTACCATCGATATTGCTTTTGATAAACAAAAAATGTTCCATGTGTATTTGTTATAATTTTGCTATTCTAGCATAACTATGGATACGTATGTAAATATTGATACAATGTTGTTAATAATTCTAAGATATGTTGTTAACAAATAATAATTAATAATTAATAATAACTAATACAATCGGCCACCCTCTTCAACTATATCTGTATAGTTGCCTACGTGTCCTTTTGGCTTCCAAGCATATATTCGCCTCTTGTGAACTTTAGGCATTTTATACTGCAACACTCCGAGTAGCAATTAGACAATGTATCCTAAAAAAAATGAACGAAAATTAATAAAATTTATAACACAACACTGAAATAAAGGAAGGGCACAAGCAAAAATAACAACGGTACAAATAATAGTAATGAAAATACTTACTTGTCAAAATAATATGTAAATAACGACGTGCAATAACGATGTGGAATAACGCTGTCCAAAGTCCCCAGTTCACAACGTTCGAAGAATCACAACACTAAAGGATAGTTCAGACACGGCAGAAACAGCTGAGTTGAACGAATATGAAGATGTTAATGTAAATAAGCACCGCGCGTTTGATCCGCACAGTTTGGACCTAACGAAATCGCTCGAAAGTTAACTTAAACGAAACACGGCCCCGAACGATTCTAGGGTAACTGTCGAGAAGTCTTCCCCCACTCTATGACCAGGTCCCTTAAGAGCATATGGTCCTTATTCTTCTGAGAGCGGCACAACCTTAGGTATAGGCCATAAAGAAGATCCCTAACCTTCGAAGCAGGAGTCAACGAATGCGCCCGTTGGTTATTGGGACAACTTCGCGTTCCCAGCAATTATCTAGAGCAATCGCCTACACACACACACACGCGCGCGCGCACACGTCCACGCACACACATATACATAGTACTACCGCTAACACACACACACATATAAATATATATATGTATATATATGTAACATATATGTACCTCGTCCACATGTTTGTAATAAATTAAATTTTTTTTTGTCATTCCAAGCATTAGCAAAATTAAGACACAGTAGTTTAGTCATTGTACAGTATAATAGTCACTATCATAACATCTCCAAGAAATTCAAGTTATTTAGTCTCGAAGAATACGTCTTTAAGACGTTTTCTTTCATACGTAAAAACGACGTCTCCAAAAAGACGTGTGAAATAAGTCGTCGTTTTTACGTCTGAAGTGGGACGTCTTAAAGACATCTGAAATAAGACGTCGTTTTTACGTCTGAAATGAGACGTCTTAAAGACGTCTATAAGACGTCGCGTGCTATCTGGATAATTTTTGATAGTTCAAAAAATATGTATTTGTAGCTCGTATTTTGAGTCGGCCTTTCCTCAATAGCATCAGGAGGTTAAAGAGGGTGCAAGATAAAGATTATGAATATACAGTCATCACCGGGCATATTTTTGGAGCCAGTATTAGTAAGTTTTGGATAGTCGAAAGAATGAAGGAATGCTCAAAAAATCTATTTGCGGCCACATTTTTGAGTCATCCTCTACGCGAGGGTATTGCAAGTACGTCGGGGGGTTTGAGGGGATGCAGGAAGAGGGCCAGCAAGATCCAGGAGGGTGGCGCACGGACGTAGAAGAATGAAATGATCGAGTTATGCTTGATTGCCGCTTGTTGTTCCAGCTCGATAAACCGGACCCGAGCGGCTCGCCGAATTTTACCTTGTTCCCCCCAATTTCACGAGTCCGTCCGCCCCTGCGACGTAATCATCCCCCGTCAAGAAGATTTTCTCGTTCTCTTCCTCATTCCCGACGAAGATCGAAACCGAAGGGACCAGAGCTCGAAGCTTTTTAAAATCGCCATCGACCCGACGCGACGCGATGGAACGAGATTCTCTCCGTTATTCGCGAAATCGCGAAGTCAGCGGCCCGGATGTTTAATCTAATCGGATCTACAGCGATCACTACCACCCTGTACACGCGCCATCCTTTGAACATCATCAACGATACGTCGAGCGAACGCTTTGATGTTTCCTGGATGTTACTCGGTTGGAGAGCGGCGGAGTTTGTTCTGTATCGGAGGTAGCGATACATACATATTTGTGTCTCATTAAGCTGCGAGCTGATGAGATGTTAGCACTCTCGAGTGCGTTTCGTAGCTAGTTGCTCCTATGATGATAGTCGAAGAGTCCATAATCTGATGAGGTAAACTTCTGTTCGTTTTTTATAATGTTGATTGCAGGACTGCGGATCTTTATTTTAACATCGAGTGTTATAATTTGTCCCTTTGAAATCTGTTTTTGCGGGTGGTAGTGTTTCGAAATGATTTTTTGTCGCGTTTAGGGTAAGAGACATTGAGTGAAGGGAATCGTAGGAATATTTCCAGCACGTCGGATTGAAAATGCACTCCGGCTTTGCACCTCCCTGTACCTTGCTACATTATTCGGTCCACTTGTCGGTACCCTTTGGGGTGGCAGCCCCTACACAGCCACCCTTCCGTAATCCTGTTAGCGAGCACGACGCTTCCACGCACCTACGCACCCGCGCACCACCTACCCCTTTGTTCCCGCAGTCTAGAAAAAAACAATGGACGACCACGGTCTCGATTCTGCGACTCTCGACCAAGAGACAGACTCATGACTGTCGACTCATTGCGATCCTCACCCTTTGAAACTGCTCGATACCCGACCACTCCTTACAAATCCAATAAATTATTTATTTGCAATCATTCACGACAGTACTACCACTCGTTCACATTTTTACGATTTACAATACGTTCTAACATCGTTGTTTTATCATTGCCAGTGCTTACGTAACTTGGACGTACGATAGGAAATATACACTTTGACTTAATTACATTAGAAGAATAATTTTATTAGATGCTGTTGCAATTCCAAAACCGTAATTTCATTATCAGTTTGCGAATATTGAAAATTCTCACAGAATCACGAATCTATAAATGGAATAAATATTCGTTCCCTTTGTCCAGAGTTTCGAGAACCAAAAAGTCGTGGAAACTTTTTGTTGGAATCTTCGTTGATCCCTCTCCGCTCGTTATCGATCGTCGGAATCGACTCGATCCAACTCGATTGCGAAATTTACTGCAACGTCTACGAAGGGAAAGAGTATTTTCCACGGACACGTAACGGAACATTAATCAGGGAACGATCAGCAGGAGACATCAAAGGGCGGCCGTCGGGACGGGAAATTTCATGCAAATCACAAAGAAAGACGGAGTTTATTTCTTCCTTTATCTTCGCGAGCCTCCCTCCAGTTCCTGATCACTTCCTTCCTTCCTGTCAAACCGAGCTTGCAGCCGCAAATTAGCCGCCCAGGCTAAAAGAAACTGAAAAGAGGGTTGCCAGGCTCGACCATTTCCATTTGCAACCTCTTCCCACCCTGATCGAACATGGTCTTTCTCGAGGCAGTTTCGCGCCGTGCCGGTGAAATTCGTGATCGACCGACCGTATCGGCTGCTATTTTTCCGCCGCGGTAATTATTGTCCCGGCCGATCATTTGCATGAATTTGCATGGACTTTTAGTTCCGTTTCCACCGCTGCTGGAACACTTGGAAATAGCAACGCGTGGGCCTCATTTTCCATTCAACTCGCTTGACCCCCGTTGCTTCGCTGCTGAAAATGGTAATTCGATAGAGTTGACAATTTTAGCCGGGGCAAATACTCGTTCACGATTTTTTTGCAATCATGTCGATCCCATTTTTTAGTGTTTATTGTTGGTGCGTTGAACTGAGGATGATTTCGAGCCCAACTTTCTGTGACAACATCAATTTTTAAACCCCACATGTTCCTCAGGGTGAAAATTTACACGCTATCAAATAGTGAATCTATTTCTGTTTCTGTTATGAGATACATTTCTTTAAAATATCAAACTTTAAATGAAACGTGACGTGTGAGATAAAAATGGGTGAAATATTTTACTAGGCTCTCACGTGCAACCATTTCTGAGGAATGACTTTTGTGACAATAGTAAGTGGTGAATAGCGCTCTTCTGAACAATTGGTAGGACTTTCATGTAGCGTGTCTACAAAATTTTTCGATATTTTTAGTCACCCTTGAATAAAAAATGACTTTTCCTTATTTTCTTATGATTTTTACGGTGCAAATATGCAAAGATTCTGGACGTAATTGTTACAACAGCAAATGTGTAAAGTAAAAATACAACTGAATCATACAATAGTCCAGTAAAAATTGCCTTCCACAATTTTCTTACGATTTCTACAGCCTCACTGCGTAAGGATTCTTGCAATCGTTACAACAATAAGTGCGCCGCTTAATACCCCCATGGGCCTGTCACGGGGCACCCTGTCAGCGATGTAATCCCGTAAAAATGTAAATTCGACCCAGGGGGAGCATCCCGAATCCTCCCGACGGAAACCGAGTGTTTGCGAGATCGGGGGTTCGGCACTCTCTATCTCTGCCAATTCGATACCGATTCGTAGACTGAAAGGACGGTAGTTAGAGAGCGCATTACAACGGGTGTGTAATGCGCTACCCACGGGCAAATATTCGCAGATGCGAGAGCCGGGAAAATTCGGCTTTGCACTGCTCCGGCTTCAGCTAACAGGATTTATTTGTATCAGCGCGTGTACGTACATGCTCTCGCGTTTTCCCTCTTCCTCCGACGGCTCTACATATGTACACTGCCGCACACCCGGTATATACAGACCAGAGAACCGACGGATAGAGAGAGAAAGGCCGAGTTAGACTAACTAACGGACTACCAGTTCATTAGAGATCGCTAAACTTTAGGGTGCACCGAAAAGGGTGAGGATTTCGTTATCGCCCGCCCATGTACATTTTATACCAGCCCGTATCCCGGTAGCAATAAAAATCAACCGTAGGACGACCGGCTACTATCCTCGTGAACGTGCAGAAATGATGCCACTTTTTCGCGAATAATGAGCCGACGGTCTTTGTGCATTCGTACCCAATCTTCGAATTAACTCCGGACGTTCGGGTCGAATTTTATTCTCTCGCGCATTGCTATCGATCAATTCTTGGTCTGAACAGAGTTTCAAGATTCTTCTGTTCCTTATTCTTCTTTTTTTCTGCTGTTTCCGACCACGTGGGAATATTTGTTAGAATCGCTTAAAGTACTAGGTTGTTGCAATTGAAATGACCGTTTTTCACATTTGAAACTTCCCGCCTTTGTAGTTCACTTTTTCTACAACAGATTGCGTTGACGTTATACAGTATGAAAAGTAGTTATGAAAAATACAATATGAAAAATGAATTCGCGTGTAAGTATGTTGATATTGTACAGTGTACGTGATTCAAAATCGATTTTCGTTCACCATGGAAAAATGGAAATTCGTATAAGTTATTTGTACGAGTTCAAACTTGGACATACCCTGTCTGCAGCAGCGAAAAACATAAATGCTGCTTTTAATGAAGGTATAGCAAGGTTTGTAAAATTTCGTTCCGGTGATACAAATCTGGAAATTGAGTCTCGTTGTCATAAGCTAATAGCTATTAAAGATTCAGGTTTAAAAGAGATAGTTGAAAGGGATTCACGTCTAACTGTTCGGGAAATCGCTGAAAGAACCAATATACACTATTCAACTGTCTCCCGATATCTGAAGGCTTTGGGAAAAGTAAAAACGTTAGATAAATGGGTCCCACATAAACTCACTGAAAGAAACTATATGTGCCGTCTGGAGATTAGTTCTGCATTACTTTTTCGCCTGAATAATGAAGGCATATTAAACAGGATAATTACCTGTCACGAGAACTGGATTTTCTTCGACAATCAACGACGTTCTGCACAGTCGCTAGATGCAGATGAAACTCCAAAACATACGCCAAAACCGAAGCTTTAACCACGTAACACACATTGATGTCTGTACGGTGGTTAGCAAAGGGCGTTATACATTACTCATTTTAAAAAAAGACGAAACCATAAATGCTGATAAATACTGCCAGGAAGTTGGTATAATGTACGAAAAACTGCGTGTTCAACGACCGGCATTAGTCAATAGACATGGTGTATTATTGCTTCAAGATAATGCTCGGCCATATATTGTGAAACAAACTGTAAAAAAATTAGCTCAGTTGTGAAGTTCTCCCTCCGCTTCCTTATTTGCCTGACCTGTCACTTACTGGTTACCATTTTTTCGAGCATCTAGATTTTTGAATGGAAAAATATTCAGAAAAGAATGTGCTGTAAAAACTGCATTGATGAATTTATTGGGGCACTTGTATCACGTTAGAAGAAGTGCATTGATGTCGATGAAAGTTATTTCGATTAGTGGAATATGAATAAAGTTTATAAAATAAAAGTTTATGTTAAAGATTCAAAAAAGACCATTTCATTTGCAACATCTAATGTTGTGTAATGTCATACATACAATCTTATACGATACTTTAGTACCATACATTAAAGATCACTGAATTTTTGTTTCGATCAAAAGTATTTAAAGAATGCTCGAAAGTTGAATAAATATTCCAGCTCTGTTCAGATTTCATTTTTCCGTGCACTATGAATTTATGAAGTCCATCGAACACGTCTTGACAGAGTTGCAGGATTAATTCGCGAGTAACACACTCAAGCGCATGGTATCCACCCGCTGAGAAAAATTAAACTAAGGGCTGTCGACCGATCGAGGGTCACTCTTTATGTACTCGCATCCCTGTCTCTGTGCATGGTGGCGTAAGACACAGGGTGGATATCGCGGTTGCTGGTAGCACATGTCGTGTTCCACACGCTTAACACCCCCGCACGGATCAATTGATACGTGGTGGAAACGCGAAGAGATGAACGTAGCACAACCCTCTTTCTTTATCGCTGCACGCTTTTGTATCCGTTCTACCACGAACGTTAAAAGTACCTGCAAAAGTACGGCAACAATCGAAGTCGAAAGATTGTCTAGTGTAGTCTCAAGATTTCCAACTAATTAATCAGTATACTGTGGATTTTACGCATTTATCACAAAACTGAGTAGATGCAATTTCAAAAAATAGAACGGTTAGAAGAATTTAAAAATATGTATTACTTCTTGATTATTAAAGCTATTAGGGAAAGAAGGAAATTTTTACTTGGTTCGTGTATCTTGCATTCGTTGCAGACAATTTTTATTTTGCATAAAGATCCTTATTAGTAACAATAATTTTCTTCTGCGTGTCTTTGAGCTCACGCGTTTCACCCACGCACCCGACAGCTTTGTCCTTATGCTTATAAGGGTGTAAAGATTTCTCCGAATAACCGGAAACAGAGATTTTGGAGTAGATCAATAGCGGCGAGACGAAACGATAGCTCTCACGGTTCTAGCAGAAGAGGAGGCAACGGTTGTTGGTGTAGATGTCTATCGATCGGCGATAATCTACGATCGAGACGGGCAGCCAGTTATTATGTAATGGGACGACAAGCAGGAAATAAAATCGTCTTGTAACGTCATGACGCGTCTCGCATCGCGGCGAGGCCCAAAGTCACGCACAATGAACGAAACGACAGGTAGACGTTACATTCGCCGACATAAATAAACGATTAAGATCTCCGACACGACGATCCCCGACAATACTGGACCACCGGTATAGTTCGATCGGTGCTGGGATTCCTTCCGGTCGCATCTTTCAACGGCCGTGGATCCCATCGGTCCCGTGACGATCTCGATTTTTATCTTCGATAACCACCAGAGCCAAGATTCGTATTATTGGACGCGGACCTTTATGGAAAATAAAAAAGTGTTTTCACGGATTGTACATACATTGCAGGAGGCACATAGAAATTTCTTCCTTCTTTTAATTATCTTATTAAGCTAAAAATAATACACCGATTCCCTTGAATCTTTTTAATATGTCCACCGCTTAATTACAAAAATGAGTAGATGAAATACAAAATAGTAAAAACATTTGAACAATTTGAAAATGCTGTATCACTTTTAACATATTAAAATGATTTACAAAAGAAATAAATGTCTGTGCAGCTTCTGTGCCTTCAATTAATGTAGACAATTCTATTTTGCATAAAAATCGCAGTTTACTTACAGCGTACAAAAATGTTAAAAAAATGGTAAATGGCAATCGATGCGATTCAATTTTGTTTATAGTTTATCGAAGGCGAAGAATGAAAAATGCTTTTACAAGCAAGAAGAATATTCTTGAAGTTGCACGAACTTCGGTAGTAGGATTACATATAGAGTATGACTTCCGTAAAATGGAAAAATGATAACACATAGCTTCCATTAGTGGACTCACACCGACGACGGCAGTTAGTCAACGGAGGAGCGAACGAGTATCGAAGTCCGAATCGAACCGGTCGGGAATCAATCATTTTTCGAGAGGCGTGCCGAAGTTCTCGTTTAAGGTCAGAATCTATCGATCGAGGCCCATCCGAGCGTGGACCACCGCTGAGAACGCTGGCGAACAATCTGCCAGTCACCCTTCGTTGATCTCAGTACATTCGTCAACTTCAGTCCTCGAAAGACTGAGAACTCGACGTGAGACGAGGGTACCGCACACGTTCGCACTCCGTGTGTTTTAACCCCTTCCGTACCTGTTTGTTAAAGTAGCCGAACGATTGATGGCTGTTTCAAATTCCGCGAGAAGAAGTGGAAAGGGAAAATCTCCAAAAATCCTGGAATACGTATTGAAGTCCCTATATGTATTATAATCGTTGGAACACGAAGTATTTCAACCAAGACTCCGTAGATTCGCGATAAGGTAGAGTAGCCACGTTACCGACACAATTAGGCGAAAAATGGTTTCACGGAAGGAAAATTTTCTGCTGCTGAAAATGAGCTGCTGAGATTATGCAGATATTTAGTAATATAAGTGTTAGAAGTAGACCAAAAATTTAATTTAGAAATCGTAGATAACGCGCACTAGAAAATATCTCTGGCTACAAACTGAGCCATATTTTGACTCGATTCTCTGAACAATAAAGCCAAACCTTTCCTTCCGTTTCTAGCGTCAGAATTCATAATATCGATAATATAGAGCAAAAAATGTGACAAGTTTAGTCACAGACTTAAGACTCGTCGGATCAAGACCACGATGTACTTTAAGTCTGCGTCTGGAGGCTGTGAACGAAAATTATATAGCAATTACCGACCTGCTGACCATTGGCCCTTAATGGGAAAAAACATATCTACATAGGCACTACGTGTCCCCAGAGTTTGATAATTTTTTGAATTTCCGGGATTGAGTATCATTCGTTACAAGCACTCAAATATCAATAGCTTCATTTTCGAGCAACATTAGGACATCTTTACCACTAAATCTGCGGACGTTGTCGCGGGGTCCTCGTAATTCCCTTAAAGAAGCAAACGGAGGAAAAAAGGTCGAACGACGACGACGACAACGACGACAATGACGGCGACGACGATCGTGAAAAGAAGGGGAAGATCTCGGCGATCGCGTGGGCGGACTTTTATAGCGGTTAATTGCTTGATTTATAATCTCAGCCGGGCTGTGCCCCGGCAATCATAAATGATCGCGCGGCTCTGGCTCGCTAATATCCGTGGATTTTTGCGCGGCCTCTAGAAGAAGGGCGAAGGGCGATCAAACTTTGATTAAGAGTCGCCTGCCATACTCTTGCGGGGCCTCTTCTGTGGCCCCCGGGACAAAAACTAGGGGACATCGTCTACCGTAAACACGCCCCCGTCGTTAAGGCAGGACCTTGAAATTTAATTCGCCGCTCGCTTCGAGCTGCCTCCTCTTTCCACCCTCTTGTGAGCCGTACTTTCGGCTAATCAGAGATCGCGAGTTTTACGAGCCTCGATCTGATCGTTAAAGGGTATCGGCAGCATGGCCGCCGACGTCGGCCTCGTCAACAAAGACACGGAAGCTACCACCTGTGCCATTAAATCGAACCTATGTGCGACCGATGATAAACACCGAGAAAAACGGGGTACCACCGCGAGAGAAAATCGACAGTTCTTTTCTCTCGGTACGGTCGTTTCTTTCATTCGACTCCTTGGTCATCATGCGATTATGGTTTATTCGTTTCCAGGTGAAATCATGCATGATGTACATACTGTGTTTAATCAACGTTGAAACGTGTTTTCAGCAATTGTTCCCTTTTCGAATGTGAGATCATCTTGGATTAAATGAGGACGTTACTGGATTGACAAATATTGGATCGACACAATTAAACAAATTTTTTAAATCTCTAAAGGCGCGTTCAAATTTCACTTTTAATTCCTCCGTTCAAAAGAAATGAAATCCGCAGACCCAGTATGCAGTGGACATCAATAAAAGTCAGACCTCAGTCAGAGACTTAAATCGACACAGTCAATCATTTTTCCGACTGGAACAGGATGTCCTAAAATATTCCAAAAATCCTGAAAGACGTCTTCAAGCCTGGCTTTCATATTCCAGCTCGAAATGTTCAAAGTTTGAGTGCTATTACTGAAGGTAGTCGCACTAAAGGGACAGTAGAGGCCCAGAATCCTGAGAGACCAGGTTCATCTCGAAATTTGTTGGCCCACAGCTCGAGTTATCGCCACCTCCGCGAGTGGGACGGCTTCAACCCCGTCGAAAACATGGTGTCGCGACTCCGATTCGCCATGGCAGAGCCTGGCGAGCCGACGAAGCCGGCAAAAGACGATTGTTGCGCCAACAAAATACGCGGGCCGCGGCCACAAAGAAAAAAGAATCGGGACCAGTCTGGGGCTCGGTGCATTGTCGCGGCGAGGACCGTCTCTCCTCTGTGTATACATATATAACTGGGCGAGTTTAAGAACACAATGCGCCATAAATCAGCGATCATCTCGTGTAGACGATTCACGCGGAACGCGTGGGCGAGGTCGCGCGCTCGTCCCAAATCTCCCGAATCGCGTATCTTATCGTCGATTTTCCATTCTTTACGAGCGGCGATAAGCTAGTCAAAAGCCTGTCCACTATCACCGACGATTGTGATTCATGCGGTTTACTTCCTGCGCTTACTTTAATTCTGGATGACCAGCAAAAATGATCACCGAAAGATTTGTAGCCACTGATATCTTCGTGGAACATTTTTCTCTAAACGAACGCATGCATCAATTCGAAGCTGAACGTAACTTCGTTCGTCCTGCTTCTTTGTAAGTTAAAAATTTATTTGCATAGCTAACGTCGCCATTTTCTGGCATACTTAGACATACGTGGACTGACGACGTTTATTCAATTGTACATTTTTGTGCAATCACATGCACACACTGGAACTACTACTTCAATATGTGACATTAATAAATGAATTGTTAATTGTAAGTATGAAACAAGAACGATTGCAGTATTATCGTAGTATCTTTTAAAGAACTATTTTTGAGAAACGTAGCGTAAGGGACCTAATTACTGTGAGGGTACCAATATTAATGACAGTACCTATATTAATTATATTTATTTTTAAAATATAATCAATATTTAAAAAAAGATATTAAATTTTTTTAAAATCAGTATGATCAATATGATATTAAAATCAATATGATAATAAACAATATGATATTTAACATTTATTGTGCTTTAAAAATAGATTATTTCTTCAAAACGTGACATTAATACTAATAATATTAATAATAACAATTAATACTAATAATTGTTGAAACAATATATTATGATCTTTCAAGCAACTATTTTTAGTGAACATGCTTCATAATACAAGGAATTCAACTCATAGATTGAATTAGATAGATGGAATTTATTTTTTAAACATTGTAGGCCGGATGGAAAATTTTTTAATGAATTACAGCTTGTGTTGGACGTTCGTGTTTCCGTGCGCGTCTCGTCGTTGGCATTATATATGTAAACAGATAGACGTGCATGCAGTTCGCAAATAACCGAAACGTATTCCCGATTTGTATTCATCGTCCGAGCAGGTCCAATCATTCTATTTGCCGGTGGATGAGACGAAATGAAATGAAATCGAGAAATTCTGCTTATTCTACTCGCGAACACGTCAGCTTTATTACTTTCATAATAATCATCCGCTTCCTCTTTGGTTAGTACGACGAATGAATATTTGATTAATCCCGCAGCCGCTCGCGAGAGAGCGTTTCACGCTCTGAAAAGCGGGCTTTAGTTTTCAAACGAACTACTAATTTTTTTCAATTTAGAAATATCTCGTGCGAGACCGGGCCGCGATATAAAGCTGGTGGAAAATCGTGGAGAATTTGATTTTGCGAACAGTGGAAATACCATGGAAAAATTTTCCTAACGCTTTCCTTAATTTATTCCTTAATTTATTAAGAGATTTATATCTCGGGGGTAATCTAATTAAACTTTTTCCTTAAATTATTATCAAACTTTCCTTAAATTATTATTATTGAGATCGTTTCTCATATCGTTCAGTCATTAAAAAGTCTGAGCCGTTTAATTAAAATTTAATTTTCAGGGACTTCGAATCGATTTTAGAATGTGTTCCCGTGGGATTGTCTGAACTTTCAATGGCGTAAGAGTTGAAGCTGGAAAATCGACCTTCAAGATAAGTCTAAATATATACACTAACAGCAACAATTACACGTGAAAGATAGAAACAATTTTACTATGTCTCGCATTCCTGTGATAGGTATTTCCCAAGTTCTACTTCTGCAAAATAAACAAATCTTATTTATAGACAAAAAAAAAATATTTTGAGAATGTAAAAGTATGGGGAGTCTTCTGCGTCCACCTACTATACTAAAAAGGTCTATTTATCGTTGAATAAATATAGAATATTAAATATTTATCCAATAGCAAATGATTTTTACCGATTCAGCGATAAGATACAATATACACAGCGGCAAGAATCATCTGCATCAAAAAATCTAAAAATAGCGCCATTCCACGTAGGAGCAAAACGCACAAATTGATAGACAATTTTACTGACAGGACAGGTGTTTTTTTTTTTTATTATTACGCATTAGACCAGTACTGGCCTATCAGCGGACATACAAAGAGTGAACATAGTACTGATAATAAATAACAGACAATATGCCTCCTAGATATATTCAAGTACTAACATTACCATCACATCACAATATAGGCGGCAAGCTTATCGACTAGAGATAATTCCTATTACATCAAATATTTCGCATATTGTCAAAACATATTGACCTAAGACTTTATAAAATTGGAAATGTATACCATGATAACGCCATATGATTAATAATTCCATTAAACCAGTTAGGGGCTTAAATATTGAAACAGCTATTAACAACAGTTATATGTATAACTTATAGTTAAGATAACACTTTTGGCCATTGCAACACGCGTATGACCACTTCTACATCTAATCAAATAAATCATATAACATAATGCATATGTAAATCTGCATACACCCATAAGCGCACAAAAACACACACATACATCCGCATCTGTAGAAACATACACTTACTAACTAACAAACATGATAAAAAAGTTACAACTATAAAGAGACTAACTCAGAGATGCTAATACATCCTCTGTGTTAAACATTGATTTTGTTAGTACTACAGAAGTCTCTGATTATATACAAGGCTTTTATGTTCACATTATTAAGGAAGATATCGATCGATCCGGGAATAGTATTGACGATGGTTAACAAACTATGAATTATGAATCATTTCCTGTCTACCTTTAGAACGCAGGAGACATTGCTATAAGAGATGATCTATATCTTGCACCGGATGAGAACACTCACATGACGAATCTGGAACCATCTTAAACCTCGCGAGAGATTCTCGGGTGTTTACATGATTCGTTCTCATTCTTCCAAATTTGACTATAAAATCTCTAGGCAGATCGTAACCGCTGTAGCAGGGTGTTTTTTGAGGTTTGAAGAATTTCTTTCAGTAAAGCTTTGCTATTAAATATTGTACTGAGATGAGCCAAGAATTCTTTCCACATTTCTTCCTTATGTATATCTCTAAAATCTGTGTAGGGAATCTTGTGTAGGGATGAGTGAGGCTTATTAGTGGCCTCTTTAGCAAGTTGGTCAGCTAATTCATTCCCTTGTATCCCACAATGAGAGCGAATCCAGATAAATGTAACATATTTGTCATTGTGGTGAGCAGAGGCCAGATCAAAAAATTTGTGTTTAATGTTAACGATATGATAGTTTGTTTTAGAGCTCATAGTGGGGCTTTGAAGACTTATTATAGCACTGAGAGAGTCTGAGCAGATTGCTAATGGCCTTTCGCTATAGTAAAAGGTGTCTATGGCCTGAGAAATAGCTGCACACTCTGATGTGAAGACAGAAGCTGTCGGATTAATACTAATAGGGAGATATGTCTGTGATGGAATTTATGTTTGAACAGTACAATATATATATATATATATATATATATATATATATATATATATATAATCGGCCACGTAGAGGTTATACAGCAAAGGGCTTAATACCCCGCCTTGAAGCAGACCTTTGTATATTGTCCTCACTCCTTGGAAGCTTGGAGAGCTAGCAAAACGGCAGTAAGACTAATTGGCTATAATGCTCAGGGTATTAATAGGTATACCTATTTCGCTCAGTTTCTTCGGGAGAATATTCCATTGAACGTTGTCATAAGCCGATAAGATATCTAGGAATGCAGCCGATGTAACTTGCTTGAGAGAAAATCCTGTCCTAATGTAGGCAGAAAGGTTAAAGATGTTGTCAATGGAGGATCGTCCTTTCCTGAATCCAGATTGGGAATGGGGTATCCTATTGGTAGTTTCACACAACCACTGTAATCTATTGTTAATCATTTTTTCCATGATTTTGCACATACGAGATGTCAGGGAAATGGGTCAGAAACTTTTGTTGTCTGACATTCTTCTGGTATCCTTTTTGATTGAAAGATTTCGTTGTATATATCTAACAGGTAAAGTCTACATTAGCGACTTCTAAGGACCAGTATCAGATCAAGATTGCTTGAGGTGTTGTTGCGCATATCATAGTGGAAGTGTTCCGTCGTAAAAACCCTCTGCGAAGGGACATCTGTACGACCGTGAAGGTCAACTAGCCACCGGCGGCATAATGACCATGGCCATCATAAAAAATGTAGCATAATTTAGCGTAGTGGGAAATCCAAGAAAAACTCAGCACATGCTGAACTGCGAACCATTCTAGTACCTAGATTTATAGTTTTATAGCCGTAGCCGCCTGTAATCAAACGTACCTTCTACTCCCACTCTTCCTAATTTTCCACCACTTTCCACACCTTCCAAAACACATCCTTCAACCAATCATAGACAACTTCCTAAAACCACACCCACATCCGAGCTTTCCTAATTCCTATACGATTGTAACCAAGTCAGAACTGCTTCAAAAACCGGTCTGTTAGAAACACCGAGATTGTAACAGCAAGCCAAGTCTTGCCATATCACAATAAAGACCAGTTCTCCGGAGATTGACAATACAATCATTCGCCGTTAAACCTTTACCTAGTCGCGATGCGATTTGTCCCAATTCCGGTATCGACGCGACACCACAGGAAGGATAGGTTATAGTTCAATATATCTATATTGTGGTTGTCAATTGCTTGAAGAAGGTTTCTACCCGGTCCATCTATTTTGAAACAATTCCATTCTGGGTGATGGGCATTGAATTCCCTCATTATTAAAAACGAACCAATGTCTTTAATATTTGGACGAAGGAGTCCCAGTGGGCAGTGGATAATCTACTGAAAGGAGGTCTGTAACATGCTGCTAAAACTATCTTATTTTGAGTGTTCGTAATCTGAACACAACATGTTTCTGTTTGATGGTCGTTATGTACAATAGAATTCAAAATATCGTACTTCAGATCTTTGGCAATGAGGATGGCAATGCCGCCTCCCTTGCCAACAAGGCGATCCTTCCTGACAATGTTGAATCCTGCGACAGCAAACTTTGTTAAGGGTTGCGCCAAGTTTCTATACATTCTATAATATCTGATCTAGCTGCTAAGCCAGTGATCTCAACTTTCTTATTTAAAATGTTCCTGCAATTCCGAAGTGTGATTCTAGGGGGGTTATCTATATTGAAATGTCTGGAAATCAAGATATATTAGATTTTTTCTACGATATAGATGGTTTATATTGTTTGAGACCGGAGGGACTTTTCTGTTTGGGGGAGGCTGTAAATCGGGAGTTGAGTTCGAGGTAGAAGATATGGATGGAGATGGAAAAAGGGAGGAGGCTTTTTGTTGATAAGTACAGAGAGAGAGAGAGAGAGAGAGAGAGAGAGAGAGAGAGAGAGAGGAGGAGGATTGGTTCGGTTTGGATGAATAATCCTTCATTGAAGAGCATGATCTGGATGCATTGAGTAGACTGGAGGATAAATTAGGGGGTTTGCTAGTGGAGTTTTTTTTTTGGGGAGAAGGAGGGAACGGACTGAGTCCACACGGAGGAAAAAGGAAAAGGACTTTGTTGACCGCCAATTGACTTTAAGTTAATGATACCTACTTGACTTTTTGTTTTTAGTGGGGGGAAGTTTTCTTTGATCACTGCAAACTAAGATCTGGAAGAAGTCCTGGAGTTACCCAAAACTAGTTGACGGGCTTCGAAGAAGCTAATGTTTAATAAAGACATTTTTGTGTTAATTTCTCTCTTAGATTTCAGCGCAGTGCAGTCTGGATGAAGAGTAGAATGATTTTCCTTACAGTGTGCGCAGGATGGCGAATCCTTATTTGGACAATCCAATAGGTTATGACCTACTGACCCGCAGTTTCTGCATATTTTTGGGCTCCGGCAGAATTTGTTGGTATGACCAAATTTAAAGCAACCATAGCAGATTTTGATAGGTTCAATATAAAGCTCGACAGGTGTGAGAATGTGGTTGTATAATTGTTGTATAATTTGATATTGTCAGGTAGAACAGTACCCTCAAATGTCAGAATGACAGACTCACTTGGAACCCACGACCAATTCCCGTTTTGAGAGTCTCTAATTCTCCTATTAAGCCTACGTGCATGCAGAATTGGAACTGGAGAGTCAGAGTAATTTATTATGTCCAGGACCAGCCTTTGATGATATCTCTTCTGGTAGTCCTGAATTTGGGTATAAAAGTGTTTACCCCTTCAAGATCTGGCTTGTTAGTTTTAATAAAATGGTTTGCTTCAATAGCTGATTTAAATTTGATTGAGAACCTTTCAAACCCTTCCGGTCTGATTTTCTCTACCTCTTGGTTGACTTTATTCAGAGCTTTAGCCAGCATAAGAGCGTTTTGGGAATTCCTTTCTTTCACCGTATTTTTGTCAAAAATGGCGGAGACGAAAGCTGGGTCTATTATGCCAGGGGATGGGAGAATCATGTCTACAGATTTTCTCTTATTACTTGTGTTAAATTCAGCCGAGGCCTGTTTCCTGGATGGAACTGGAGTCCATACAGTGCCTGTTCCGATGGGAGTAGAACTTTTGGAAGTCATGATGGCTTCACTCAAGCTTAGGACCACACGGGTCCAGGCGTCCGATGAATGATCTTCTTGAGGCACTTGTATGATTCTGTTATACATACGTATATGTATATTCTATTATACTTTGACAAAATTAGAAAATAAAAATTATGTGGCGCATGTAATGCCGTACAAAGCAGTTTCACATGAATGATAATGTGTTCAGGAATTGTTACAGAAATATGTAAGATCAGCCTTTCGACGAAATATCGAATTAGGTTTACAACACAAGCGACTGGAATCCGCCAATTTTGAGAAGTTTAGTGCACATGACATGTTTAGCCTTCCTTGCATTCGCTTGTATGGTCTCGCTTTCGACTCAATAGCGATTGTTAGCGTACCATAAAACTCCAGATGTGACACAAAACACAAGTAGCTGTGCTGGGCGCTACGTCACCAACACACTAACAGACTGAAATGAAGGAAACACTTTTGTTTTTTCAATGATCGTCGCAAAAAATTGTTCTTCCTTGAATATAGATGGTACCATGGTATTGAGTTGTAAACTGCAATGCAGCCCATAAAAAATTAGTAGAACGGTGAAATAAAGAGTGACCTAGAATGTTTTCGAGTAAAATTATTTAAAAATAGTTCCAATGTGTTTTTAAAGTCATCTAGTAAAAATCTTATGGTGCTGAGGTGGAAAAAATATTTATTCATGAAAGAAAAAATTTTTTAATTAATAATAATAGTAGCTTAATATATGAAAAAATTTAAGATAGTGTTGATGACAATAGCTCATTATTAAATTAATATTCAGGATCGGTGCTTTTAAATTTCGATATGAAATTTGTATTTGTTCGAATTTTTCCGGATTTTCCATTTTTTACAACTAGAGTTTGCAACTACAAAATTGGAAAAATATAAAATACGTATCATTACAATTAATATTATTCTTCATTTATATTAATTACAGATTTTATACACAAGATTTACATGTTTGTTACATATTTCTTATAAAACAATTAAGCTGTACTTTCTAATTCTGGTTAAAAAAATAATGTGCATTCGGTTTTATGCTAAAAGACGGCCCGGTTCTCTTCCAAGAAACACGACACGGTTCTGTGTCATGCTAAAAGACGGACCGGTTCTGTTCCAGGAAAGACGGAACGGTTCTGTGCCATGCTATGGCTGAGCAGATGTCAGCACTATATCGGGAACGCCGGAAACCCGGGCGTGAGCACTCTCCTATCCTCTCTGGTCATAACATCAGATATGTAGATAACTAGTCAATCATTTGTATTTGACTAGATTTGATCATTTTTGTGGATCTAGTTCCAACATTTATTGTTCGTCAGCGTAGAGGGCGTAAGAAAACCAGTTGTTTACATGTGAGACACAAAACCCCATATGGTGATTGGTCTACTCCTATACCTCGTCTGTGGTTCAAGCGTTTTGTCACTACGTCTAATGGCGCTATTTTTATATTTTACGGAGCAAATGATTCATACCGGAATATACACTGTATCTTATGGATTTCTCGGAAAAAATCATCTGTGCTTATATTAAACAAAGGATTCAATTTGTTTAAATTAATTAATAAGGTTTAATAAACCTCCTCAAATCAACATTCTGTACCGTAGTCTCATGCCGTTCATGTTCTATTTATTTAAAGGGCACGAGAGAACAAATGATTGATGTATTCGTCTATTGTTTTTTGCACGATAATTAATACTTCAACGGGAGTTGTATTGTCAAGAATCAAGTAATAATAAACAAAAGAACTGTAGAGTAATTTTATTAAAAAATTCGTTACAAATTCGTAAAGTATATTAACATCGTCATTTTCAAAAGCAATCGAAAAAATAGTTTCGCGCTGTAGAAATTCGAGTCGCTAATATTTCGCAAAGGTTTCGCTCAGACTGTTCGGCCCCTGGAACTAGTACTATACATGGTTCAGTCAATCGGTAGATAATACTAGTTGAATCTGTTACATCACAAACGAAAAGGAAGGGAGAATTTTCTTCAATACTATAGCCTTGCGATACTGATGGTTGAAGTGGATAAATCCGCTTCGCATAAACGCGCTTGCGTATCGGCCGTTGAAACGTCAAACATAAGGGAATCGAATAACGTCGTCTTAGTATTATGACATTGTAATATGTAATATTTGTCACACGAGAACATGCATGGATCCCGAGACGATTTTTTCGGTTTAATCTAGTCGGTGTCCAGTTTCTGAACGACGACGACGCCGCGCGCTCGTTACACCTAGCATAAATAAGTACTCGAACGGTCTGCGTGCTCGGTACATGTGACATGTGACACACCGTTCTCAAATGTCTTCCCCAAAATCTTCCGAATACACAGACAATTATCAACGTTTCGACGATGACGGGAACGTGTCCCTCGAGCAGGACATCTCCGACCAATCGAGTCAAAGTAAGTCATACTTACTTGCATCGAAACAATACAAATTCATTTTTTTCTTATTTAGAATTTATAATCGGAAACGCGTTGGTCAATATCTATCGTTACCGTTTATTCTTTGTTTATATTCGATACAGTAAACATTGACTTAGCGGTACAGTGTTGTCAGTTTCAATTATCGTTCATTTTTTTTTATACGAAATAGCCGATTATTTAGTGCAGCTTGTTTGTTAATTGTTTTATCGTAATCAGGTAGTTTTGTTGAAGATTGTACTTATTTTGAACGCGTGTACAATTCTGATCCTCAGTTATTTTATTTTTTTTTTTTTTGTTCATTTTAGAATACGGATCAATGTTGTCATATTCTTTCCCAGGGAAGCACATAAATTCACCATTAGGCAATAGCGAAAGCAATCAGTTGCCAGAACAATTTGACACTGACGAAATAGAAAGAGACACCATGACTAATAATGCTATACTTCCTTTGTATGACTCCCTTTCAGATCATGATTTGTATTGGGAAATGAATTATCACAAGGCAGCAATATTTTTAGAGGTATCTATATGTCTACTGTTTGTTATCTGTTGAAATTTATCGTACTGTTTATGGCAATTACTTAAATGGCATTCGTTTTATAGGAAGGTAGAAACAATGAGAAATTCGAGTCTCATCCAAAGCACCCAGAAGATTTGCCAGCCTATCTATTAGTTCACAATAATTGGTATTATGGATTAGATTTATTGACCTCACTTTTACTTTTAGCTTTAGCTCTTGTAGAGGAGCCAGCTGTACCATTATTTAAAGTAAGTTGTAAAGCTCGAACAATAGTTTCCTGTTGTTATACTATCTCTATAGTGTATACATCTTATTTTAGATACCAGTATGGGCACATGGGTCAATAGAACTTTTTGCTTTGATGATCATAGGCATTGAACTAACTTTGAAATTAAGGTGGATCGGTTGGGCAACCATGCTGAAGCATAAAAGAACAATGCTGAAGGTGAAAATATAATATGATCACCCTTTATCACGAACAAAGTAACTCCAAATTATAGAGGGATAGAATAGACCTCATTATATGCATTGCTGCAGCTGCATTGTCTCTGTGTGTACAAGTAACATGGTTCTTTTCCACTGTGCTGATACTAAAAAACATACGAGTACATACTAATGAGAAGATAAGCCAACAACTGCAGACCGTGCCATTTTATATTCTTAACAAATTATGTTTCCGATAATTATGTTCCGTTTATTTCTTCGTTCAGTGCAATCATTAGACTGCGGATCATTATGCAGAATACAAATTTTCTACATCAACTGCAAGAAATAAAAACCAAATAGAAAGTTGCTTCTTTCCTTACTAATTTTGATAAACCGAAAATATTATATTTACATTTTTTAATTCTTTTAATCTTCCCACTATTTTAAATTTAATATATTAAATTTTGTCATAAATGTATAAAATCAGCAGTCTAGTAGTAACACTGTCCAATAAATTTTAACTTTTAAATGCCCCAGAATTTTAATTTTTAAAATCAGTTGAATGAATCGTCTATGGTCTATCGAAACGCAAAATTAGTGTTGGAAAGTGTACTTAGATTCTTTATATCACGTATTTTTATCGAGATACGAAGGTGACTTTGAATACCGACTGCCGTGTGAATCAGTATTAAGTTACGACTATTAACAGATTACTATTCTATATACCCTGCTCATTCATATTCATATTTCTTATGCAATGGATTAGTAATATATGATACCGATGGAATGTTTTTGTAACAGACTTAGTGCTTGCATACATAGTGAGACAATGTCGAGTAATTAATTAAATTAAATTATTGTTACAGTGTGCTACATTGGTAATCATGTTTCTGGAGGCAATGACAGTGTTGGTGAGACAGTCGTCGCATTTTCGCGTAACACGCGCTCTCAGGCCTATCTTTTTAGTGGACACAAAATGTTTCGGGGGTGTACGAAGATTCATCAGACAAATACTTCAGACGTTGCCTCCGATTTTGGATATGCTAGGACTGCTTCTATTTTTTATTACACTTTACACAGTATTGGGCTATTACATGTTCTCCGACATGAACAGATACTTTTCCACGCTGCAAGACAGCTTTGTAAGTCTTTTCGTCCTTCTCACCACTGCTAAGTAAGTATCGTCAGCCGGTCATCCTGCAGCTTGGTCACATACAGTCAGTCGAATAATTAATGGCACATACTTTAAATCAAAATAACTTTTTTATAAGTGGACCAAATGACTAGTTGTTCTTCTTCGTAATTTTTAATCATTTATAACTCGTAAACCAATTGACCAATTTCGATGTCATTTTCAGCGTGTATATAACTTACATGAATCTACGAAACACACTTTTTAAATTTTCGTCGCAAGCCCAAATAAAAAAAGTTGCGAAAAGCAGAAAAACTGAAATCGTTTGGTTCATTTACGAAAAAGTTATTCTGGTTTAAAGTTTGTGCCATCAATTGTGTCACATGACCGACTGTACTTATCGATGTATAAAAATATTTCTTTTCTGTAATGATCTGATTCGCTTAGCTTTCCAGATGTAATGATGCCGTCGTATTCGAAAAACAAGTGGTACGCTATATACTTTGTCTCTTACTTATCAACGATGTTGTATGTGATGATGAATTTAATGTTGGCAGTAGTAAACGAAACATTTACAGCCGCCGAGCGCGATAAGTTTAAAAAGTTGTTTTTACATAAAAGGAAAGCGTGCCAACACGCTTTTAACTTGCTAGCCTCTAAACAGAATCCAGATAAAATGAGATTCCGTCAGTTCGAAGGGTTGATGCGATACTACGCTCCGAATAGAAGTATGCATGATCGCATGCGACCGCATTGTCGTAGAATTCAATAAATAGATCTTATTTATTTGTTACAGGTATAAGAGACATTGTTTTAATCTTTCGACATTTGAATGCTTCTGGATCCGGAGCATTGAGTTCACAAGAATTTTTAAACATTTACGACACAATAGTACTCCAGTGGGAACCACAATACTCCAGTGTACCTTGGTACCACACTGTATCCAAACCTCTGCAAATCCTCTGCAACGGAGCTCATGCTGCTATCAGGTGGAGCTACTTCGAGACCATGATGTGTAAGTTCACGTAACAAAAATAATATTCAATTTAACACTATTTCAATCATAGAAGCGATCAGCGTTATTAATAACAATTGTTAATTACTTGAAAATTAAGCTCTCACCTTACACTATAATCTAGTTAATTTCATGATATTAATTTTATGATAATCGTTTTTAAGTAATTCCATAGCGCCGATCAGTGGTAACCACCGTGGCGCTCAATGTGTTAATTATACCTATTTAATATTTTTTTCAGACCTCGCAATCGCTGCGAATGGAATTGCTATGATCATAAGAATTCTACAGGCAGTTGACAATCTTCACAGTGCCCGTCTATTCGCTGCGTCATGGGACACCTTCCTTTTCGGAGGAAGTAAGTAAAAATCTTGTTTACAAATAAGTGAACCTATAATAATTAAAATGTTTTATATTACAGTATTCGTGGCTGAAGCGCTGATTAAAGTACTTGGCCTTGGCACGAGGTGGTATCTCAGCTCCGGGTGGAACCTCTTCGACTTAGGCACCTCAGTAATGACTCTTGTTGCAGCCTGCATTTTACGTCTTTTCCCGACAGCAACGTTCTTTGTCCTCTTTAGACCGCTCAGACTTCTAAGATTATTTAAAATGAAGAAAAGGTACAGGGACGTTTTTGGCACGCTGGTTATTTTGACTCCCTTGATGTCTTCTACCGCTGTGGTGATGCTCGTCTTGTATTATTTCTTTGCCATAATCGGGATGGAGCTATTCGCCGGGTACAACATGCGGAATTGCTGCAAGTACGTAGAAATATAATTAGAAAGCAGCCAACCATCCATCTGCAATCTGGGTCGTTTATGTCTGAAATGAAATTTCACTCTTGAATTTCTTTCTTTCCAATATTTATTTTTTCCCATCAATGTTTTAAATATTTGACGTTCCAACGATTATGTATTAAAATAGGAACTTCAATGCGTATTCTAGACTTTTTTTACGGCTGATTTAAAACCTAGAACAGTAAAAAAAAATAGTGAACGTAAACGACCCAGTATGAAGACTTAATTTACTATCATATATTAAATGAAAGATTTCAATCTACAGAAATACAACAGTCGAGGGTTTCTACAAATACTCTGTCAACGAAAGTACCACGCTAGGGTACTATTATTTAAATACTTTTGACAATCTTATAGCCAGCGGCATGACGCTTTTCGAATTAACGGTTGTTAACAACTGGTTCATATTAATGAACGCGTACGCGATCACCGTCGGCATGTATACGAGAATTTATTTCATGGTATTTTATCTGGTGACGATGATTGTATTAACTATCGTCGTATCCAGTTTCTTAGAAGCATTTCGATTTAGAATACACTACAAGAAATCGACGTCTAAACGCGACGGTAACTATATATTTATTATAAGATGTATCTTTTAACACTAGGTTTACGGAGCACTAAAACTAATTTTACATTACTTTATAAAAATAGTGAGAGTATGCTTAACAAAATTTTACTACACCCAAAGAAATACATTTTTTGAATAATTTCTCGTGGATGCATCCATCCTGTAAACCTAGTGTTAATGCAATCTATATTTTCTTCCGATTAGTTGTAAGATTAATATTTTGATAAGATCTTGATAGAAATGTGAACATTTGTTTTATAAAATTGTTTCCTTGTAGAGGAGAAAATGCTTCATGAAGAAGTAGAATTGAGATGGGACGAGTTGCAATGTATGATAGAGGATTTCCAGATTCTAGAGAAACTGAGACCATCGCTCGTGGTCGGCGTAAGTTTACAACATAATCGGTATTGTTTTTTAATTGTTCACACAATCTCGTTACAGGGAACGACAGTATTCATTGGATCGCGTCCACGAACGCGAGATGTTCTGCAAAGGAAAATGTACACGATCGAGATTAGCGAGTGGATCGCGGAAGCAAAAGAGGCTGAAAGATTATACTTATCGAACCCTGTATATAGCGCAGACGAGAATTTTAGAGAGGACGTAATATCCGAGTCGGATCATCTTAGATCTAGAAGCAACTCACGGCCAACGCATCGTAGCACATCTAACGTCGTGTAATTGTTGACAATGATAAATTATTAACCATTAGTTTTCATGTTACATATCTTCACAATGCATCGACTCAGAAGGTTGTAACATCAAAATGCAATATCTAGTTAGTGCAATTATCCAAGCAACGGAACGTAAATGTAATGAACATAGTGCTTAATATTTATTTGTATTCATGTAACAATAAAATTTACATAAAACAGAAGAGAGCCGGTACAAATGCTTTCTATACGTGACAATTGTTGCAGAAACCTTGATTGATTTACGGTGTTATTTGTATGCCCGCACCGCCCAATGTCGTTAACGTAACGGGGAACCCGTCAGCGATCAATTTCCGTGAAATGCTCGTTATTGTTTCTGGTTGGGTGTCCGGTAATAATAAAATATACGCGTATCCACCGCCGCCAGCGCCGGTTAGTTTCGCTGCTAACGCATAATTTTGCGCCTCCCCGCAAATTCTGTCTAAAGATGGATGGGACACTTGGCATGTGGCTAACAATCCTTGATTCATGTTAATTAGCGTCTGGAATGATACGATACTCGTTAAGATTTGCATAAATTACCTTGGTAGTGAGGACAATGACCACTTTCTTATAATCGGTAATAACAATTTAATCGAACAACATACTTACCATTAATTGCTTGTAGCCGTCATAGAGCGTCTCGTTATCGATACCCGAGGCGTTGTTAATCTTCTGAATAACTTTGACCGCCGTAATTGCTATATTATCTATCGAGTCTAGGATCAGATCAATTATAACGGGATACTTGTGTTTCAATTCCGCTAACTTTTCCACCAATGCTTTCGTGCTTCTGCTGACCCTCGTGTCCACTAGTAGAATTTTCAGAACTTGCGTAATGTTTATGGATTTCATGTAGCTGTCCTTTTTGTACTCTATCACGGACCCGTATGTACAAATGGAATTGTCAATGCCGGACGGATGGCCATGCATAATTTTTTCACCGTTCAACGCATATTTTGAGATAGTCTCCAAATCAGACATGTCGAATGCCTTGAAAATGTTTTTCTGTAAATGCGACCAGTGCAGAAAGCAACCAGATATGCAAACCGCAAACGATGCGGAGCTACCTAATCCGGAACCGATCGACAATTCGGTGTTTAATTGGATTTGAAACGGCTTCACGTTAAGCTCAACATTCTGTGCGATATATAAAAGAAGATAGAACAACACTTCCAAGCTCAATTTCTGTCTCACATTGAAATAGCCGATAGCGGCGACGAGCTCTTTGATTTTCTCGTAAAACTCGTCATGGTTCTCCGAAGCTTTTATGTGTCTGTTATTTAAAATGAAATTCTGAACTTGTTGTACAGGCACGTTTATAAATAAGCTCACTTTTGGAAAGCATATTTTAATGATTTGTTCTTCCTCCGGCAACTCGCTGAACCTCGCAACCGTGCGTAAACCTAAGCTAGCCGCGATCGCAGTTCTTCCATACACGACAGCGTGTTCTCCGTAAAGAATTACTTTTCCTGGTGCGGAAACTTTGAACTGGATCATGGTTCGGTTACTTTGGACAATCTTGTTTGAATACTATATAGAATACTTGTACCTCTTCTTGTGCACTGGAAAAGGAAATTGTTCTGGAACATCCGAACTAAAAGAATATTAACTTTTCTGCTTCTCCCACTGTTCCGGAGTCAACGTTTTCTGGGAAAATGCATGAATCGTTTTGAGCTCCTCCTCCAGCACTGTGTTCACCAACCTAAATTGTTCACAATAAATTGTATTGTATGAAACGCGGAATTTCATCTTGATTACAGATATATATATATATATATATATATAGTAGTACCTGTGACGTTGGAGTAATGGTTTTCCCTCAAATGCATTAGAAACAACAATTACAGAAAACTTCGCTCCACAACCATCAGATTGATCTTCCACTTCCTATAACATTTAAAACAAAGCAAAAATCACTTGATGTCACTGACTAACAACTGTAGCATATGCTCTACAGACTGCAATTTAAATCAGTTTCTTCAGTTTAAAAGGAAACGCGAATTTTCTATTGCAGAATTCTCATTCTTTTGTGTCACTAAGGTGCTTCCAATGCAGCGTCTATTTTACTACTGATAAGAATTGAAAGCATATGGTTAATATTACTGTTATGCTAATTTAGTAGAGTAATATTCTGTAACAGACCAAAGTTCAGATCCACATAGAGGATTATATAATTTACAAAAAGGTGGAATGATCTAATCAATGTTAGTGTAGATATAGGTGCAGATTGTTGATACTACAATACCAGGGCCCGTAATATTAATCATTATTCTTAGGACAGTCTCCTCGAAGTAAAAAATATAATGCAAATATATTTAAAATATTCAATTATTTTATTTCAAGTTAAAATTTTTTTTATACAGAATTGCTTATAATTGAAATATAAATAGAATACAATAAAATGTCCACAGGAATATATGGAAATTAATAATGGAAATAGATCTGGATATTTGTTTGGAGGGTCTAAGAAACCACTAGCAATAGACAATGCTATCGTTCCTATAATCGAACTATAAAATAGTCTGATTAGCCAGAGATCGTATTTTAAAAAGGCACTAAAATTATTTTCACAATAATATATTACATCCTTCTTCAGTCTTGCAAAAAGTGATCTACTCTTATTGTTCCTTGATAATTTTACTTTGGCTTGCTTTTGCCATTTTTGTGTTTCATCGACCATTTGTTTCTCGTAGCTAAGTATATCAGGATACATCCAAAGAGTAGTTAAAGTGTAAAAGATTAATGTTATCCAATAAGCTAAATATAAATTATCTTTCATAAACAAAGGTAACATGCTAAAATGCGAAATTATTAGGAACCAGAAACACGGGAATGGATCATTCTGAAAATGCAGTAATACTGGAATTGCAACAAGTAAAATTGATTTTTCATGGACTTGAAACGACAACAGGAAAAATGCTAAAGCACAATTAATATGGGAAATCACGAATCTCTCTTTCTGCGGTTTTAAATACACATCTATGCAACTCGGTAGAACTGCAGCTGTTGTTGCTGCCAAACAGATCTTAGCCAGTTGTGCATTCGTGAAAGTTCCACGTAATTTATAAAGAACATTCACTGCACACCAGATGTTGGCTACTTTATCTTCGAACACACCTCTCGCAATTGGAAACAATCGAAACACAACCATGGTAAATAATTCTAAATTCTTTACAAAGGGCAACCATATGATAAAAAATGTAAAAACTACTGTAAATGATATGCACAACAGCTTCACCAAATTGGACAAATGAAATCTTTTTTTGGGAGGCAAGTATCTACCAAGAATGTAGAAAAAGATTGGCAGTGCATGGTAAAGCTCCATTTGTTTATAATTTAGAGCAGATACAAATAAAAATGATCCAATAATAAATGAATTTTGGAGCATGGCTGCAACAGCTCCGATAAAGAGCCCTAAGGATATACAATTATACTGAAAATGACCATGGTCTATTAATATTTGGCCTGGATAAATTAGCATTGTTAGAATAACAATATGCTCTCTATCGAAACCAAATATGCTAGTCTTTTTCGTTTCTGTCCACAATACTTCATTGTTTAATGTAAAGTAAATTATTGCTGGCAAATAGACTAAAATGTCTGCTGATAAAACTGTAAGCCTCATGAAATATTTATGACTCTCCGAGGAGAGTCCTCTCGATTCATGTAGCGTAATATATGAAGAATTGATGTTATTAGCAACATAGCCCATTAGAAAACTATGATAAGCTGTTAAAGGAGGATAGTCTAATCCCCAGTACTGTAAATCATTGTCGGTAGTATTGATATACCATTTTTCAACAGGCAAATTATACGTTATCTCCTGCCAATGTCGTTGGGCTTCATAGTCTCCAAACATTGGGGGTTTCCCTTGACCGCTATGAGAATGGTACGTAACGCACCATCTCAAAAGGAGTGCGAACAAGGAAATTAATATAATCTGCTGGCTCCCTGGCATATTTAACGACAATTTTTCCGAGGAATTTCTACATCCAAATATATACCCTCGGATGCAATTAACAAATGCGTGTCAGAAAACAACTTTTAGCAACCTAAGTTCATGGTGGAGAATTCTAGGTTAGAGACGATATAACGGAAAAAATTGTATAAAATATGTATGCAGACGAATGAAAAATCGGAGAATACGTACCACGTGCGAAGCGTTCAATCCTTTGGTTAATTTATTTTTAATGTGGCTCTCAGAATATGGCATATTTAACCAATACTTGTTTGGAATCTGTCTTTCAATCTTACCGTTTGTTTGTATACGTGGAAGACCAAATATATAGTATTACATATATGTATATATTTTACACTTTGTGTAGCTTTTATTTTATTCTATTTCTTGCGCACGGTAAATGAATGAATAAAATTAAAGTTCCGAGAGCACAGTCATGTACAGTAAATTTGTTATTTCAATTATCTTTGTACTGTTAATTCGACGTCAAAGTTCGTGAAATGATTTGATAAAGCTTCGTCCATCGTCTTTGTATGATCGTAAATGTATCGATCACTTGAGCCACGATAGCACGATTTTGTAAATATTTATCTCCTTATTAGAATTGGTTCACGGTTCGATGCTAATTACCTGGAAATTGATGATGTTAATGGAATTTGCCTCCAACACACTTTTTTGGAAATAAATGCGAATTCCTCATGCACGCTCGCAATCGCATTCTGCGATTTCTTATATTTTTATCAACTTTTTAACAAAATAATCCACTCAGAACTTAGACAACGTATTAATCGAAATAAATATTCTTTTTTTAAAGCGTCACTTTTATTTTCTTTGAATAAGTACATGTAGTTATTTCGCTTTCAAATATTTAAATTTATACGTATGTATATATGTTAATAATAATGTAAACAGTTTACTGAAAAATAGAATATTGAAATATGATAATAATTATAAAACTTTCGGTAGTTTTACGTAAGCATAATTGTCGTTGAACATTAATGTGTACATAAAAGTAAACGGAATTTTATTTATTGCTTGTACTGAAAACAAAGGGAATGTGAAGAAAAGTTATATCAAATAGTTTCGTCAAGTTATAGTACTTTGCTTTTCTAAAAATAAGCTTACTCGTTGTAATCACATAGGCAATATGTGTCGTTTCTTACACGCGTGTAAAAAATTCTGAAAAATATATAATACTACAACTAATATATAACTAATTTATATTATAATTGCCAATGTAAAAATATAATTTAGTCTTAAAGTATAAATATCATTCGGTAATTATTCTAAATCTTTCTTGTAAATAAATATTAATAACATTATGTTTATAAAAATCTATACTGAATGAAAATAATTATATGTTTAAGAAGCTGTTTTATGTACATGGCACACCAATATTGTCTAATACCTGAATTCAGGTACTGCCGATGGTCACTATAGTTTACACAACAATAATAAATTATCTATGCATACACATTATATCAATATATGATTAATATACTCATTATTTTCTCAAACTTTAGAAACGTATTGCGTAAATTATATCAAATCTGTTCCTTAAAGAGGTAAGTAACATGATCATATAGATAATCTGAAACTGCAATTACAACTTTTACTAACTATGATCAGATACACAACCAGAGTTGGACAATCTTCAATGCTCTTAATGAAAATAGATATTATCATTACGATTTCAACATTAATCTAAACAATAAGTTTAATCGTGTCGCTCGAGTTTTCTAAATCTACCGCGATTTTTGATGATTCATTCCCGTCAACCATAAGCATTAATTGACCAGTCAAGCTAAACAGTTTAATCAATGTGTGCTCAACTCTGACGCACAACAAATATATATATATACACTGCTTCGTCTCACAGTGCAGTAAAAGGCTTCATTCTGATTGTTTTGATAATTCTTTCATAGAAAGAAATATGTGAAGTCTTATAATGAACTTATTGTTGAGAATTCGTATTCACAATGAAGGCTATTGTGTATTTAAAGTATTGCATTTTCAGTAGATTCCCTTATGACGAGTAATTTCATTAAATAGTGTAGCTTCTATCTACCGTTTATATTAAATCGGAAGAATGTGATTAATGGTATGATAGCAAATATCATTATAGAGCGCGTAGAAGCATTTCTCAGTTTCTCTTGAAGATCTGTACAGTACATGTACAATATATACGACCGCGAGAATTAACAAAATAATTATTCAAAAAAGAAAAAATAGATGCACTCTTCTCTTTCAAAGGGAACTCTTCTATATAAAACTCTTATTATAGATTCTTGAAATTTGATGAACATTTCGATGAAATAGCTTCCCTTCTCTTCATAGGTTCTCGATCTAATACTATAGTATATTCACGTTGACCAGCAGTAAATTATATCTCGTCAAGCAGACACTAGTAGCAGCAAATCAAAGAATATCTGATAGTGATAGTATAAGATGTTTGTCTGTAAGCTCACTCATTACTTTAGAATTTTTTTCATCTGTTTTGTTTGATGCTGCATACTGTATTGAGCATTCTCAGCTTTCGCGATAAGGGAATCCAATTTGTCTAAATGCGATCCCATTTTTTTGTTGAGGTCTATATGCTTCAGCTGTGATGGTTCAAATTTTGCATTCTCTACGGTCTGCTTATCCTCTGACAAATCTACAGTTAATTGTTCGTCGTTTGCTTCTGCTTCATTGGTAATCCCCTCCGCCTCGTTGTGATTTCGTTCGGTGACCTTGTGATTCGGTGTACTATTTCTAGATCCAACTCTCACTTTCAGCAAAGTACTGAGACTGCCACATACGGTCTGCAAAAGATCTCTGATTACTATGATTCCTGGCGACATATTGTTACAGTCGTTTTCGTTGATGAAAAATACATAAGCAATCGTTCAACCTTGAATCTGTTAATCTTTTTTTGTGTCACGTTCAGAATAGTGTGTAATTCGTCTAATCCGCCGCTAACTCGTTGTGCGGCTTCGTCGGAGGTCTCCAGGTTCTATAAATTACAAAAGTATATTTAATTCACTGCCACATCATTTTTTATTTGGTGCACTAAATTTCAATTAAAAATTGAATCAAAATGCGCCAGTACCTATACTGTTCTTAGTATAGAATACTCTAATAGAGCCACGAGTGTAGACGATGAAGAAATGATATTTATATATAAGCAAGTAATCAAAAGTAGAAAATACTTGACAGAATATTGGGAGATTTAAACAAATTTTTAGCGATTAAAATCACCAGAGATATTGCCAAGAGAATCTCCTTAGTGCTAAGGGGTGATGATACTTTCCCTTAAAAGAGTGCAAAATTTTCTCCTCCTGTATCTTACAGAAAAATAACTAGGTATTACGGGGTATATATATTTTTTATCAATAGTTATAGAGGCTTGGTTTTTGGTGAAATATTTTTTGCCACGGGTGCGACACCTTTTTTTAATGGTCCGTTAACGTAATTACCTGCATCATCGTGTCATCGTCCTCATCATTCGCACGATTTTCCTCCTCTATCCTCTGTGTCTCTTTCCACTCCTCTTCGCTCGGTATCGGCAACCCTAATAATTCCGCTCGTTCGCACGCGTGGATATAAGCCTGAGACATTTTGTCGGAAACAATTGTGCAATGTTAACAGCCGCGTAACAATACAGCACGGGGCTTCCGTTCTCTAAAGACACTGAAATTCACGGAACGTCAGAGGGTGAGAAAGACGTACGCCCCTCGGGAATCCATGATACCAGAAACCGTGCGCATACTCCGTCGGGGAATTAAGTACTTAATTCCGGAGGGTTTGCGGAAACCAATGCAATTCCTGCCTAGCAATACCCGCGAAATATACTACTTTGATGAAACGTCACTGGCTTACAAAAGATCTAAAAAGAAGGATCCATCTGTGTCTTATCGTGTTAAAGAGAGATCTCTAGCTTGGACAAAAAATGATGAATCTTTTTAGCTGCTGAATTTTTTTAGCTTTTGAATCGAGTGGATGGAAATTAACCTCCGAACCTCGAGAAATTATACCCCTTTCGCCTCAAAATGTTCGTTTTATGTTAACTGAATTTTTCGGGGTCTTTACCGCTTTAAATGAATTTGCGCAGCCAAAAACATTGGTTAATATATATAATTATACGTGATCTATATATCCCCAAAGTGTCATTATTTTTTGAATTTCAGAATTAGGGATATTCTCTTGTGGGTGAAACAAAGGGGAGGGGCGCAACTCTTTAACGTCTCGCACGTTTACAACAAATTTATTTTTCAATTTTTAATACTATTTAGTGATAGATGTTTTTAAAATAAAAAATCTGAATATATTTATAATCCAATCCTGAGCGCGATATTATAAGGGCCGAACTTCAAGGGTGTTCCACCCCTTATGGCTCGCATTAAAAAATTCTGACAGTTCTATAAATTAGTAAAATCGCATTGAAAACAAAAATACCGACAGAATATGTTCTTGAATGCTCTTGAAACTTTGAACGATTAATAAGTGGATAGATTTATAAATTGAAACGTTCACTGTATTAAAAATCGCTTGTATTTATGTATGGCGCTAAGAAAGTCTCGTCGTACAGCTATACTTATTTTAATACCTTCACTCTATTGACAATCCATAAACAGTTCTCATTGAAGTAAATTATCGCAATAAGCGGCACGAAAACACACAGCACACATACACGCGCGCGTACTCATACACAGAGAAAAACACTCGTTGTACAAACTCCTGTGAATGAAAGAAATAACCAGTATGCCAATACTTTGTACAACTATTATTCAAGACAACAGTCATCTTAACACACATGTTCCCAAAACTCAAAACTATGCATGAGAGAACATTTGTTTTAGGGGCATTACCTATTCTGGGAGGGGGGGGGGGATGTGAAAACTGTAACAAATTTTAGAAAAAGCGGTGCTGTATTAAATACGAGATGTTTAATGAATCTCTTAATCGCATTAGGATATTACCAAGATAAATATATATGTATATATTTATATAATTCAAACATATTTATGTACAGTACGTAATAATACGTAAATCAGTCGTCTCCTTTAAAACAGGGGTTAATTAAAAAGAACATTGCATATTAGGTCATACACTGAGATACTGGTCGAAGATGCGCTCAAACTATCACAAAATCCAGCTTATAAATTCACCCCTTCATGCTCTGTACAAACTGTCGACACCTCACTTTGCGTCTCTCTCCCTTCCCACATTGATCATCCTATTTGCGAAAAACAGGATCAACGATGATTCTGAAAGTATGTACAAAAGAAAACCGTAGGAAAATCCACTACAGAATACATATATAACGAAATAAATCTATACTATAATATCTATCTATATACTGAATGTCCGATTTAAATCGATCACCTCAAATATCTCTGTAATTGTTTACGATATCGAAAAAGGTTTCAAACAAAAGCTGAATGGTATCGAGGAGGACGTAATTGTAGGTGGAGACGTAAAAGATACATGAAGGTCAACTTTATTTTTTTTAATGGAACCGTATATTTTTTAATACATTGATCGATACAGCGCGTCGTTCCTCGTAAAAAATGATTAGCCTATTTATACCGAAAAACCGTTAGTTCGGGCAATATTTTAACTTTTAAGAGAGTACTCAATTGTAACTATGCCTCCACCTAGAAAAAAAAACCATTCAACTTTTGTTTTGAAACATTTTCCGGTATCATAAATAATTTCAGCGGTATTCGAGGGGAGCGATTTAAATTTGACAGCGTGTATGTACACATATATGTATATGTATATATATATATATATATATATAAATTGAATTACTATTAGTTAAAAGTGATCAGACTTTTTCAAACGGTTCTATGTTATACACGAACAACTTTCCTAACAGTAACATTTACATCCAGTTAACATCGGTACAAGCATGATTTCAACATAGCGTAAACTCTGGGTCTGTATACTCTACACTCTATATAACACCTTATCAGCGAAGCAATCGAGTCGAGCGTACACTACACTTCAAGTGGAATCTGCGTGGCCTTCCGCGGACCTTGGACTTAGCTCGCACAAGCGGGTCGTGGACAAGCCTATCTTAATCAAAAAAATTTTCTCACCATTTTCCGAAAACCAGTACTCTTTCTGTCTTTTCGTTTCGACATTGACGTCACGCTACTGCTCCTAGACTCATCGCTTTGGTCCACCGACAGACCGTTAGCAGTAGTATCACAGTCGCTATAAACGTTTTCAGGCAACGATATCGAAGGCGTGGGACTCGTGCCCACGGACTTCTCGTTCGAGTCGCTTGAATTCCGACTCCAATCCCCGTTCACAGTGTTCGAATTCGTTTTCCTCTTTCTCCTCGTGCTCAGTGCGGTCTTCATGAAAAAGGACGTGGCGCTCAGTTTGGTATCTTTCAGAGTCACGCCGCTGTTATTCGAGTTCAAAGTGTCCATCGACTGTTTAGCAGATTTCTCGCTTTCTGGGAACATTTTCACTAGCAGTGAATTAGACTCGTTCAAATCTTCTATGTAGGGGCTAGTGAACTCCAAGCTCTTCACAGATTCTGTCTCGTAGTTGTCCTTACACGGTGCAGTCAATTGAACACAGGATTTCACCTCGTGATTGTTATACCAATCGGTTGGGCTCTCTGAAACATGCTTAGGCCTCTTGCAGGTTTGAGAATTGTTCTGAGAACCTTCAAACACTAACGTATCGTACACGAGAGAATTTGAAGGATATTCTACGACTGAATATGGTCTCGTCTCGCTTTTTAGAATTGTCTTGCTGCCGCTGCCCGCGACTTCTTTTTTCTGTCTCCTTTTCCTCTCCTTTTTCGACTCACGGTGTCTCTCGTCTATCATCAGTTCGCGATACGTGCCCGTGATGTGAGACGCTATCTCGCTTGGCCGTCGTATCTTCGTTTTCTTCACGTGAGAACTGAAGTTCTCCGCGCTCTTTCGCCGTAGAGTCTCTTTCTTCAACTGCTGCTTCTCTTTACCCACTATTTCCTTCGTCGATCGACAATACAATAGAATCAGGAATATCACAAAAATCTGGGAACACAGTAAAACTACGTATTGACCTATCATTGCGAACGTTCCTCGCCAACTATTGTGGTCGTACAAAAGGTTCTTCACTGAATTCGATAGAGCGGTTATCTCTTCCCTCAACATTGCGATCTCTTCCGCTCTCTTCATCTCACGCTCATCTCGTTTTTTTGTCTCCTCGTTCATCACCGACACCGTTCGTTCCAGAGACCTTTGCATCTCCTCGACCTGCTTCTTGTAGCGTCGACTTAGTTCCTCTAAGTATTGCCCACTTAAAGACATGTTCCGCTCCAATGCCTAGAAACAAAATTACAATAGAAAAACTATTGAATCCTTTGCATTGGGATTTTACACACATATTTATCGATTTTTTTCAAGTAAAAATAACCAAAATTACGTGAATTATATATTTCTTTTATGGAGCCTATTTAAAGATATCCTGCATTTTGAAGTCAAATTACCGTTTTTCTCTATTTTGGCCTTTAGCACAATGAAAAAATAAGAAAAAATTTGGATTCGTATGATAGCAGGGCATATGCTGAAGATTCTCTTAAAATTTTAAATGAATCGGTAAACTGCAACTTGAGATATCGTGACGACCGTTTCGAAAAAAGTAGTTTCGAGAAAAACGCGTTTGAAGATTCAACTATCAATACTCCCTTTTTTCAACATGAAAAATCAGTATTCCCGGTTAAACGTGACCAACCTTTTAGCTTACCTTAATTCTATTAGACAGTCGAAGGAACACAGATTCTTTTTGCGGTATGATATTCATTGTCGACTGCGTTGCAGACGCACTAGCGGCTGATCCGCCTTGCATCTGCACTGCCACCCCTTCTAAATCCTTCAGGTCGGACAACAATGTATCCAACGTCAAAGAATCCTGAGAGGATAGTTTCATTTCTTGCTCCAGAATCTCCGGTTGCTTTCCTTCTTGTTCATTTCCATGTCGTTCCATTTTCTCTACAGTGCTTGGTGCGCTCCGTGCTTCTACGGGTTCTGCATCAACGATTGCATCATCTTGCGGTGCTTCATTGTTATCATTAATGGCCACTGGTACGGAGGCAGTAGCTTGAGGAGAATTTTCAATCACAGTACCAGGGCTACCAATGGGTTCTTCAGAGACTTTTATGGGTGCGTGTTGACCAACATTTGTGGATGACTCGCTTGACAACGTCTCGGCAGGAATTGTTTCTTCCACGGTGTCGCTGCTAGATTCTAAAGCGGGTACCGAGAACTCGTTCTTCACCTCCTCTTTCTCCAGCATTGGCTTAACCTGTGAGGCTATGTTCTCCGAACTCGAAGGAGTCGCGACCAATTTCTCAGGTTCTTCTTTTGGCAATTCCTGACTAGTTTTCTGCTGATTTCGAGAAGATGCTGATTTAGAAGTGCTCGCATTAGACGTGGACACAGTTGAAGAACCCTCGAACGACTTGACCGACTCATTATGCACACGAGAAACGTTCTCCTTGCCAACATTTTTCGAGTTATTAAACGGTATCGCTACGTCGGCTATGAAGCTCGTGTTCACGACCATTTTACCCTCTTTTATCGCTATCATGTTGCAAAGTGCTGCGATATATTCAAGCTTGAAGATAGACGTCAAGAAATCTTTCTTTCGACTACCTCTGAATTCTACGTCTGTAGCTACCTCGGCATCGAGGCCCAAACTTCTTCTGAAGGCTGGAACGTCCACTGCGTAGCTCCTGCAGAAGCCACTCTGATTTAATGCTCTATTCACAAAGCTGATCTTCAGCAACTGATTCAGCTGACGATCCCTACAACTAACTAACTGGAAGACCTTGGCAAACGTCTCTGCCGAGCAATTGTCGCAGAGAACCGAGTACTTCGGCGAGGTGCAACTTGCGAATGAATTTCCGAGAATAATGTCATCGTTTATGACTTGGTCGATCGCGGTGATGTTCTTGTCGGTGAATTCCCTGGATTTTCCTAACACCTGGGCCGCCTTCTTCACTATACTTAACACAGCATCCCTGGCGCTACCAAACAGGTTTCTTGGAGGCTCTCCAATCTCGACGTCTAAAGGTTCCTCTTCGTCACTGTCCTCTTCGTCATCCACATCAGTCCTCGCCTCTCTAGAAATTTGGTTCTCCGTTTCCGTCTCTAGGACCTCAAATTCGCTAGTGCCATAAGCGCGAAATAAAGAGACCGGACAAAAGTGTTCGGACCCATGGTAAGTATGCAGTTCCACCTTGATGAACTTTCCAAAGAAGTGTGGCTGTAGGACGAAGCTTTGAATGTCCTTCACATCCTTCGCAGCGAACTGACCGACTATGCTCCAGTCTCTCGTGGGAAAACGATCGCTTATATACACTGAGAAGTCCTTGGGAGATGAACTGAACAACTCGAAATTCGCTAGTTCAATTTTCTTTGCTTGGATCGCCTCGCAAAGCTCCACTACGAACCATATGCGAGATGTGCAGGTGTTCAGCATGTACTCGTCCCTGGTCGATGCCAGGACGCTTCTGGCACTCCTTGCTTCTGGATTTGTAGCTACGATCTTGGCTCCGCAATCTGGAGAAGCGTAGTTCTTGGAACGAACCTTCATTCCACTTGTACTTCGAGCCGGCGTTCCGGAATTTTGAACTGACGCATTCGAATGAGCTGAGGACAAAAATGTGGACATTAGATTTCATGCATTTTTATCCCTCGTTCGATCTTAAAATAACGTTAACCCCTTGCACTATAACATCGAGTCAGACTCGTGATGAAGATTTCGAACAGCTTCTACTAAATATATTTGTTATTAATTTCGCGTTTGGGAAATACTTCTTTGTAATTCCTTTAAAAGTGAGAACAAACCCATTTCCTAAAAATTTAAAGTGAAATACCTATCGAAAACCAATTACACAACGAAGCAAAATTTTAATTGCACAAAAATTACCATAAGACTGCACGAGGGTCTTGTGTAGAAATGTACTTAAATGCACTTACTTTTCTTCTTCTCAGCCTCCTCTAATCTCTTCTGTGTCCATTCGTTAAACGATGGAATATCTTCGTGTGGATCGGGGGATCCTACTGGCACAATTTCTTCACCGATAACGATGGCGGGTGCTTCGTCTCTGGTGTGTCCCATTAGCCGACCTTTGGCATCGGAGTCGCTAAGCTCGGGAGGCGTTGTGACTATTTTATCTACTTTTACAACCTCGTCGGGAAGTATTTTATCTTCATTTTCAAGAATCTCTGTCTCATCGATGATAATAGGTCCTTGTTCAGCCCTCACTACTACTACTCCTTCAGATGTCCTTTCGTCATTTGATAGCAATTCTTCGTCAATACTTTTGTTAGAACTTTCATTCTCTTCTATAATAGTTGAAGGCATCGGCGTGCTTGATATCTCTAACTCTTCCTTCTGTGCTTCTTGCCCATGTTTGGTCGTTTTCGTTAACAAAGACGAATTTTTTCCAAATATTCTTGCTCTTGAAAATTCCGATGTGAACTTTGGGTCTACTAAACTCTGCAACTCTGCTGCCGCTGTGTCCACCAGAGTCAATACCGCAGCCTGTTCGGTTCCAGAAATTCTGCAGAATGTAGAAATATTATCAAGGTTTGTACTGTTTTGCTGGCTTTCTATCTATATAGGGCAATACATGATACTGTTATTTAACTCTTACAAATATATCTTATGTGTCTGCGAATGGAGATATTATGTAATTCGTGGTAATAAGATTTTCCTACCAGTGTTGGCGTATAATAGAAACTTACCCATGCGATAGATTGGGTTGTTGGGGAAGACTCTCAGCCACAATATCTACATCTTTATAAGGATTCTCTTTGCTCTTTGTATCACTATTTGCTATGGTCTCGAAGCTGAGAGAGGATTCAGGAAACTGTTCCTAAAAATAATGGGACATTGCAAAGATTATCTTAATACAATTCATAGTGCATCTCGATGGTTTGAACACTTACCTGATAATAGTCTTTGTAATTAGGCTCTAATTTCCTTGCGTTCTTCAGTTTCGCAACAGGGATATTGGGCGACTCCAAAGTATCATTTTCTATGCTCTCTAATGTATCATTATCATAAATTTCGGATGATTCATTCTTTCTCACAGAAGAGTAATAATTGCTTTCTGAATTCTCTGAAGCTACTATGGCGAAGAGGAGGGCACTGTTGAAAGGATGAAATTAATACTTCTTTTACCAGGCATATGCAAGAAATACAATGTTAGTGTCCAATGTATTTGTTCAAATAATCATGTGGTTTGAAACATTGATTTATTTTTCTTGGAGATATATTTTAATTACAATACGTATACATGTGTATAATATGTATGTATATAAAATAGAGACAAAAGGATTTAGGTATAACTTTCACTGGTTTTAGCTGATAATTTTTGATATCGATTGAAATTTCAAGAGGAGATTCAGTTAACGAAGAAATATAAAGGATATTGTAGAGAGAAAGTCTTTATTAGCATCTCAATACATAAATAAATAAATAGAAATAAAAACAATTTCGTTCGGCTGGAATCGTAAATGAAACCACTGCGCGACGTTTATAAAGTGACGCAACGCATGAGGTTAAAGAATTTGCTCTCATTTGTACACTTTTAACAGAAATTCATTCATACATGAGGACAAGTGTGTGCACAATGTAACGAGAGACGGTGTTTTAATGGGAACAGGTAACATTTCGTCATTGCCATGCATCGCGTTATAAAAATGAAAACGATCGGAAACGCAGACAAGTTTTGACGATGCTAACATTAATTATCGCGATAATAAGGAGAAGGACACGTTTCATGTGGTAACAGCATACTTTTCCTATTTAGGTTTCAGCGAAACGCACCGGTTTTATCGGCGCACCAATACCATGAGAATAAAGCGCGTGGCAGCCATACGCGGCCTCGCGTGTGTGCGTGCGTGCGTGTGTATATGCAAGGATAGATAGTTTAATAAAAGAGAGTAAACCGAAAAAGTACTTGCCTGGAGGCGACCGAAATGAAAAGCAGAGTCCAGTACACGCACGTTATGTGAATCTTCATCTTTTCTCGGGCCTCACATCACAGTTCACGTCGAGAAATCTCCTGTCAGCAGACAGATACCCTTTTTTTCAAACGCAGGACAATGTCATTGCTCCGTCACCATATCATCGTGGTTGCCGCCATCACTACCGCTTTTATCTCTGCCACTACCTCCATCTCCGAGCCGATTCTGCCATCACTGTCGCCACCAGTCACTGCCGCTTCAAAATCTGACGTGTAATTGAGCCGTTGGCGATGACAAGGTTAAATCGTTACCGGACCTGTTCGCAGCTCCCTTTGTCATGCCGCGGACATTATTTTCCAGAAGAATAATTACGATCCACCACGGGAGAGCAGATTTTCGTCAGGACACGCATCGTGCGCTATTACCGAAACAGCTGATTCGACTGACGCATGCGCCGCCGACGCCGAAAATGATCTAATGATTTTTCGCAATTTAAGTGTGCGGTTCGATGCTTGGTGAGTAATTGGTAATTGCTTATGGGCTCCTCGAAATAGTTCTGCAATAACTTATTAGCGATTTGTTTCAAGCCTCTGTTCCATATCTGCACCTTTTCAAAAATCTTTTGAATTTTATTTTATTAAAACTAGGATTATTGAGAAGAAAATTGGAAAATATTCTGTTATGTATAATTTAATAGCTCGTATATGTTAGAATTTCTTTCAGAATTTTGTACCGTTCATTTACTTAACGAATAGTGATACAAAATATTGTGCATCTTTATAAAGATGTTTTCGAAGAACACTTTTATGGGTAAAGACGAATTAATTTCTTATTAATTTTACAAAAGTTTACTACTGTGTTATATAAACTTAAATAATTTTCAGGTTTGTAGATGGTACCAGCAACAAAGAAGGGATGTGGAGCACTCATGATGTTGATTTCGATTAAATAATTGTTATATGTAAGAGGAAATTGTGAGGTAAGTATTAGTTTAGTATGAAAAATGTTAATGATAATGTACTTAAAATGATATTATAAAGCATCAAATGATTAAATAAATACAATTGTTATTTAAAAGATATGATTCTTCTATTCCCTGTTAAATAGAACACAACACCTGCGTCGGATCATTGTGTATGGATTGTAATAGGAGATCACCTAATTCTAAGGAATTTTAAACTCATTGAAAGATGATGTAATAGAACCTTGAACTGAAGGAGGAAATCTAGAATCTTTGCACTCTATTCTTTTATTTTAATTTACATATTATTTTGTTTCATTTTAATTCTCCTGGTCTTCTATTTTAATCTCTTATTATATTCTTTTTTAGATAGACTGAAAGTAGACTCAGTAAACTGAGTTCTGGAGATAGAAGTACCAAACAGGAAATCATTTTAATTTATATAAATGCATTTATTTCATACGTATTACTGACAATACTTGCCTTGTTAATTATTAGCCTCAATAGTGGCAATTATATTTAATTCATCACACTCTCATTATTATAGTACTTCACATAGTATTTTTTAATAACGCTAGAAACATTTAAACATGTTACAATAAATGTTTAAGGCGAGAAAGATATCTTTAAGACACCTCTTCTTTGGAAAAACGACTAAGGACACTCGTGCGTGGTTGTGCTCTATCTTTATAATCTTTATAATGTTATTAAAAAATATACTATTATGAGAGTGTATAGAATCATTCTATGTAAAAATCAATCCTCTAACTTTCACGGTTAAGATAAGAAAAATTCTTATAGTTGAAAATTGGACTCTTCAAAATTAAATTCCTTAAAGACATCCTCAGTTCTATTATTAGAGTACGACCCGTTGTAATACGAGGGTAGTATTTTATCAGAACGGAGCTTCGAATTAACATTCTGAAAAGGCATATTTCAGCCGTGTGTCTCAAAGGCGTGGACAGAAGGGAATTCGCGCGATGAATTCCCGTCACGGTGAAGACAGACCACGGGGATAATTTTTAGATCATAATTCCATTCGAGTTCGGATGATCCGCGACGGGGATGGAACCGCAATTAGGGAGGTTGCGAAGGCACGGTGTTCGGAGAACGACGACGGAATTCTCGGCCGGTCCTATATCGTTTTCGCGAACGAAGGAAATTTAATTAGTCGGAAACCTGGTTACCGCAGCCCGCGTGCATTTGAACGTGTCGTTTGGAACGATGGGGCTCAAGGCATGGTTGTCTTCTGAAAGATAAACGAGGTTGCAAAGCTGAAACATGTTCAACGAACTGGGGAAGAAACGAACTGTATAAGAAAGTCGAGAAATCTGAAAAATCATAAAAATGCACCACACTCTTAAAAATATCGTAGATGTTTCTGGTGCACCCTATGTGTCTCCCTTTTGCAGTAAATATTTTTCAACTATTTGTTTTTGTTAGCAATTGATCACTGTAAGCTACAGACCACAGTACATATATTTTTAAAGTAGTGGACTTACTGTTTTCTATTTAGAGTTAATGCAATTGGTAATTTATAATCAACTAGATTCAGTCTACAGTAACTTGTTTGATCTTTAATTCAATTTATTAAGAAAAAAATAATAAGCATCCCCAATTTAAAGAGAGCATTTATGGTATCATTTTGAATTTTTATTTTATTTTTGTTACCAGGAAAATGTCGAGGATTTTTTAAATAGAAGAACCTGTAGAAAATCTGGATTTGCGTGAAGATAGGGTAGTTAATTATTGATCAGACGCTTTTTATTAAAGGAACCCGCTCGTTGTTATCAGGAAAATTTTCGCTGGCCGGTTTTCTTCGCGATTCACGTCAGCTCCTGACACCGGCACACGTCTAAGTGGACCTTTTGTTCCCGGTGCTGTGTCCAAAGGGGCGTTGACGGGCAAATTGCGTCCCATGTGGTGAGCTTTCATGGGGGTGGAACTTATAGACTCATCGACGGAATGACATTTGACATGTAATTTCCTAGAAACGCCGCGCCGCGTGCTTACCTGTTTCGATCCTGCACATAGAGATATTTGCCATCGTCCACTCGCGTAAATGAGCATGCAATCCCATCTGCGTATTAACATACCTTTATATTATTACATGTAATAATGGTTTTTTCTCACGAATTTTCCTGTAATAAACCATAGAATAGAGCCTGCCCTCCGTATTGCGTAAGAACAAAATTCTATACGTCAAAAATAGTTCATGCTATCATATCAGACTATTCAAAAATCAGAGGTGTAAAGATAATTTTATGCAATACACAGATTTTTTATATTACAAAAATGTGATGCAAGTAAAAAATCGTTTGCATTATTATTGTATAGCATCCTTTAGAAATAGAGGGTAAAAAGTACTTTTCGTGTAATAAAATCGAATTAAAAAATTCTTTACACTATCATTATACCGAATCTCTTAAAAATAGAGAACGTGGAACGGAATCTATTCTGTAAATTGTAAATCATAAAAATACGACGCACATATTTAAAAAATCATTTGCAGTTTTATTACACAGCATTTCAGAAAATGTGAACCCGAAATTATGAAGCAGAATTTGTCCGTTCTACAAATATACAGGGTGAATCACCCAACATCAGGGATTGTTGCTGAAGATTGTTGTAACTGTTCGCTGTTAAACTAGAATTTCAATATTTCACGGATCGTCTCGAAACAGCGAATTTTTTGCAACGAAAATACCGAAAATGTAACGTGCAATTGTACGAGCTGCGCATTCTTATTTCAAAGGATACCATATAATGTAAAACATACAAGGTGAGTCACCTAACGTTAGCACCTTAAATATCTTTGTTGTTTCTAAAGATACGTAAAATATGGTAAGGACAAAGTTGAATGGTACAATCGGGCTGACACGATGCCAACAAAATTTTGTTTTTATATAATTTTTTTAGAGATATCAAGGTCACCTTGACTTTTTTAACCATCATTTTTTAAACATCTACAATGATAGTCCCTTTCATTAGGAATTCAGTGACAATAATTATTCCAACGTCATTCATGGTCACAGACAGAGAAAACGTATAAGATTTAGAATATGAAAGCAGAATACATTTATCACGGTTGAGACTTCTAGTAAATAGTAAACATACTATGGTCGTAGTTGAAGTAAACATACTAAGGTCTTTCAATGTTATTGTTATTCAGCATTCTTATTTACTATCAGTATGTTTTCAAACGCGATTCCGCTATGTCTTATTCAATGACTGAAAAGTGTGATATGATCACGATTTACTGTGAATGTAGAAAAATGCAGTGCAGGCCCGATTACTTTATGAAGAAAGGTACCCCGAGCGAAATACTCCTTCTAGACAGACTTTCATTAGTATGTACAGGTTGTTTCGAAGAACTGGAAGTGTACATGCAAGACAGCACAAACGGAAGAATCCCACGACTAATGAAGACAATGAAATTAATATTTTAGCAGCTATAGCTGTCAATCCTCACGTAAGTACGAGAAAAATTTCCCGGGAAGCAGGCATAAGTCAAAGTAACGTAATACGAATTCTGGCTCGACATAAATTTCATCCGTTCCACGTATCGCTCCATCAATAATTGCAAGGAAATGATTTTCAAAATAGAATTAACTTTTGTCAATGGCGATTACTTTAAAATCATTAATTTTTTTCTAATGTCTTGTTTACGGACGAAGCAACATTCACTAATCATGGCTCAATTAATCTACGGAACGCCCATTATTGGTCTGTGGATAATCCGCACTGGCTGCGAGAAATTTATCATCAAAGACAATGGAGAGTAAACGTGTGGTGTGGTATTTTGAACGACAAAGTAATTGGACCATATTTCATTAACGGAATGACGACGGGACAGAAATACAATTTTTGCAAGAAGATTTGCCAATTTTGTTAGAAGATGGCCCTTTACAAAATCGCTATGATATGTGGTACAAACATGATGGTTGTCCTGCTCATTATGCGCGAGTAGCAAGAGAAACGTTAGATTCTCGATTTCCAAACCGATGGATTGGACGAGGCGCAACTGTTTCAGGCACGTTCGCCTGATTTAAATCCACTGGATTTCTTTTTATGATGTCTGCTGAAAGAGACCGTGTACATGGATGCTCCAATAACAGTTGAAGATATGCGTCAGCGTATCATCACAGCATGTACGAATGTCACCTCAGATGAACTTATCAGAGTTCAACGTTCCCTCAGAGCTCGTTTAGATCAATGTATCGACGTAGATGACCATAATTTCGAATAGTCCTTGATCTTTAATGACCTTGGAATAATATAGTCACTGAATTCCTAATGAACCGGACTATCATTGTAGGTGTTTAAAGAAGGGGGGTTCCATTTAAAAAAGTCAAGGAGACCTTGATATCTCTAAAAAAAAATGATAAAAAAATTTTACGTATATTTAGGAACAACAAAGATATTTAAGGTGCTAACGTTAGGCGACTCACCTTGTATGTCTAACATTATATGGTATCCTTTGAAATCAGAATGCGCAGGTCGTACAATTGCACGTTGCATTTCCGGTAATTTCGTTGCAAAATGTTCGCTGTTTCGAGACGATCCGTGAAATACCGAAATTCTAGTTTAACAGCGAACAGTTACAACAATCTTCAGCAACAATCCCTGAGAGTAACTCGCGCTCGAGAGCATTCATACATTCGATGAAATATCGGGCAACGATTGATGATTCTGCGATGAATAGTCGAAACCTATTATCCTGCTACTTTTTATTTGCTAATTAGCACTGCCGATAGTTGCCCACCGCCAAAACCCGACTGTTTTCTTCGGCCAAAGTCTCTCACTTTTTTTTAATTCCTTTCACCCCTTCGCTTTTCATCCTCTTTGTTTGCCGGTCTCGGCTCTAGCAATTGACTTTTCTGGAAACGGTACAAGTGGCTCGCTGCTGGAAGACTGACTACGTTACTAAATGAGAGGCGATCTACAGTGGCGTAAATATATTTGAACCTAATTGAGACGTCGCTGTTCTATCCCCATCAAAAAAACTACAGCACATAATCTCCCTAAACATTGTCAGAAAATACTCGAAATTGCTGTGCGAAAATGATTAATAGACTTCATTAATAGAATTCAATTACCTATCTCAAATTTTCTCCTGTTTTTAATTCCACATTTTCATTATATAGGCATAAAATCCACAGTCCAAGTGTTAAGCAGCCAACACCAGAAACCTCCTAAGTTTTCTTAGATTTGTTCATTACAGTGTAAACACTTGCAACCTTTAATTATAATTAGACTCCGGATTTTATGCATTTATAAAATGAGTGGGTGCAATCTGAAACAATTAGAAGATTAAAAGACTTTAACACCAAACTTTTAAGATCCAAAAGTTTAGTGATAATTTTTCTGTTCTGTAATCTTGTGAATGCGATTGTAGTTTATGTGCGAAAAATCTATAAATGTGTCAGGAATGCAAGAGGGAATTTTATGCGATGTGAAAAGTTTGCTGTGTTTTAATTGACGGGGTTTATTGTGACATAGAAACTGGAACGACACTACGCCATTGCTTGACCGTTTCAACCGATTATACCCTGAAAAAGGGTCCTTCCGTTCCATTCGCGCCACTTCGTCCCTCTCATCCGCTTTTTTTCAACTTATAAGGGTCCATTAATTATTATTCTTGTGCGGTACGAAGGATTTATTGTTTCTCGCGGCGCTCGAGAGATTCAACCTCTTCATCGAGGCACTTGCGACCCAGTCGAATTCGCTGCTTTCGCATATAGAGTGAGAGAGAGGGATAGAGAGAGAGAGAGAAAGAAAGAAAGAAAGGAAGAAAAGGAAGAGAGAGTAAGCGCGTATTGTTTTCCGACGATAATTGCCTACACTTTCCTCTCTTTAAAATTAATTACAAGGAATTTCCCCGAGCGTTTCGGAGCACGACGTAATTGACAGACACCATTCCATTCTGATGAAATTAATCATATGAATAAATTACAACAGCCTCTGGTTGCTCTCGGAATACTACCGCGTTCAGTTCGGGATGAATAATTTCAGCGTTTGTGTGTTTGGTGTACGGTATAAATGAGAATAGTATTAATTAACTCACGATATTTAATAATACTGGCCCGGATACAACCTGCGAGCACCCGATTTTTTGGATGCTTATACATCGTGTAATTTAATGTACAACACAAAACTCTTTGAACGTTGCCGAGCATTCGACGAATAAAAAACGAATGTTACAACGTTCCGAAAAATTCTCGAGAATATAGCACATTCTTAAATGACGAAAGTGGTCTGTCTTCTTAACGCGGTGAGCACCAGAAGTTTAACCAATTTCACAAAATCAAAGTAATTTATTGAAAAGTTGCAGAATCGCTCTAAGACTACTCTGTCATCATTCCAGCATTTCGCAGATCGTAACCGAATTTGCTATACTCGGTACATTAACGTGAAAATTCTTTCACAATTATGGACAAAGAATTCTATCTTTCATTTTTGGTAGACGTGGACACTTAACTTAACACTTAACTTAATAAAGAGTTAAGGTCTTGTGACGAAATGGTGCTTTTATTTTGGGAACGCTCTCGGTGAAGATCGAGTTTAAGGAATTGTTATAACTAGACTGCGGATCTTTATGCAGAATAAAAATTTTCTATCTAAATTGCAACAGACTAGAGTGAAATATTTTCTATCTTAATATGTTTAGTAGCTTGAAAATAATGTAACAGTATTTTTATATTTTTCTAATGTTTTTACTGTTTTAAAATACACCTACCCATTTTTGTCATAAAATCAAAAATACCGCAGTCTAGTTATGACATATAAATACTTATGTATGGTTTTGTGTCCAATTTTGTGGGAATTGAAATAAGGAAAATACATACATATTCCTTTTGTTCAGAAGAATCCCCTTGATAGAAACGAAACAAAAATATGAGTAATTTCTAATTAATATAAACGTTCTTTCGACACTGGAAAATCCATAGTAGTTACTGATCTACCGTCAACTAAATCGGACTCGCTGTTCGCCCTTTTATTCGCGTTCCCGTGAAAACGACAACGTTTCTCCCGACTCACTTCGAGTAATATCGAGCAAACATCTCGTTCTGGATAAATTCGAGAACATCCTTCGGCATATCCTCGCCAGCTATCATAGCTACCAATCAAATGTTATCGCTCCATAGGAGTAGGTAACGTCTTCCGTTTACATTAAGGTAATACGACGCAGTTACAGAAGCAAACAGCACAGGGTATCGGTTGCAATACGTGCACGCGGAAAACACGCTACAGTTTTCTTTGATTATAGTTCTTCCTCTCTCGCTCTCTCTCTTTCTTTCTGTCCGTTGTCAAGTTGTCGATGAGACGAACTACCTGCTAATGAGCTTAATAAGCGAGCTCTGCTGAAATGCGAACTTGCCGTTTCATCTACGATCTTATGCGAACGGCAAAATAGTCTCGAGCACAGAGAACACGGGGCGGCTGGCATTGTCTAAACTTCGTTACACGTAGTTTTCAGCGATGTCGTCAGTAAAACCGATCCCTGGGACAGAGTAGCTATGTTGACAGTGATTGGCCCTTATATGCTTTGGAATCCTCGTGATTGTATGTTCTCATTTTTATCGCCGTGAAAAATTGCAGAAGTCTTGCTATTTTTGGTTTATTTGTACCGGAAGCAATTTTCGAAGAAATAAATAAATTGTTTAATCCAGAAAATTGCCTTTATGCTGGAAGAAATCTTGAAAGATTTTAGCCCCGTATGGAAAAAAAAAACAATGATTCAGGACGATTTCTGAGACAGTAGAATAGGCCAGTCCCTGATCAGACAAGAAAAATGGACGCTACCGGTGAGACTAAGAACATAATGAAAAATACAATAGCTGAGGGAATAAAATGAGAACTAATCTCCCTAGGATCTCACGTAGACACTGCTGAGTCAGTAGAATAAAGTGGTACGTGATCAGACACGAACAAACAGTAGACTGCGAATTTTATACAGTTTCAGTACCATCAAATTTATCAAATAAATTAGAATCTGAATATCAGGAAAAAATAGGGTTGAAAAGAAAAATTTTAATTTTCACGAACACCTGTTGTCACAAAATTCTACGAATGCAACAGCTCGGAAAAAATATTGCAAAGAAGAGCGGGAGGAGAGAGAGAGAGAATTAATAATGGTTCAACGTTGATATAATTTCATGGAGGCCCTTCGCATCAATTTTCCACCTTTGGAATAATCAACATACCTTCTAAACGCAATCAACTACGAAAGTCCATATTCGACTTCCTGATCTGCTTCACACGCACTTATGTTAGGATGAACTAATTAATCCGCGGCGTGATTGCAAGTAAATCGAATCCGGGCAACGGTGCTGGATGCCGGTGTAGGGGGTGGCAAGGGACCAGAGGGAGGGTTTTGGAGTGTATGCTAAAGGAACGGCGGAGCCTTGGCAGTTCAGCACGCTCGTCGAGTTAAATATGCAAATCAAGTTGCACTTATGTCTCGGGCTTCAGAAGCTACGGGGAGAGGTTTCCCACCAGGGGGATGCAAACACAGTCTCCAACCACCGAACATCCCCTTTAACCTGTCGCCCCGGTGCTTGAAGAGAAGCACTCCCTAACCCGATGCACGGGGCTCTTCCTTACGTTTGCTCAGTCGAGTCTCATTCGAAAACTGATTTGTCCTTCGTTTCCGCTCTCTTAACACGCCCGCGCGTCGTTCCGATCAATTCAAATGAAAATCTGAACCTTCGTTCCTGACTGTGTTCCCCCACTGTTGCGAAACTGTGTCAGTTAACTTCGCGCGTTTGGCTATTTTCATCCACTTCGGGTTTACGCCATAATTTTCGAATCATGAGGGACTGAAAAAAACCATTATGCTAGGACACTTCTTTGAAAATATAATTAATTTTTTATAAAATATCTTTGTGGTCATTTTATAGTACGTATCTTGAAGTGACTGTTCTTAAAATTTCGTTAGAAAGTGTTAATGTTTAGAGTCACTGTAGTTGATCAAGTGAAGGTTTGTGTTAGAAAAAAAAACCCTCATCTTTAGGGCGTTTGTTATTAATGCCAGGGAACGTTTTATAAAATATCTTTGTTATAGTAGACATCCTGAAGCAAGTTTAATTTTTTTCAACAATATCAGCCATCTATTGATGTAGGTACCAGTAAAAGGCCATTCCAAAAATAACGAATAATTAGGCCATTTTTAAATATTTTGTTTTGAAAAAAATTAAGAATAAAGTTCAAAATTACGTTAATATCACTCTAAAATGTCGGAACTTTTCACTCGTTGATTACCCTTGAAAAAATTGCCGAAGACAGTACATTTTTAAACGGTCAAGATGGTCTACCCTCTTAAATCAGCGAGTAGCGTTTCGACATTATTTGATTGACTGTCCAGATTGGCATTAGCCTCATCTCTAAAATAACCAGGATTGATAGTATGTAGCGCATGAACTCCGATCATTTCGCCCATTTTATAATCATAGGCCGAGCGCGGGTCGAATGTCTTTCGTCGTCGCACGCATAAAACCGGAGTTTGCATTCCGGCAGCGTTCCTTCTCAACGCCTTGTCGTCTGGAGATAGGTTCGATATGCGAGGACGCATTGCATACTGGTGCACTTCCCTGCCGGAACTTCTATACTATATATCGATGCATACACAACTGTAGGGGAGTTGTGCACAGGACGCTTATCCTGAGATCGGAGTCCTGGTAAACATCGTAGCGAGGAAGGTTGAACCGAATCCGAGTAGGAATATCCGGGAAATGCCGGGAATTTAAAGATCCCGGGGTAGCACAGCCGCCTCCTTGCTTCTTCTTCCTCTTCTTCGAGGAAACGGACAAATACAGAACGCGACACTCAATTATATTCGAATTCTATTACACTGCCGGCGCGGAGCCCTCCGAAAATTCTCGCGTCTCTTCTCAAGGGGGACACATTCTTTCCCGGAATTTAAATAAACCTGGAACGCTTTATTCCGACGATCCACAGAGAGGAGGTCCCACCCACGCAACACCCGCCAACAAGATGAAACATCGATCGAGCCTTCGTCGATTCGAATTTACGAGCTTTGACAAATGGCCACGGCTTGGTTCTGGCATCTTTATAATCCCAGCAATCTTCATCCTTAATTCACGCCATACCTTGGCCGGGCAGCGTGGGGATTAATCATCCTGATCCACTCGATCGCGAGTGGGATCAATCTGATGTGCGGGTTTACCACTGTCGACGTCTTCTCATGATAGCAGGGCTTGTGTGATAACAATCACACGAAGTACATCCTTCAGTGATTTTTTAATACTTTTTATATGTTACGATTCGACTGCGGATCTTTATGCATTTATGGCTTCTGAAAATTATCAAAAAATGCTAAAATATAACATTTGACAGAATTTAGTAGAATTTTTATTTATTTCAGATCTACACAGGCTACTACCGCTGAAAATAAAATTTTATTTGACTCCACTTTCTTAAAATACCTCTAAAAAATTTCAAATTGCATAAACATCCTCAGTCTAATCATAACGATATTCTTAGATTTTACTAATCTTTTATTTTTTTATATTTGCCAATTTCTTCATAAATGCATAAAAATCCGCAGTGCGGTTATGATTCACTGGTAAAGATTTTCTGATGCTTCAATTGCAGTTTCAATTCGACTCGCCGATCAATGAATTAGTCTCAATAATGTAATTTAGTCACTTCTTTTGGGATTATTGTTTAAAGGAGACCTTTTCGGGATTTTTATACAAAATAAGAATTGTCTACATTGATTGCAAGGCACAGGAACTGCATAGACATTTATTTCTTCTCTTAATCATTTTAACGAGTTAAAGGTAGTACAACAGTATTTTAAAATTCTTTAAATTCTTTTCACAGTTGTGTTCGTTCTACTGATCTTTGTCGTGAATGCATAAAATCCACAGCCTAGTGATAAGAAATCAATATAAGATAAAGATATAAAACTGTGAACTCCTTCTCAAGTGATGGACGATTGTAGCAAGATAAGAGAAGATTAAAATTGTTTTGCATCGTTCGCACCGTTCAAAGATAATAAATCGATGTATCGGAATCGGCGAGGTATGTGTTAGAATGATACGAGACACATTGTCTTAACCAGCAATGTAGTCTCACAAGACGCTTCTTAATTGGATAGAGAGTCAATGACTGATTGATTGTATTACTGAAAGTATTACTTCTCCGCAGGATAAGATACCGTTCTTCTTTTTTCGATGTAAAGTACTAGTCGATGGTCCGCTTTTAATGGTACGCTGGTTAACGATAACGTCAGCCATTCATTATTGAGACACTGATACAGTATAATGTGATACCATAAATAATAAGGAGTCTGATGCTGTGTGCCAGAGACATTCGTAACGGATTTTCTCGCATAAATCGATTTAATTCTCCCTACCAAATACGATTTTATTGCAATGAGATATAGCACATAATTAGTGAACGTCGTCTATTAATTGTTTCAAAGAGGTAACTAATAATTCACGATTATTTTCCGTGTTGGCCGTATTTAATTTTAATGTTGCTGTCGCTCTTATCTATTTTCTTTACTTCGACAGTGTTTTGTATTTAATCGGGTATAGTGTTTCATTTTTAATGGCGTAGTTGTGCAGTTGCATTGCGCGTCCCTGGTGCACGAGGTATTCGAGCTTGATGCGTCTGATCAATGGCGAGCCTGTTCTACTTGACTGTTCAGCTACTGTGCGGTTTGACTTCGGATTGCAAAATGTATTTATCGTTAAAATGTGGGTGTATATACATTTATTATCATTTATGGCATAGAAACAATGAAGAAAATAATTTTTACTAGAGCCTGCCCGCAATAAAATTTAATTAAAACATTGCTATTCTTCGAGATTAACTTTTGGCCTAAAAGACGCATTTCCTATAAGGCTGCAGATCTGCAAACGCTAACTACAATTCATCGACGAGCAGTAACCAAAAAGAGACTAATCTTGTAATTAAAGATTGTTGCAAATGCTCGATAAAATTCAACGGAGACGTTGATACGGTATCGCGATGAAATAGCGTGAACCGAGTCCCTCGATCACGATGACTGTCGTCAATGCGGCGAATGACAATTCGAAATGGAATCTTGCGCGACAAACGCATATGAAATGCACAATGTGTGCGGCCGCGCGGTGAATGTACTGCGTCAAATTGCGCCGCGAAATCCCGGCGTTGCATAATGCACACCGTCTTTCATAACCTCGTTTCGATCTCGGTCGGGAAGCTTCCGTAGCCAGGTGTAAATAATCTTAAACTGTCAAATGCACATGCCGGAGACCGATCTCCGACGGGACGCCTACGAAACGCCGATGGTCGAGTACGCGTGAATGCACTATGCGCCCCGTATACACTGGGCACAAGAACCACGCCGGATGCACTGCACCGGAATAATCAGCACGATCGCTCTGGTTCGACGACGAAACTCACCCATAAGTATTGCACTGGTTTCACCGTCTTATTGGGGAACAATATTTTTTTCGCCAGTCAAAACAAAAATATTCGACAAAATCTATGGAACCAGCTGGGCTCAACATTTGTACTTTTTTATTGCAAAATTATGGGAATAATTTTATTGCAATTTCTTAGGTGTCTTGGTGCATAATTGGTATGAGCTTTTGTACAAACATTCACTGCATCTTCGATTATTTTGTATTGTTTTTTGTTCTTACGTTTCTAAGAGACAGGAGAAAATTATAAAATTGTCATTAAATTCAAGGAAGCAACTGCGTCTAACATTTGGAATTATTTTATTATAAAATTATGCGAGTACTTGTGTTGAAATTTTCAGTGTACTTCTAACAGGTGTACCAATAGTTAACAAAATTTTCTACTGCTGGTTAATATTTATATAATATTTGTGTACGTATATTGTGTCCAATAAAGGTCTTATGTCTTTTCGTTACTTTTGGCGAATGAATGATAGCTGAATCTTGTTAATGATTGAGTCAGAGTGTACTAGGTAGATTGCCAAAGGGTTGTTGCGTTATCGCCATTGAATGATCAGGGACACCGACAAAATATCACAAGCCTAGCGGAAACTTCAAAGTTTCGGCGCTTGCACATGACTGGAGGATCGTTAATGAGCGCGAATAGACTTCTAACGCCATTAATTGTTGCCACGGGCCGGGCCAGAAGTACCTGTATTCACGTAAGTTTCCCGTTCAAAACATTGTCATAATCAGGGCGGAACTTTGAACGAAGTTAACAGCGGCGAATATACATTCGCAAGACCGTGGCAACCACCGCAAAATTACTGTAGCAGATTGTCTGCCTCAATCTGTCCAAAACTCAAATTTCTCGATCAGACAAAAAAGAAAGATCATTTCCACAAAACTTATAGAAAAATTGTATCCATAGAACTCGTCACAAGTCGAAGTTATTAAGTAAGTGTACAAATTAATTCGTCGTGTCCGCAATTAACCAATTGTAATTTTATTTTAAACTGAAATCTTTCATGTAACACATTGGAAATTTAGAAATTATTTCTATGTTATAGTAAATGCATTGTTTGATGTTTAATTTAAATTAACTTGTGCAGCTAGTAATCTGACGAACGATGAAATAATCTTGAAATTTGCAGGTTGCAGGTTGCATTTAGGAGATGCAATATTGCAATTTCCAAGTCCAAACTTTGGAAAGGGGCGGTACAGCACAGTTTACGAGAATTTATTGTGGGAAATTCTACGGCAATGATAAACCGGTAACAATATCTTGCCGGTAACGTGCATGCGCGTCTAAATCTGAATCTATAATATCATTCTAGATATCAATTGCGTAATTACCATCAATTTGGTCTACCAGGAATTCATGGCTTGGGGCCAAACAGGCACCTAAAACACAATTTTAGGGCACCCAGTAGAGCCCCGGTACGCATATTAGAAATTTCGTTACATTAATTCGGTTTTACCGCTTCCGCTTATGCGACACTAGGTTACACGCTCTCTAAAGCAAACTTTGGCACCGTCCTCTAGCCCCTCATTAACCGATGGGAATCCTCGTCTCCTTATTTCTTTGATTTTAAGTCCTAGAAATAAGTCCCGCAGACTATCTCCTTTTCAACCGTGGCGGGTTCAAGGAGCGCGGTATTTCTACGCTTAATTGCTCAACGTCGGTGATGGTAAAATTTTATCTAACGAAAATGAACTGCCGGAAGATAAAACTACCGGAGAGAACGATACCGGTGTTTTAAGTTTTTGCGAATTAAAATAATTTTCAGATGCGAGGTAGAACTGCGCGGCGCGCCTGTTCAGTAGAACAGGAGGTTGCGGATCAGACGGGGGCCTCATCGATTTTTCGATGAAAGACTAAGGATTTTGTGCAATTGCTGGTGGAAGTGTATAGATAAAGTATTACATTGCGAAGACATTCAATGACTTCAGGATTTGCAATTTTGAATTGCACCCTCGCCGCACTGGCGGGAGAAAACACGCAGGTGGAAAGGGTGGGTGTGCAGGAGGGAAGCTGCAACCCATAAAACGTCGGTGGTAGTCGGTCCCGCAGTTAGTAAGCGTCGCGACGTCCGTCGAGAATGCGGGATACGGCGTTTCTGCGTTGAGATCGTCAGCACGTGGTTACTGGAAGCTCGCCTGATTTATTTATACTCGAAGCAAAAACCGCGTGTTCACTGCTTTCACCCTCCCACGTATTTCATTAGTGCGAGTTTCTTTTTTAAAACGGTGCCAATTCTAAACAAGAATTCTGGAACATGTGTCGTGTGTTTTGGTGCATCGGGGAATCAGTTCCCTTCCGGAAGAATGATTAATATTAACATTAGAGTGAGTTCTCCTGTCTTCATCGTTATTTAATTCGTTAATTACCCATCCAGCGGCCACAAAAAATTGATAAGATCAAAGCAATTTATTTCATAAAATAAACAGTGAGAAGTCGAGATCTCTGAAATTAATTTATTTCTATTGTCAAGCTTGTATTTCGCAGATTGTAAGCAAATTTGTTACAGGGGAACTATCAGAATAAAAATTAATATATTTGATCCATATTTTGTTGACATGGTAGTCGAAGTGTTGATTAAAACCGTAGTTTTTAACAGACGTTGCTTCACGAGAACGTTCAGATTGAGTTCATCTAGATTTTCAGTTGTTTTTAGTATAATATTTGTTTGAATCAAGAAATTTCTTTTTCCAACACACAATTGTATCACGCGGATTATTTTTAAACGGCGAAAACGAGTTCTGGAGAATGTGTCGTGCATTTTAGTGCGTCGAGGGACCAATTCACTCCCCCAAGAACAATTAATGTTAAAATTAGAGTGAGTTCTCCTATTCTAATCGCAATTGAAATCAAGCTGTCACTTCCTCAAAGTCGGAGTTCAATATTCCTGAAGATCAAAAATTCAGTATAATGTCTTATAATTAGATTGCGGATTTTATACGTCTGTAATAAAAATGGATAAGTGTGAAACTGTAAGATAACAATTTAAGAATGTTGTAACATTATTTTCGTGACATTAAAATGATTGAAATAAGAAGTACATTTTCATCTAGTTTCCAGTTTCACGATAGACGTAGAAGATTTTTTTTACTTAAAAATCCACAGTCTATTCGTAACTTATTTCGAACAGTTTAGTAAGGGAAGATTTGTTTTCTGAAGTGGTCAGTCCTCTTTGATCAATTCTCGGCGAGGGAGCTCGAACAATTATTCCCCAGAGCGCCTGTGAATCCATTATAGGACACGTTCACCTGCGTGATTTATTATTTAGCGGCGCGGACGTAGTTTATATTAATTCCGAAACTCCCTTTAAAAACTACGAACTTCCGAATTTATGCGGTTACGGTCTCGCTCAAGCTCCCCCCCCCCCCCCCCGCCGGGCGGTAAATACCATTAATTTTATTAGCTTTGATACTAATAGGATTATGAAATAATTCTGTTCCGCTCCTCGGAACCTTTATCGTGGCCCTCGAATTATGCAACCACCGTCACAATTAAGAGTCACGTCGGATAAACGGCGGAAGGGACGAGGGTCGGTAAAAGGGGTTCCGTGTAAGCACGGAATGCAATCATCAAAAGAATGATCCAAGTTCCTTGGGAAATCCTCGCGCGGATTTCGAGAGAGAGAGAGAGAGAGAGAGAGAGAACTGCAATCTTCCAGGACTCTCAATCTTCTCCTGTCTACAATAATAAATAAAATACTCTTCAAAAAAAGCAAACGTTTTCTACCTTCAAACAAATATTAATTTACAGAGTATTCCAGATATTTATTAAAAAATAACGACACACCGGACGATTCTACGTGAAAAACTGCACCGAAAATGCAGAACGATATTTTTCTGTACGAGGCTCCGTTTTCGATGAAATTAATATTGAAAGTTCATAAGACGCACAACTTGTCTGACCACCACTGGACATTCCTACTTCGGCGAACGATAATCTTCGAACTCAATTTTCTCGAAAACGAGGACTCATTTGGGAAAATTGTGTTGTACGTTTTCGATGCAGTTTTTCACGTACAATCAGCTTGTGGAATCTAGAACACCGCAAGTAGATGTTTCGCGATGATATCGTCATAGATTCCAGGGACCGTAGTTTTTGACAAAGCTTGTTGCAGGAGGCGAGCTCTTTAATTATTCATTGAGTAATTTGTACGAGAGTCCGGTTAAGATAACGAATAACGAATATCCCCGATGTAATTACGAGGGCTTGTCGTAATCCGGGAAAGGTGAAGTACAGGTAAAAGGAGTTCCGTGTAAGTGCGGGGCGTAATCATCCGAAGAATGAGTTAGGTAACTCGTGAAATTCGCGTGTAAGACTCGCGAGTAAAAACCGCGATGAATTGCGAGAACTTGGGAGAAACCGCGAGACTTTTTCTAGCCACCGTGAATTATGGCGTTCGGAAAGTGGCTTCGCGTGAAAACGTAACCACGTTTAGGAATTTCTGGCGACACTTAAAACGCGTAAAAATTAAATAAATACCTCACGGTATTCCTCGTATATAAATTCGCAAAACAAAAAACTTTGAGGACTCAGAATTTTAGTTGAAAGCATTAATTAACATTAAAATTTCTGTTTATAGATACTCTATTTTATTCCCGTTATCAACTTTCAATGTAACTTATTAAACATTAAAGGACTCCTAAAATTTGGTCCCTATTCCCCACTGGTGTTCACTGAGAGTTATTCAACATATTATTCTCTTTATTTATCTCTAATTTAACTGTTTAAAAATCGAAGACCTCAAATTAAATTGAAAAGTATCGTCGATAAATAGTTAAAGAAGAAGATCCAGGGAATTAAAAAATTTTAGTTTCTAATTATACTACTTTATACCGGTACTACTTATATTAAATTTAACTTTCAAGATAACCTTTAAAGATTCAGGAAATACACCCACAAGTATCATACAAAATTTTTATAATAAAGGCGGTATATCCAAAGTGAACATTGAATAAAAAAATTTATGAGGGGACCATACGCCGAGGAAGATAGGAAGGTTATAAATTATAATTTGTGAGACATCGAAAAATTTGTCAAGGGTGCCTAATACTTAAATGCATGGATCGATGGTTAAAAATAAATGCAAGTATTAATACTTCGAACGCCGGAGTACAAGAGCGACATTGCTCACGGAACGAACTGACGGAATCGGAGCAAGAAGTGATTAAAAATGTACGATGATCAAGCAAGTGGAATATGCTTGTTATTCGAACGTCAAGGGGATGAGGAACGTCATAGGTCAGATAGAGGAAACTGTTTCGAACTAGCTTCTGAAAAATTTAATTATTCCTGGTTAGACAGAGGAGGATTGTTCTGATTCGATCAAATCGAGAATGGAAACTGTGCTGGGATAATTAAGCAGATTATAATGGCTCTGGGGCAAGTAGCACGGGAACTTTATGGTCAGGCAAGAACGAGGCAGGCCACGTGAAATGATCTTGCTGTTCGTGATATCGCAATTATAAATTCGACATGTTCTTTTTTCATAAAGCTTATCCTTATCCTGTCGTAGAGTATGTTATTTGTTGATTATGACATTGATGATAAGAAATTAGAGTTTGAAATTTTGATAAAATCTGCAGAATATATTTTTGTATATATTTTGGCAAGTAAGTATTCCGTAATCTTTCAATAGTTTGATAAACCTATTCATAATATTAATGGCACGTTTTTATATCAATTTGGAAAATTATTTGACGTATAAATTCTGTGATCTTTTAACACGAATATAGGAAAATTTATTAGCACAGTGTTCGATAAATCATTGATGAATAAAGACTCTTTGTGATTTCTCAGCAGAAATATAAGCATTTGTGGGCACAGTATTTGACGCACAGTTTTGTAAAATTATTTGATGAATAAAGACTGTGACCTTTTAACAGGAACACGTGTAAAATTTTTTAATCCGGGGTGCAAACATGTGTAAAGTTGTTCATATACGAATGAATTTTAAGAGACGGATAGGATACGGTAATTTCTCAATGAAAGTTTTGGCACGATTCATGTTTCTTTCTAATTACGGTTTCACTGTCGCATTCCGTGAGTGAGCGAAGTGACTACAGTTCGTAGGGGCCGGGCGATCATATTTTCGAAAGTAAGACGTTGATCACGCTCACCGTGTTACGCAATTCCGAGCGAGACCGGTCGTTGGCGTTCAAAATCAAATTGAACGGCTTCGTGCACTTGAATTTTCCTTACACGGAAGATCTTTCTGTCCTCCTTCGTCGATTCTTCCTGTTACAACCGCGGTTTCACAGTTGATTCGGTTGAATCCGCGTGGACAAAATGCAGCGGTTTGTTTATGAACACGATACGATGACACAACGATTCGTTGAAATACTTGGCGATTAATTTATCGGTGGGACAGAAACATTGCGCAATGTTCCTTGAAGAATCGTTGATTAATTTATTAATTTATTTAAATTGATTAATTTAGCATTAATCGATGGTAATCGTACCCGTAAATCCGCAAACGCTCTCGTGGACGCAAATAAAGACAAATCATGCCAACTATTTATGGCAAAAATCAGTTTTAGAACAGTAAAAAATAATAAAATTTAAGAATATTGAAATGTTACTTTCGGCCTACTTAAATTGATTAAAGAAAGAAATTTATGAGTAACCCCTATTAGGTGTAGTACGTGCAGAAAATTTTTATTTTGTATACAGATCCGATGTGTATTCGTCACACAATTTCCATTGACACTGAATAAATTATTATTTGGCATAAAATCTTTCGATCTCTCCGTATCGAACGACGTTTTCCCAACCAAGTAAACTGCAAAATTAGTATCAGAAGGTATCCAGGCTACAGAATTTTTTCAAATGAATGGCAAACTGTTTAAAAAGAAGGAACTAGTTCTAACGATTAACGAGGTACATCCAGAAAAAAGTCTCTCGCTCTTGCAGAGAGCGATTGATTGAACAGTCTTTTATTGCAGACCGTTCAATGATCGATCAAACTGATTGTCAAGACTACACGTTTAATCAGCGTACGGTGTTCTTTCAGTCGTCCAGCCCCCCACCCCTTCCTTTCACCGAGGTCACATCCTTCATCGATGAGTTAATTACGTAAGTTACTTATGGAGAGTTTTCCGAGCAGTTTCAAACGCCTACGAGCCTCTGGAACGTGGTCGGCGATCAAAACGTGCTCGCCGAAGGGTAGAGGGAACACGAATTAGGGAGAATAAAGAGAATTACTGTCCCATCAATTCACAATTTTTTTCGCAACGGGACGCACGGTTTCGTCGAGATCCACGTTAAAATCTTACTCTAATCTCCTCGATCTCTCGATTTCTAGCTCAATATTGAATCTATACTTTATTTGATAGTTATCGAAATTATACAGATCCGAAGGATCATTTGCAAATAGACTGTTACTTTTCTGCATCTGCTGCACAGTACTGGAGCCAACTGAAAATTCGTTTCTTCCATTAACAATTTTAGTAAGGTCATGATAATATATACATCGGTACACTTAAATTATTATCCTTTTACTGTTTCATGTTTCATCTACTCATTTTTGCCATAAATGCATAAAAAAACTCTGCTTACAAATAAACGATTGAATAAAAAGAACGCTCTTCGTTCAAGCGTGTATTACGTGAAAAGTCTTCTTTAATTTTTATCTTAATTTCATAAGATCTTCAATCTGATCGTTAGAATCGATTTATAAGAAATTATCTAAATTCAAAGCTATGTTCTTCACGAAGACTTCTATTTAGAATGTACCTTGTCATCAATAAAACAATACAATTTTTAGATGTGTTATTGTTCACTAAATCGTGTAATTTTTCTGTTGACAGCATCTTGAGGAAGCAGAGAATCCTCTATCGATACTCTAATAAGAATAAAATCGAAGAAGAATAACTTGATGCAACACGGAAACTAATAATTGCAATAAAATCGAGGTGCAGAATGCCAGAAGAGAACGCGAAATCGGTGCGAAAAATCGTTCAGGCCGTTCGCGGATTCGTCACAGAACATTCCGGAAGCTGTGCAGTTGTATAATCCGGCGAATGGTGAATTCTACGTCAAACGGAATTCCTGCGACAGAGAGCCACGAAGCGTTCCATCTATTCGCCAGCTGATTATATTGAGGATAATGAACGACAGAAGTCGGTGCACAGTCTGAAGACTTTGTGGAAGGCATCTCCGAAGAGAGATAGAAGGAGGACGTCTCCCCTGGTGAGGATGTCCTGTGAGAAAGCGTCCCGGCGCCTCAGGTTCTTGCTCAGCAAGGCCAAGAGGCTCGGCCTGAATACGGACGAAGTCGTCGAGCTGCCGGGGAGCAAGAGACTGTTGTCTCCTCGAATGACTTCCGCTACCAACACATTGACAATCCTAGCCATGATCACTTTGATCCTTGCCGGCGGTATTGTGTTTACCTTCCTCTGCGCTCCTTGCCTCGTGCAAAGAGCAGCGTGAGGACCCGCTCCGATCCAGAGCGGCCGAAAACTCAACAGGTTTGCGGAATATTCGATCAATTGTTTTGTTCTAACCACCGAAAAAAAATCATTGTTACCCCTTTCGCTGCAATTTTTTTCTCCAAAATTCTACACATTTTTTCACACAATCCAAGGACTCTGCAGATTATTTTATGCAATACAAGGACTCTCCACATTTTTTTATTTTTCTACACAATTCAAAGATGATACTACATATTTTTTATTGAATTCAACGATTCTACATATTTTTTTATGCGGCTCATGAGTTCAAGAATTTATTTTAGACAATACAGGGATTCCACATGTTTCTTTATGCAATTCATGGATTCTAGATATTATATTTATGCGGTCCAGAGATCCCAAAAAGTTTTTTTTATATAATCCAAGGTTTCTACATATTTTTTTATGCAATCCGAGAATTCTGCGATTTTTTTTTTACATAATCCAAGGGTCCTATATTTTTTTATATAATCCAAGAGTTCTACACATTTTTAAATATAATGCAGGAGTTCTACAATGTTTTATGTTCTTATGCAATTCAATAGTCCTACAATTTTTTTTTGTACGATCCACGGATACTAGAATTATGTTTAGACCGTTCAAAGACTCTACATGTTTCTTTATGCAATCCAGGGGTTCTACAATTTTTTTCATTAACCAGTTAACTGTGGAGTTTAATTTTAAAAATCCCTCACGGCGCGGAGTTAAAATCAAGCAATGACTTAGCTTGTAAAGCTAAATGAGAAAGAATTACTTTTTTATTCCATAAGAATTTAACAATTCATTAACGTTAACTGCACCGCAATATATATACAGACGTAGTACTATATAGTACTGACACAAGTAATGATTGTATCAATAAATTCAGTCCAGTTAAATGCAGAGATTTCACTAACGCATTCAATGGTGTTAAATGCAGAGATATAATTAATCGAGTTCTGTTTAAAGTAAGAACGTCGCCGATACGTCCAGTCTGATAGAAAATAAAGATCTCATTAAAACATTTCCCCCATTTCAATCCGAAGACGTCAATAAAATATTCAATGCCCTACAACTCGGAGACAGAACTAAAATAAAAAAAAAAGCTGCAAATAAAATTCGATATATTCGCGAACGGTGTTGAAAGTTTCGAAGAGTTTAAAGATTAAAAATCCGATACAGCGGAAAGCTCGCAGCTTTCTCGTGGAACTTACTGCCGGGCGCAAATATTAAAAAAAGATTCGTTCCCACGGGAATTGCTCGAAGACACTAAGGACTCAGTACTTCGATTTCGGAAGTCCTGCTAAGTCGGATCGGGCGTAGTTGTGAATCTCCATCGGGAAACAAAATGAAAAAAAAGACGAAAGGGAAAACGCGAAAAGGAAAAGGCAAACAGGACGAAGGTGGAGGCAGACAAGTGAAGTCGAGGCGCGAAGTAGGGACGATAATGGCCGCGGATAACGATGTTTCCGTGCACTTTTGTCGAAAACTCGAGCGAAGGAGAAAGAGAGAAGGAGAGAAGGGGGGGAACGAGGGAAAGCCCTGGCAGCTGCTCTCTACGCAGAGCATGTGCTGTCGTGATGTAATTTCTAGTACACGGGGCGGCGTTGCTAGTTCGTAAAATACATGAGTTTCGACGTCGCGCGAGTGCCGTAAATCCGTTGCCCTAAGGCGCAATTAGTTACCGCGATATTAGCGCCATAAATTTACTGAAATGCCCGGCCATCGATACAAATTTCCCCGTCCCCCGGAAATGCCCCCTCGCGCTCGTAGATCTTTGATTGATCTAGACGCCGCGGCGAACTGTGCTGCGAGGATCTACAGGAAGCCCACCAGCGAGCGATCGAAACGAGACACCATTAAACTCGAGAAACGTTCGCCAAAATTAATTAGGCGCCGGTGCCATTACTCGGACTGGCGAATTCAATCCACGATCTCAGGTTGTTAAAACTCGTAGCATAAGTTATTAAGCATAAGACTTGGGAAATGAGACTCGGGAGTGTGGAATAACACTGTCCAACATCAATCTTGTATTTCGAAAACTAATTGACTCTTAGATTGTATCGAATTTCATTTTTCTTTATCACTCATATTTCTTGAAAAATTTAGTTCAGACTACAGGCAAATTTTGACTTTCATTTTTACGGCCGAATTTTATACGGCCTAATTGTACAAGTCATCCAAATGTTACTTGCGTAGAATGATTCTATAGACTCGCGCGAGTACAACGGTATATTTTTTCCCACATTATGAACACATCCCACATTCTAAACATGTTTAAAATTTGGAAGGAAACACCGTGCACCGCCAATCTAATGCTCAATTTTTATGTAATAGGGCAGTTTTCCATTTCAAGAATTTTTTATCTTTTAATTGTAAAAGCTACATCATTTTTACGTAGAACGATTCTGTAGAATCTCCTGAATATGATTCTTTACTTGAATATTTTTGCACTTTAGTAAATTGAAAATTTTACATCACTAGACTGCAGATTTGTATGCAAAATAAAATTGCATTTATTTCAAGTTACAGGAGCTACATAGTTTATTTGTCCTCTTATTTCATCATGTATTTCTTCTCTTAATAATTACAATAAGTTGGAAATAGTACAACAGTATTTTAAAATTCTTTAAACATTTTCAATATTTTGTATTTGATCTATTCAGTTTTGTTATAAACGCATAAAATCCGCATTATTCTTAAACTGCTTTACTAACTTTTCACTGCGTTTTGGAGTGCGTCTGCACTCTAATAATTATTTCTAATAGTTCCGCGTATCATTCAAGCTGCTTTTTGACACGCACGGTTTCAATGCACGCGCTTTTTACAACTCGTAAATGAACGCAAATGTTTCAATGGGCGTCTAAACATCAAAAGCCACGTATTTAACGACGACTGACTAATTCACTAAATTGAGCTTTTTCACATATTCATAAAACGTTACATGCAGAACCTTTCACTTACAAATTTTCAGTTCTGACGACTAATTCATTCTGTTTCAGATTTTCAGACGGATAATTGGATGGAGAACAGAAGATTCGACTATTAGCCAAACTAATTATAACCGGTGATCTTATTTTCTTCGAACTTCAAAGAAGTTCCGAACTTCGAGGCTTGAGTTTGAAACTTCGAAAGGGTTCCGTGAAGTTCCCGCGACACCATCGACTACTAATTAACGGATTATCGTTCCCGGCAACAATAACGTTCAGGATGAAGCATCGAGAAGATTTGATTGGCGATGGTGAGACAATAGGGACATCTCGATGGACATACGACGAAGAAAGTATAAGGGAACGAGTTGGTTTTTGTTGGAGAACGTCGAGTTTCATTGTTGAACGATTCAAACATTGCTCAAGCGGATGATTTTTTAAACATTGTATGCGACGGGTAAAGGTTTAGTTTTCTATGTGGCGGAATAAATTTTTAGTAAAGTAGACTACTGTCGTATCATTATCCTAAAACGTTTCTCGATCTCTCATAATTTACATTTACATTTTTCTTAATGATCATCAAAGCATCAGTTCCAAAAAATTATTACTAGTAGACTTTGAATTTTATACAATTATGGTAAACACGAATTGGAACAATTTAAAACAAGACTTACCGTTGCATATATATGAAACAGACATCTGTGATAAAAATGAGTGTTTAGAAACATCACCTTATTATTCCCAATTTATTCAAGTTACTAAGAGAGAGGAAAGAAATTTCTGTTTAGCTGCAGCTTGTAATTAACGCAGAAATATTTTATTTCTCACAAAGATCAGTGTCCAGACAAGAAAATTATGTTACCCCGTTGATTTTAAATTGATAAAATTAATATTAGCATTTTTATAAAGCCGTGAACCGATAAATTTTGAACGCGATATTTTTTCCAGAGAATAATTTTGCTGGTTAGATTGACGAAGATTGCGGTTATAGCGGAATTATAAATTGCCGGCCGTTCTCTTCCGGCTACACGGCAACGGTGAATCTTACGGTTGACCGTTATAATCAGTATTTAACGTGGTATCAAGCGAGATAGATCCGTAACCCGAAACACTGTAACGGGTCGAACGCTAATCGATGCCGGATTAATAGATTCGTGTTCCTCGAATGGACATACACGGCCATGGTATTATCTTGCTCATAAAGGAGTCCAGTATCCGCGAGGATAATCGATAGAGGATAATCGATGGTATCTAGATCAAAGCGGATATTCATAATGAGTATAGCCTAAAGTAGAAACTGCAAGTGGGGGCAGCGTCGATAAATAGTCATCGAGAGCGATTAATCACATTCGGGACAGAAAGAAGTCGGATTTGTAAACAAGCCTCTGTCCTACGCGTAACGTCGATGATTAATCATGCTACGTGCGTGTCTTTGACAAATGCAGAACGACTCTAGATTTTTACTGTCGCGATTTATGTTCTTGTAAAAATTAAAAAATAAATTACTCGACGCTAACTGAACTTTCGCTCTGAAGAGAAACGTGAACTAATCTGCTAGATCGTTATCTATAGGTTGTGAGTCATGTACACTTCGGAAAGCGGAGTTTCCATGCAATTGTTTCCATGTTGCATCATTTCGCGAGAGCTTCTTGCACAATTTTCATAATAGAACAATTAGTAGAGCGTGAGTATTCGTGCGTTTGTAAATGTTTAATTGTATTTCGCAGCCAATATGGAATTATGAGCTTATTTCCTAGTGTTCCAGAGCCTCGTGTTTGTACAGTTCGTTGAAGGTTTACTTATTTATTAATGGCACAACAGAAGCCATCGGCTCCGGTAACAAGCTCCAAAGATTGTCCCGATGACAATGGCTCCCTTTATTTCCTTTTGTAACGACACACAGGGGCCGGTTTACGTATCTCGTATCGCATCGCGAATGAAATCCATCCAAAGCCGCGACGTTGATAGACGAAGTTTATATTAGGAAAGTTTTTATGTTTCGTACAGGCCGGAAACGGTTATATAAGTCCATAGTTCCCGCATTGGGCCAGAAACCCGGCACGACAGCATATCGTGACCTGCTCGTGAAACACAGCAACAACGCTTTTCTGTTCCGCAACTTCAATCTTGTGTTTTCTTAACTGGCTGTTAAGTCGATGACAACATATCAATCTCGCGCCAATCACTCTGTCGGATTCTTGGTTCTCTGTGTTTCCAGAATACTGGCCTTTTATGAGTATTAGAATCCTTGATATCGTATTCCTAAAAACCCCTGAAATACGACCCCTTTTTGTACCTTTTTGATCTTTGAAGTATCAACATTTTACGCCCTGAAGATCGTTAGGTCTTTATTAAATTATTTTTATTGAAAACCCTTGTAAATGCAGATCCTTAGAATTCTGACCATTTTTCATTCTGAAATGCCCGCAGAATTTTCCTCCATTGAGAACCTTTTGGCAGTACAAACCCTTCACATTCGTATCCTGAATGATCTCAATATTTTTTTTTGTATTCGAATCCTTTTAGGAATATAATTCAAAAGCTCTTGAGAATTGTGTTTGTTGAAAAACTTTGTAGAATAATATTGCTTTCTGTATTCCCAGAAAGCCTTTGGGATGTTGGTAATCTTTTGCAGTTCCCATAGAACCTGAATTGCTAGTACTTTTTTTTATTGCAAATGGGCTTGAAATGGTGGTAGAAAACCTTGAGAAAAAACCCTTTGAACGTGTACGAATCCAACAACTATATTGAAAAATTATACAGATGCAATTTTATCCGGAATTACGAACAGAGAAAAATCCGCGCGACCCACCCATCCTCCCCCATCTGGTACCGCGAAGTCGCTCGCTTAACTTGAAATATCAGATGACTATTTACATCCTGAAGTACCCATAGACTGCTACAAGCATATTACGATAACTTTTAATACACCTATAACAACTTTCGTTCTAAAGAACTTCTTTAAGACCTTAATTTAGCTCAGTTTCAATCTCCGATTAATTTTTCCCAACTCTTTTTATCGCATTTCAATTAATACTTATAAAATTTATCATTCTACTGTAATTAAAATTTTAAATGATATGTTATATTTCAACTTGACAAAACTACAGTTTATAAAATACTGCAGCTACCGATTTCTTTGCTGTTGAGTCTACAGAGACTACAATTGATTTTTTTATCTAGCAACAAAAAAGTGAAAAGCAATAAAATTACCGGAGATGGCCCGCATTAACCCCTCCTTTTATAAATTCCACCTCGTTCCACGCAGTCCTTTTTAAACATATTGCTTGTAATTTGCGTAAGTGCTCGCAAGTACTCACCAATGTCTGCGGCACCGGGTCACCCAGCCGAAGTTTTGCTCATTACTTAAGTAACGAGCACGATTTACGATTGTCCGGTTATTTGCGGTCGATTGTCCAGCAAAACCATTCGGTCTGGCTGGTCAACGTTCGACGCGGGAAAAAAGCATGTGTGAATAGTAATCGATCGCCAACGACACTGTTTAAAAACTTACAATTGTTCAAAGAAAAGGGTTGAGCCAATTAGTCATTGGGCTGTCGCCTAGATTAATTGGAAACCAGATGCAAAGTGGGCCGTGTGTACCACTATAGTAATTGACAATTTCACACTCGACCGTGGACGGTAATTAAACTGCCGCGCGTGTTGCAGGGATGCGTCGATTCTTTTTTCCCGCGGTCAAGGGATCTTTTGAAACAAACCCTTCTGGTTTCGTCTATTTGAACAATTCTCTCTTTTTCCAATCACAAATTACGTGGACAGAGCTGGGAGAACGTCGAATGATCAGACTCTAAGTTAGATTCGTTGATGTTTTATTTTTTAACCGTAAAAATACTGAAGAAGTCTAAATGACTCTGATATATATTTTCTTTTACAAATATTAAGATGATAAAAATGTTTTTTTTTAAGAATTCGTTCAACGAACTGCTTTATTAAAGCTCACATTATAGTAAAAATCGGCATCTGGGTAAATCCACGCTTGTTTTTAATGCTCGATAATTTTAGTATTCGACAACAGAATATGACTTTCTAGAAAATTGCATAATTTTAATTGGGGTCATAAATGCTCCACAAAATAAATCAACAATTGCAGAAAAATTCGAGTCATAAAAACAAAAATCTTGTTTACGACGTTAATACTAATTAAGAAGGATTTACATGTTAGATAAAATAATCTGATAAGAAGATCCCGTAACAGCGAAATTGCAGATATCTGAGAAGCAACGGAGAATGCATCACCGAACAGGCGACGTTCCATTAAACGCTTACAGCAAATATCCATTAAATTATAAACAGTTCGGAAATTTAGTAAACGGAGTTTAACACAACGATTTTATCTTTAATCGAATAAAATGCTGAGTGAACAAGGGGAAAATTCTGTTTAAATTTCCACCTGTATTGAATTTGTGACCAACTTTTAATGAACACTGCACAGATGCTGTGGAAGATTAAAACATTTTTATTTATTGAACAATCTGAAAGCCTTGGAAAATTGGTGTCCAAACGTAAAATTCTTTCTACATTTGCTATTCTATCTTCTTATAATTATTTTATCTTGAATTGAATTTCCTGAAAGATGGAAATTAGAGGAATGGAAGGAGTGTATTGTGAAATTTTTATAATAGAGACAGTTTACTACAAGTGAACAATGATTCGGAGAGAGTTAAAATTTCAATTTTCAATTATTTAGCTCCTTTATAATTTTCTAAGAGCCAGAAATTGTAGAAATAAGTGCACTGTGAAATGTTTACAATAGCGACTAATCACTAAAAATTAATAATGATTAAAATTGTAAGGAGACCAAAAGGGGTCCAAAATTGGAGAAATAATTCTGTGATGATAAAGATGGTTTAGCGAAAAATTGGCGTGAGCTAAAAAAAGGTTCGAGGAGCCAAAAAAAGGGAAACTATGGAATAAGACATCGGAATACACGAAGTTCGTGGAAACACTGAAGATCCTCGCAGCCGGTTCACATGAGCGGGATCTTTGACGCGAGGCTGACACGTAATTTCCTCACCTTCTTCCTTCATTTTCGCCGTGTAAACCCAGGAAACGGAGTAAGTTTCGACAGAGATCTCGAACACACCGAATCGTTCAAACTTGTTCGTTCCACCGTGGAATCGAGCGATTTATTCTGGATTTCATCTCCAAAATAATTTAAAGAAGAAAGCTCTGACACAACGCGAACGATTCAACGATTCTCTGCTGAAGAATCGAGTTTTAATGTCTTCTGGTAACGAATTGACGCTGACAGGACAGACAGAAAATCTGGAACACCTTCTCCCGATAAAAGTAAAATGATTTTCTTTTTTTTTTTAACGATTGACATTTGAGAATGTTGTATGAATCTTTGAAGTTGAAATTTGAAATATGTAACAAATGAAACGAGTTATCCGCAACACGGTTGTTATCTTTCGCTAACACCCTGTACATTCAGCAGACAAATATTACGCTAACAGGATGGCATTGATACAGATGACATTTGGATGCATCTCTGATAAGATTTCATTTGCATATCTATTCACTGTCTGCGTGGCGTGCACGTGTAATATACGCGGCCCGCTATCTGCTAATGAATGTGACGAAGATTGAAGAGTGTTTCGTTAATTACGTGCACACGAGGCGTAACACTAGCTACCTGCTAGAATTGAATTCGCATTATTTGCTGCAGTTTTTCAAGGATACTGCGATTCTGATATTTGCGCTGTCCGTTCGCAACCGGGATGCCCTTACTGGAAAAATATTCTTACCAAATGGCAAATTAAAGGAAAATTACAGGCATACAAAATGCAGCAAAAGAAATTGCTATTCAATTTCTAAGACCTGTTTAATGCGTACAAATTTTTAATAAAATTTTACGGAGCTGTACGAGTCCGAAAACGCCATTAAGGTTTTATTATAAATATTTTCTAAAGCCATGGAAATGCTCTCAATGAATCTTAGGAAATATTTTATTGTAAAGCGAAAGAAGAAAATTTGAAAGTTGTACAAGCTATAAAATATCATTAGAATTTTACAATGACTACCTTCTAAAAAATATAAATGCAATCGATAAAAAAGAAAAATTGCATTTACTGTTAGTAATAGTAAAAAGTAAAATTTGTTAGATCACTATTAGAAAATAAAGGAGCTTCGGCTGCAATTGGTTAACATTTATATCCAGATAAACAGATCAAACAGGGAGGATTACAATAAAAATGATTCGAGTTATCTTTGTTTGACAAATAACAATCTCTATTGAAATTGAAGATACTTCGAATTGGCCATAGAATAGGAAGATGAAGAGTACTAAGCATGCATCACAATAATAAGAACGTGGTACACAGGTGTTTAAATATTTTCTGATTTATTCAATTATATTCAGTGTAAATGAAATAATCGCATTTTTACAAGACGGAACTCTAGACGAAGACATCATCATGGCTGCTTTCACTGAACGACGGCGGACGAAAAAATGTTAAGACATAAGTCCCATGGGTGATACAGATTCGATACACACGAAGGAACCACCGAACGACAGTCAAAACTCATAGACAACATGATTGATACAAACCCCAAATCCGAATACTCAACGTTAATTTTTCATCGATTAAAAATGTCAGCTGGAGGAATTAGTAATAAGGCTCATATCGAATTAGACGAAACTAATCATTTGTCGAGTGTGTGTATATTGTGTACAATATAATATAACAGTTCGAGCATGTATTCAAGTAATTGAAATCATCATTCGACGATGCTTCTTTGAAATATAATGGCCTCGTTAATCACCCTCGAACGGGCCAACTAAAAACATGAATGAATGAAAGTTCGTTCATATTTAATATACAGGCCAAATCATTACGATGCACTTGTTGTTTTAACTGAAACGAAACATTTCTTCCGACCTAGAATATTTCCCTTCTATATATCTATTTTTTCATACTATACAATACTGAAATGTTTAGTAATTTATTAAATACAAAGAAAAAATATTTTGGATAATGATACAGAAATTTTTAGTGGTGCCTTACAGTCGCCAATCGAGTGCTAAGGGTTAAAAATTAAAATACACTTACGGACTGCATTTCTTTTTCATAGGTTAACGCTAAATATTTACTATACATCGTACAAGTTCTGCACGTAAACTCGGCTTGGCGAAATAAAAGAAAACTAAATCGAAGAGGAAAAAGAAGAAATGAAAATAAAGAGATAAAGAGATGATCCGTCGACCCTATTACAATTCGTATCAAATCTACAGAGAACTGGATTCAACGCAAACACATACTGAAGGTAGTTTCAGTTGTCAGAGGACCACGTCGACTAAAAACGTGACCGACAATAATACCAACATACTATAATTCACTTTGTAACGCCCCCGCGGAATTTCATATAGCTCAACTATATCATAACAATTGTGCACATTGAGTAATAGTTCGACTTTGAGATAGTCGGTTAACCCTTTTTTTTTCGTGAGGAAATGCGTTACGCATACTCCGGCGCCCTGGGGGGAGACGGGGTTATGTGGGGCTACCCCGAAGGGCTACCCACTAAAACCTCACGCCCACCTAAGCTACAGGGAAGGTGCCTGGATCACGCGAGTACTCAACAGGACACCTTCCAGCTATCATGACACCCCGGGGGAGGTTGTTACTCTCCCCCACTGCCTACGCTATAAGACCCCGGGCGGAGGGACCCGCCCGGTGTCCCCATCCCTGGAGCCTTCGGATTGGGCTTCCCGAGCCCCAGCTCGGTCCACCCTCAGCTCCCGGAGTCTTCGTGCCCCGCTCGGTGCCGGTGTCCCGAGTGAACCAGCTCCGGCTAGGGCAAGAAGACGCCGCCACCGGAAGGAAGGGTCGTCGGAGGCGCGATCCGGCACGCCCCGACCCTTCCTTTCCCCAAACCCCCCA